>JAHXMU010000399.1:38394-66150 GCA_019455685.1 Philornis downsi
AATGTTAATGCGGCGGCGGCCGCGGCAGCAGCAGCCGCAGCTGCTGCCTCTGTCACCGCTAATCCACATTCGATATTCGGTTCGGGTAATTTCCATTACAAAACTAACAACTCCTGGTCCATACCCTCACTGTCGTGTTATCAGCGGCTCTACAATGAAAATGCTCACTACCAGCGAAATTTTAATGCCGCCACCACCAACAGCAACAACAACAACAACCCCAACAATAATAACAGTAACAACAGCAGTGCTAACAATAACAACACAAGTGACGGCTCCCCACTGGGGGTGGCACAAACGGTGGCAAATTTGGCCTGCAACAATGGCGGTACGAATGCCAACAATGGTAGCGGCGGCAACACAGGGAACGCTGGGAATAGCGGCAACACAAATTCTGCACTGGGATTTCCTAATGCCTCGGCGGTAGCAGCAGCCGCCGGATCAAGTACTGTGCAGCATGTAGCCAATGCGGTAGCAGCGGCAGTGATCGCTAACGAGCATCATAATCATTTAAACAATTTGAAATCTCGATTTCAACCATCACATACAGGTAGGATTTGCAACACAGAAAATATGCGGCTGTAAATACAGCGAACTTTTTCTTAAATATAGGAAAATCTGCTCTAACTTTTCAGCTACAGATATATTTCAGAATATTATTACTACGGCGGCCAGAGCACGTATTTCGTGAGTAATGAGTAAATCACTCATAGAGTGAGTAACCCACGCATATTGTTATGGGAATTAGAAAGCGATCGCTTATACATTATTCATGAGAAATTTGGAATTTGAATGTAAAGCCTCGCATTTTGAAAAACCCCCATAGAAACTCACAAAATGAGATCAGTTTCTCGCGATTGAAAACTCCGTTTTCGAGATACGGAAATTTTTCTAATTTGTTATCCTTTGAAATTAAAAGGAGGACGAGTTAGCCATGAGTTTACCCATGTATAAAGTATGGCTGTGATCTATCATGTGTCATTGCACATAATGGCGGGTATCAGCTCATTTTTCATGTGTACATAGTGTGTAATGCGTAGATACCAGTTGCACATTACTCATGAGTAATGAGTTACGCTCGTGGGTGTGTGCACATGCCATTCCTCACTTCTCATGGGTAATGTGCAAGTGATCGTTTCTTATTTCTAACGGCTGTGTGCGCGAACTATTCATAAGTGAGTAAATACGAATTCTGACTGCGACCTATTTGCCGTTTTATGTGACCCAACGAATGCTGTATAAATAAAAAAATTACCTCTCCGATTTTAACATTTTGTACACAGTTACTGGGATTGCTACTTACACTTCTGACTATCAAATTGGTTTTTATTATGTTTAAAATATTCCCCATGAAAGCCCTTCCAATTATGGATGATATGGCCGATACATACTCTTTAAACGCATCAACCGATTGTTCGGGCGTTGAAAATCTTTGAGCACATAACCTATTTCTTATGTGGACTTATTATCAGAACTATATGGTAGATAAACACTTGGTTGAGTCGACCAATGACTGTTCACTTTATCGTGGTGGAGATAGATCCGTTTTGGCCCATTAGTCAAGATTGAATTCGCTACAACAGTTTTTTTACACCGATGCATTCTTGTCCTTTTAATTCACATCGAAAGTTATGAAAAATAATCGCCTGAAATCACGAATTAATTCCATTTTTGACTGAGTCGTTTTTGATCGTCTCAGGGAAAAGAAAAGAAAATTCAACGTACAATGAGCTGAGTATGTTTACGCTAAACAAATAGTATCAAATTTCAAATTTCATAGTCTTAGGGTTGGCAAGACTCACTGTACAAATAGTGCCCTCATGCCATTTGAAAAGGTAAACAAATTTAGCACCTAAAAGGAAGCCTTTAAAGTGCCAAGCATGTAATGATCAAATGTCTTTCACAATTTTATAAGTCGTCTGTGTGGCTGCCTGGTATCATGCTAATTGCCGTAAATGTTTATACAACTTCTTATGACTTGTCAAGCTAAATATTTTGGCAGGTCATGACGAGGGGATAAAAATTGGCCATATTAATAATCAGTGCCTTCTGATGCATGCTTTACAAGGCCTTAAAGGATGGACATATTAGCCAACAACTTTCTCCGTTGCCAGCCATACAAATGATCGCTTTAACCCATGTATTCTAAAGTTCATATCTTACGCTAAATTTAGTCACATTGGCAATAAATCAAACTTTTTGCCAAATATACGTCTAAGAATGAAAACGGACTACATGTATACCTACATTTGCTCTAGTATCTCCTCAATGAATTAACAAATTTTCTTAAATTAGTTTGTGGTTTGTAACTTTCGAATGGTAGTCTGCGGTGAACTCATTTTTTGCCCGTTGTCTTGTAATTTTTCGCAATATTGTTGGAAAAATTCGCTTAACTAACTAGCAATCTAAATATAATACATTCAGTCAAAAAAGTACCAGAAATCTGCCGATATAAAAAAAAAAAATTATTCATTCAAATTTATTATATAACTTCAAAATATACCCCTACTGAAGTACTGGGCAATGAGAAATCAAATCGTCAACATATTTTTCAAACGCATTTTCCGGAGAAGATATCAATTCTCGCCGCAAATTCTATTTGGTATCTTCTATCGATTGTAAACGGGTACCTCGAAGTAAAAATTTGGGAACTAGTGGAATGACAATGCGTTTCATAAACGAACAATCTGTGAAATGATATGAGTTGGATCAATTCAACGATTATCTCTCTCAAAGTTACGGGACGATTTTCAATCACTATTTCCTTTACTTTATCAAACTTAACTTCAGTTGAAGACGTTGGCAGTGGATTGTATTACCGTTTACTATACAATTGAACGATTTAACGCGATTATTCATACCTTATTCATTATATTTTATTATATTACATTATAATGAATAATTATTCATATTCATGCCCTTAATTCGAAAAAATCTGGAGGTATGTGGTCTAGTCAATAATGGCATCTTGTCCTGAAGTCTTATGATTTATGTTATGTTTTAACTCTCAGTTAGCGGCTATGAATCTTCTTCTTCTTAGGTGGCGACTGGAATAGACATCCTTATCTATTATGCGCCGCCCGTAGAAAATAATTCCAAGCGCTTCGATTTTCTGCGCTTCTCCTGTAATTCGTCACACCAAGTTTCGATAGTATTTCAAAAGTCTGGTCCTTCCAACGGAGTTTTGGTCGCCCTCTTCTGCGCCGTCCATCGAGTTCGTTGTCGAAAACTTTCCGTGTCGGAGCATTTGGGTCCATTCGCACAACATAAACCAGCCAATGTAGTCGCTGTATATTAATGTGTTTGCCAACGTCGATGTATAGCTAGTTCAGCTCATTATTCATGCGACGCCGATATTCTCCGTTCACAGTCATGGGTCCATATATTTTCCGAAGTATTTTCCTTTTGAAAACTGCCAGTACTGATTCATTCGCTTGCGCTATATCCCAGGATTTTGCGCCATATAACAAGACAGAAAGAACCAACTTCTGGTACAATCGGATTTTTTTTTTGTCGGGAGAGGGTTTTATCAGTGAATCGCTTGCTTTATCCATAGTAACATCTGTTAGCAAGCAATACTCTCCTCTTTATCTCCATGCTGAGGTCATTTGTTTTGTTTACAGAACCGAGGTAGATGAATTCTTCCACCACTTCAAAATTATAGTTGTCAACTTTCACACAGCGTCCCAAACGAGTAGACTCTTTGTGCGTTGAAACCAATAACTTTGTTTTGTCCTTGTTTACCACCAGACCCATTTCACTGCTTCCTTCTCGATTCTTGAGAAGGCTGCAGTAACATCTGCCAATGATGTCTACACGTATGCCTGCATATGTGAGTAACATATGGATTTTATTAAAGATGCTTTCCTCATAGTCATTTCCAACAGTATGTTGAAGAGTTCGTACGTTAGACTATCGCCCTACCTAAATCCTCGTTTGGTATAAAAAGACTCGCTAAGATCTTTGCCTATCTTTACTGAAGACTTCGTGTCAGTCAGCGTCATCCTACAAAGACGTATAAGCCTCGTTGGAATATGAATAAGTATATTTTATGGAGTATTTTTACACCCAAGAACTCTCAGGATCGCATCTTGTGCATGGCCGTCAAGCCAGGTTTCGGCATTATCCTTAAAATGCTTAAGTTATCAGCGGTAAAACCTTTATGCCAGCATTGTTCTAAATTCTTTACACCAGCAAACCAAGATATAGAATTTATTATGTCACATCGAATTTCTGTGAATGGATAAATAAATGTTTGAGAAGATTACAGTAACATCAGGTATCTTAGGGATGTGGTTTATAAGTTACTGCAATAACGTGTTATGAGTAGATTATGAAAGGTCATGAACGTAGTAATTAAAATCTCTTAAGAACAATTTTCTAGTAGGGTACCTAAACCGTGCTGTAAAAGTTTAAAAAAAATTTGTTAAGAATTAGACGCTTCCTTAAAGTGTTCATAAAAATATCTCATCATCATATCCATAGAACACCCGACTATCATATCCCAATGCTAATAAAAAGGGCATGAAGAATATCGGGGTAAATTTGTAGAATATTATAGCCACAATAAATAATATTTGACCGAGAGTCAATAATAAATGCTTTCCAAATTGTTTAATAACTCTTTAGTTGAAAAGAGGACATTGGCAAAAGTACGTACTACTAATTTTATATTAATCATACCACCATCATCCGTCATCCGGCCGTCCCTTTTGATAGTGCTTTGTTGGTGGTGTCTAATTCTATTTGGTTTTTGTTTTTTTTTTTATTAGTAATTTTCTAATCAAAGCTCGAGTTGTCAAAAGATGAAAACTTCTTTTAAAATCTCACACACATGTAAGCAAAAAATGCAATCACATTATGGATCAGGACATTGCAGACAGCCAATCAGTCAGCCAGTGAGACATTCGGATGGTCACGGCGACCAACCAACTCTTTATCTTTAAATAATAAAAAAAAACAAACAACTAAACAAAAAATGGCCTACATGGACAGGTACTAACGCTTCACATTGGCTCTGTTCAGGTTGTTAATACAGGAAAATAAAATAGGACCATTTTAAACGAATGTGGGTTTTCGACCAATAACTAGTAAGCGAGTGTAGAGTTATTAGAGTTATTAGTTTTCATCTGGTAAGGTAAAGTCAAATAAGGCAAATGCATGTTTTGAATCGTGAAGAACTTTTGTGTTCGAATAATGCATGGAAATTTTTAGTTGCTTCGATTGCTCATTTCCCAATTCATTAAAATGAGTCATGTGAAAAACTCAGAGTACATTGCAAAGAGTCGGATCCAGCAAAATTACATTTTGCATAGACAGCGGACTAATTAACGGCTTCTCCTTTCCAAAGAATTCCAACAACCGCAAATGTTCCTGGTTCCAAAAATGGGTTATAAAAGTCACTAATGTAGATTCCCCTAATAAATAACACATTTTCCATATTTATTATTGTGCCATATTTTAGAATTTAAGGATCATACTTATTTACTTATATAAAAAGCGATGTAGGTTGGCAAAGAGATGACGGTGCTACCACCAAAACTATACTTATTTCGACAATTGCCGCTGTTTATACTGGGTTATCTATTTTTCGGTTTCAAAAGTAAGGTTAAGTAAAACGAACATAAAACTATGAAACTTTTATTCTATTCTAAAGCTTGGACCTTGCAATTATGTACGAAATACAATGCCATGTCATGGGTCCTTTTAAGGTAGTTTTCGACTAATTTTTCGCACATTACGGGCGGTATCTCGGAGATAACTCGACGAATGTTGGTTTTAAAATGCTTGAACGGTTAAGTATTATCCGGGTAAAAACGGTCTTTGACGTAGCCCCTCAAAAAAGTCTAACGGTATCAAATCGCATGGAAACTTTCTGGAAACTTCTCATGCAATAAAGTTGAAATCGATCGTGTTGTGTGGCTCGTTGCAATGTCTTGTTGAAACCACATTTCATCCAGTTCCTAGTCTTCAATTAGACGCCAAAAAGAAAAAGGTCGGTTATCATACGGCGCTCTGAATTGAAATTCGGGGTATCCGCCACACTTTCACTAACAGAAGCGATACTTTCGGCAGTACGTATATTGCGGCAGGCCTGACCACATCTGTAACGCTTGCCAATTCCTTGTACAGTAGGTCGATTCTTACGATCGTAATCTCCCCGCAATGCACGAAAAGTGCTTGCATTTGAATCTTCACTTTTGCAGTAAGTTTTAACAATTTGTACCCGTTCTTCGGTTGTTAAACGATTCATAAAGAGCAAACCTTCCACTAAATAAATAACACTTCGTGATGACAGGGTTTTAACCGCTGACAACCTTGCCAGACCGGCGGTTTTAAAACCACTAAATGAAAAACCCTGTATAATCAAAGGTAAATTTTCCAGAAGTTTTATCTTTCATTAAAATCTTTAAAAAATATTTAGTATCAATCAGTGGCAAAACGTATATTTTTGAGAGAGCATTCTCCATATTTAATATGTATGTACTATAGAATTTCACAATATCAAAGAACTGAATTTAAGCGTGGCTGCATATCATTTTATAATGGTAAAAACAAAAACAATTGTCGAATGAATACGCTCTGTGCCAGATAATGGTTTGAGTGAAACATTGATGACTGAATATAAGAAAAATTCCACTACGGACATATGAATATTGATAAGATCATCTAATAGGGTATTATTATAGTGTGAACAATTTTCGAGGTCCCTTAATCCGTTTGTATGACAGATACATGAAAACATAGTCCGAATTCTGAAATTTCGCATTTATGGGAAGATAAGAGATATTTGAAGTGCTGTTAAGTTGGGTGAAACTAAGATTATCCAATGGTTAGTTGTAGTGCGATTAGATTTCGGATCCATTCATACGGAAAGTGCAGAAAAGCATAGTTTGATTTCACTCAAATTTTGCACTCAGGTGAGGACTATGAACTTTTTTAATCATGTGAGATTTGGTCAAAACGAAATCAACTACAAGAGTGTTACAGCGTAACTAAATTTCGGTGCTCAAAGGACAATATATAAGGGAGGTACAGGAACTTACGTTACGCTCAAATTTTGTGCTCAAATTAATACGATTAATTTGTCCTGAATTATGTCAAATCAAATCATCTACATATTTTGAGATCCGTTTCTATGGGAGGCCTGATAATTGAGATGGACACTAGACAGAACGAATATAATATTACGTATGAGAAGAGAGCATTTTTGATAGTGGAACAAATTGGACAGTAGGAAAAAGATTGCCCATTGAGAGCTGAAGCCCACTTGCAGAAAAAATAGACATTTTTTATAATCTTTTAAACACTTTTACCACTTTACCATTCAGTTGATAAGACATGCTTTAATAAACTCGGACCTAACACAGAGTTGACATCCACTTACGAAAAATCGATATTCTTTTTAGAAAGGGACAACTTCGACAGCAACGTTGCTGTTTCGATTATTTCTATGTATTTTAGTTATTGTGCTTTAAGCGTAGCTATTTTGGCTTTTTTTGTATACTGCGAAAAAAATAACCGAATTTCGAATTTTCAATCAAATTTTGTTGGGGAAGAAAAATACCGTTCAAACTCGGCAATGACTTAAAAGGTGCAACTCTTCTCCATCGACCTATTATCTGTCGTTTCCTGATTTTGGACGTGGTCATATGGATGCTGGCGGTGCTGAAAACCATGGACGAACAAAGGGACTGGTTACAATAAAAATCATCAAAAAAGTTTGGAAATTTATTCGCGATAAAAGAAAAGTGACGGCGTCAAAAGGCAGTCTATTCACTATGCAGAATAGGCTTACTGATCTATTCAGAATGCTGAGTAGCAAAATGACTACTCTTGAATCGGATAGGCCGCCATCGAAATGGAAATAGCTTGTGCGAATGCAAATCAATTGGGAGATTATAGTATTCATATTTTGTTCTGATGATATTCTGTTCATAGATTGCCTTAAAAATATAATAAGTCACTTGTGTATCCTTTGAAGAACGAAATCAAGAAAAAACATCTCCAAATGGTGAAGAGGATAATGTCCGATGTTATAAATCGGTGGTTAGTCTGGTAAAATGTATACGATTTGAAGGTAGAATTGCTTGCCGTACCCCAGAAATCTCCACATCTGGATCACAGTGATTATTATCTGTTTACAAATCTTGAAATCATAACCCAGGGAAAGAGATTTGAATCAATCACTACAAACTGGAAAAATTCTTCTATAAAATGGTCATGGAAATGTATGAGAAGCGTTGTACTGACTTTATCATTCTTGAAGAAGACTGAATTTCGCAAAAATAGGTTTTTTCTCCTTCAGTCCATCGACTGTGCGCATTCTGCTTTTAATTAATTGTACACTTTTGAAAATGTTTGGCTCATAAAAACGCATATTATTTGCATAGAATTTTGTTTTCAAGTTGCATTTACATCGTAGAATATAGAATAGAAGAATTTTTATAGAATTTCTAGAACTTTTACTCGTAGAATTTAATTTAGGGGCAGACATTTGGGAGCAACTTGATTTTGGTGATAATTCCGGGCTAATGTATTCTGTTATTATTCATAGATATCCATTGTACAGCAAGTAATCAGTCAGTAGCCAGTCTGTTGGAGTCAGTGATACAAATTTTGGGCAAGACATCTCCTTCAGTTTTAATTGTACATTTACAGTTTAGCCAAGACTATTTTGTCAAATAATAATTTTTTCATGTATTAAAAACAGATTGAAGACATCGTTTCAAATCAAAAATTGTTAAAATATCTCTTGTTAATTCCTAACAGAAGTCTCTTGAAAAACTAAATATTCTCAAGTGACTTTATTCTATTGTCCCTCACTGTACATATGGTACCACTTTCTAATACATGATGATACCTCTTAAAAACACATCCATATTTTAGTTTGATGGTGAAAAGGAAATAACAGCCCTCAAAGTCGACTAAATTACATCAAACCTAATAATGGAATTGGCAAAAAAGTAACGAACATTAAAAAAAAAAATATATATATACATATATGTATATACACGTATATATATATCTACGTATATATGTACACATAACTACGTGCTCACTTTGATTACAACAGCCAAAAATGCGAAATTGGAATTTTGCCGTCTTAATTAATTATTTATTGATGCAGGTCTTTAGAACTGCAACAACAAATCAAGTAATTTGACTTATTGAAATATTTAAAAAAGGCAACAACGACAACAGTAATAACACTCACAATAACTAACTGCCTCATCAACAATTTTACCAGGAATAATAACAATAATAAAAACAAAAAAATATAACAACATCGGCGAAAAATGTACAACTCATGTTTATGATGATCATCATATTTGCTGTTGACTTCTTTACATTTGAATGCGATGAGCGAATAGTTTTTTGTTTTCAGGTTTGTTTGTATTCCTATTCACGCGGCAGGGCGTTATTTCAAAGTTTTAAAATGCATACAAGTGATTTAAAGTTGTGTCCAATTAATTAGCAACAATTGGCAATCAAAGAATTTGCACTGAGTTTAGATATTTTTTGCTTATATTAAAATCGTTTTGGAAAAACTCGAGTCCGTTTTCAAAAAATGCTGTTCAGCGTCCAATTAATGACTTTTATCAAGTTTCGTTGTTTCGTGGTATTCAAACAATCGTGACGAAAACAGTAAATTTTGGAAATTTTGTTTTCTTTTCTGAAGCTTAAAATCAAAGAGTTCAGATCTTATATTTCGCATTTAGGTTTATTTATGAATATAAATATTGTAAAATTCCGCTGTTGACGAAATTGTGTGCGTATATTTAGTATAAATAATAATAATAATTTAATAATAATAATTAATAATAATTTAAACTAGCTGACCTGACGTATAGGTCAGCGTTATAAGACATATGTTTTAATTTGTAAACATGGAAAAAAATTGATCACCGCTATGTAATTCAATATTTCCATTTGAAAGGTATCAGCCAAAACAATATTAAAGACGAGCTAGATTTAAATCTGGGGGATTCTACTCCTTCATTTACGATTGTAAATTATTGGGTAGCAGATTTTAAACTAGGCCGTATGAGCTAACAAGACGAACACCGTAGTGATCGACCAATTGACGTGTTCACGCCGAACACGGTTAAGAAAATCCCCAAAATAGCATTCGATGATCGTCGGCTGAAGACGCGGGAGCTAGCTGAAATGATAGACATTTCAAAAAGCTTTTAATAAAGCAAAAACAGTGAACCGAAGATTTGAAAATGAGAAAGCTGCGCGCAAGATGGATGCCGCATTAGCTTTTAGTACAGCAAACACAGCATCGTGAAGATGTTTTAGTAGAGTGTTTGTCGATGTTTTAGCGCAATAAAGCCGATATTTTGAGTCGATTTATAACCACTCATCACTTCATGCCTGAGACAAAGGAACAGCCGAAGCAGTGGACTGGAATGAGAGTACCGTGTTCAAAGAAGACGAAGACGGTTCCATCAGCAGGCGGGGTGATGGCGTCTGTTTTTTGGCATGCACAAGGGTTTACTTTTATTGATCATCTTCAAAATGAAAAACTATCAAAGGCGAATATTATGATAATTTATTGCGGCCTTTAGATGGTAAAATTATAGGAAAAACTGTCTCATTTGGTGGAAAAGAAAGTGTTGTTTCATGAAGGTAAATGCTCCAGTTCACACATCCACTATTGCGATGGCCAAAATTAATGAATCATAATTCGTATTGCTTTATCACGCACCTTATTCGCCAGATTTAGCTCCCTCGGTTTATTTTCTATTTCCAAACTTAAAGAAATAGCTCGGTGGCACAAGATTTGCCAACAATAAAGAGGTGGAGTCTGCGGTTGATAAAAATTTTAAGGAATGTGGCAGTTATAACTATAAGCGGGGTATAGGAGCTCTTGAATAACGCTGGAAAAAGTGTATCGAGCTAAATGAAGGAGATTATGTTGAAAAATAAGGAACATTTTTCCTAACTTTTCCTAGTTTTGAGACCTCGTATCACAATCTGTGAACGTCCAGTTTCACTTATTTCCTTGTTGTTCAAATTGTTAGACTGCTATTACATGTATAAATTTCCTTGTTGCTATGCATTTGCCCATCACTGTAGCTCAGCAAAAGTTAAATCAGCTGAGTCGTGGTTTGTTTTTCGATTTCTTGTTTTTTTTTTTTGTTTTCACTACTCTGTTGTTTCTGCTTATCGTTTGCTTGCGTATTCACTGCGCTCGTCAGAGCTGGTATTTGCTAAGCAAATACTTGAAGCGCTCGTACTTAATTAAATAAAACAAAAAGCGCAAATTTTATAATTATTTTCCAATCACGTGTAGAACACTTTGTGGCTGCACAAAAGTTTTACAAAAACAATGCCTACAAGATTTATTTTAAACGAACAATTTTGTTTTTGTTAAAAAACGAGCTACAATTTATTACAGTTTGCAGTTTTAGTTTATATGTAGACATCTTATCGAAGGAACCGACTGTTTTTGGATTGAATTAATGGCTTTATATAGCGTAGTAAAAATTAAGTGTACACGGTTTTGTTCGATAAATTATTGCCATTTTTAACACAATTCCACAAATTGCAGATAATTCTTGCCCAGAAACCCTCATCCCTATTGGGAAAAAACTAGAAGAATCGATTTTCATAAGCCTCACTTGAGGCGTATTTTTCACCAGCATAATCGTTCAACATGGACAGATGGTATTCATTTGGTGACGGTTCCAGAAAAAGAAAAAGTCATATGAAATACCCAACCGATCTCCTGAAGCTCCTGGCGAGGCACTGTATTACTGTATTCGGTTGGCCTGGTTTGTCCTAAAAGAGCACAATTCCTCTCTTATTGGTTGACCGCTTTTGGGCGATTGGTACCTTCAGATGGTCCAATTGTAGAAGGAGCATAGAGGAGCAGCTCACAATAGATGATTCCCCGCAAATCATTTTTCATGGGACTAAATCAAAGACGGTGTTTACTCGGCTAATCCCAACGTACCGCCCGAAATGTGCGAAAAAGTGGTCGAAAACTACTCAAAAGGATCCACTGCTGCGATCCGGAGGCGGTCATTTAAATGGAATTGTAGTTAAGCTCCAAGCATTAAATAGAAAGTTTCATCGAAATCATAGCCTTGTGTGCGTTTAATGAAACTTTACTTTTAAAACCGAAAAATGAATAACCCCGTATGGTGGCCGGCCAATTGATAGTTTCCATTATATCACCGATATTATCGACCATTGGCTTCCCAGAGCGTTGTGCATTTTTGACATGAAAAGTTTCGAAAGGGAATCCACGAAACTAAAATTGTGCATGACTGGCTGTTACAGTATGAGGGCACTAAGCACTATTTGCACTTTCAGGCCCCAGTTTTGCATTTTTGCCTTTGTCGAAGAAAAACTGTACAATTTTACGTATTTTTTCTTTTTGCTGGTGACCATTTTTGACGCTCCCTCAAATAATATTGAGTCAGGAAATCACAAAACTGTCTGAGTAATTCTTTGAGTACGAAATCTTGTCTTTCAAATGTCATCTAGTGTAATTCGATAGAATATAAACAAGACGAGATACAAATTACCAAAGACACCTTTTGGAAAAATAATGAATTTCTTTTTATTATACCTTTTGAATAGAGGACGAACTATAAAGCGTTAGTAAGTATTTGAAAGTTCGAATATTTCAATATCACTAAATTGAAATATTTCGATGCGATTATGTTCCACAGTTTTAGCATTTCGATATTGCATTTCAATGCTACTCTTTTCACCTTTTGTTCAATTATTTGTAAAACTTTTCAGATATTTTCTAATTATTTCGTATATAAAAACTTAATTTGATATTGTGGTGCGGTATTTGTGTTTTGAATGATTTATGCGTATTTGTTTAATTGGATCTCTAGTGGAACTGTGAATTTGCATTTTTAAGTTACTTCTCTTAAATACAAAAGATTTGAGAAACAAACTTTCTTTTTTAATTTTGTCGGATAGATAATGACAGTAAAGTTAATTTTCAAAGAAAGAGAAACAAAAAAAAAACAACAACAATAACAACAAATATATGTTCAGCCCTATAACCAAACTTAAACTACGCGATAGCCAAAAATGTTAACCCCAAGCAGACACTCAGTCATAAGTCAAAGTTTAGCAACAACAAAATCGGCTAAAGCAACAAGATCAACAATACAACAATGAGCCAAATGGCAACAACTACAACATCACTGGCATATCATAATTTTTGTTTTCTATTTCTTTGAAACCATTTTCTGTTCGGTGGAGCTTTTGCATTTTTGCCAAACGCTATAAATTTACAAAACAAGGAAATGAGTGGCCAAAAATATCAGATTACCGCTACATTAAATATTAACTTTTATTTTCATTTTATGCGACCGCTGTCTTCTAACTCCCTCCCTCCCTCCTGCGACGCCTACCACCCAACAGTCATCATCATCATCATCAGCACTTATACCAGCCGCCTTCTCGGTTTTGTTAAAAAAAAACAAAGAAATACAATTTATGCAAAAAGAAACACCTTACTTTGGCTGCCACTTCAAGTTATCCACAGTAATTTGGTCTAGAAATAACAATGAAGAAAAAAAAACAACCGAACTCAAAGACACCCAGCACACAATGGACAGATACAAAGCAGTTGTGCGCTTGCTCACGTCAAACCTAAACTTGGACCCAAAAATGTCTGAGAAAAAACAAAAAAAAAAAAGAGAAAAATAAAATGAACCAAAAGAAACAAAGACTCAATTTGATCTTAAACATGTGAAATGTGAAAAGTTGTCCATGGCCAGGAAAGCTGCAGTGGAATGAAAGAAATGCTTTCGATTTCATTGCAAAAATTTACGAAATTCAAATAAAAAATGAGCTCGAACAAAAAAAGAAAGAAATTGAATGTTTTCTGTAGCTTTTGTTCGATTTACGGTTAGAAAAGAATCCGCAAATTTGTGGTTAAATTCAAATTTTTCATGAATATTAAACGTTAAACTTGACACGGAAGTCTTTGTCAGATATTATATTTCTGCCGTTTGGGAATTCCAGTATTCAACTAAGAGAAATGGTAGGAATCATATGTAACAGTTATTGTTTTAAAGACAATTCGCAGCGCTTTAGTTCGAAGTTTCCTTATATCCTCTTAAATTTTACTACAGGGTGTCCGTCGGGATGGTACACAACGTTGTTTGTTTTTAATTTTTGATTAAATGAAAGAGAATGGATCTTAAATTGATAAATATTTTATTTAATGTCGGCAACTGAGTATGGAATACAATATCTGATAAATGTCCGCCTCTGTTAATCTCACAAATGCCAGCTCTTTTGAGCACATTTTTCATTACATTCTCACACATTTCACGCGGAATTTCATAAACTTCATCACGAATATTTTGTTTGAGTTGCTCAAGTGTTTCCAGTTTGTTTGCATAAACCCTGATTTTCAAATATTCCCACAAAAAGAAGTCCGGAGCAGTCAAATCAGGCGACCGTAGAGGCCAATCAACATCATCATTTCTTGAAATAACTTGTTGTGGAAAGAGGTCTCGCAGTAATTCCATTGTAATTGTTTTCATTGTTTTCAATCATCACGATACCGCTCCCCATTGACAGTTACCGTTACGCCGTTTTCAGTTTCAAAGAAGTAAACAAGTCCAATGATTCCTCCTGACCAAGTTGCACACCAGAGTGCCACTTTTAATGGATGCAAAGGTGACTGATGAATAAATTGAGGATTTACCATTCCCCAGAACCGACTTTTCTGGTTATTCACATATCCATCCATTCAAATGAAAACGAGCCACGTCACTCATTATAATTTTTTCATGAAAATCGGTGTTGTAATGGGCGAGCTGTAACATCCCATTGGCATATGTACGGCGGCGTAAATGGCCTTGTGGAAGAAGCTCTTGTGTCAACTGAATCTTAAATGGAAACACATGCAAATCCTTGTGCAAAATTGTGGCCAAAGTTGTTCTTTGAAGACCAAGCTCCTGAGCACGGAGCTTTCACGTAGCTTTCTCATCGTCAAAGTAATCGATGATTGATTTTGATAAAATGTTTTGACGATTAAAACACGTTGGTTTATCGAATATTTTTCCATAATAAATTTGCCACGTCTCTACTTCACGACTGTCACATATGAACTGTCAAGACTAATGTTTACCGAAATGGCGGCAAAACAAAGTAGCATACCTTCCCGAAGAAAACCCTGTGCATAAAATATATCTAATTTGTTAGTAACTACAGCATAATCAACTTAGAGGCTGCACAAAAGTCCGTGTCTGTTGAAGGATTTTTGTTCTTACGCAGAACTGCGCCGAAAACGTGTCTGTTTCAACAGCATTTGAATCCAGCATAATGAAGCAACTGCATACATAGTCAGACCGGTTATGGCGGAGCTCCAACGAAAATAACCGTACACAATTAATATCATGAAACTGCACTTTCTATTGGCCCCTAAAGTCACCTAACCTGACTGCACAAGACTTTTTTTTATGGGGTTATGTCAAGCAAGAGGTGTACAAAACGAAACCAAGGAATTTTACTGAAATGAAACTGTCCATTAAAGCAATAATTGAGGCAGCAATCCCGACTTTAAGCCTTCAGGCAGCAATGAATAATTCTCTGATCAGGTGTCGCATAATCATAAAAGAGCATAGAGGTCATTTATGGTCTAAAATCGTCAAAACCAATTAGTTATATAAAATAAAATTGCATTTTCTATACAATAAAAAAAACAAATAAAATACATTGATTACAAAAAAAAAAAAAAAATTATTTGAATTTCTTATTGTAGTGCAATTGGTGTGCCACCTTGTATTTGGATCTAATAACGCTTTTATTGCACGCAAAATGCACGCATGTAATCTTCAGAATACACGTAAATCTTGTTTGCCGTCAACAAATGTTTATAAGCGAATTTGATTAGCATCTCATATGTAATTCTGTTGCTATTCGGGTTTTTTGTTTTGACATTTCCCTTGTTATTCGTGACATGTGTCAAAGGCAAACATGCTTCACTGGCACCTCAATGGAAAAATGTTCACAAATTTTTGAGATTATATTATAGTTATACACAGGACGTGACACAAAGAGCTGAAGCGATGACTTGGAGGGGCAACATATCATTCATTCAGGACCAGCAGGTTGGCCACGTTGATTGAGCGGTACTTTAAAAAGCGATATTTCAGGCGTTACTACCGATACACAACCTTCCATATGCGAAATTATGTTTTAAAAATTTAGATCTCACATGAGTAGCGTACGTAGTCAAGGTCAACATTCGATTTATCCACTTAAATAATTTACACTTTTTCCACGATCACTTTTTCTTTTTTTTTTTTTTTTAAATAAAAATCAAACTTTTAACTAATCACCCGATAAGTACAAACTCTTTGCTTTTGACTTAACTTAATGTTCTACTGAATAATTTTTTACGATTTGTATTTATTTCATGCAAAACTCTTAAATTAAAACGGGCTGAAGGGAGACTTTGTTGAAAAATATAACCTCTTCTTTGTCGCTTTCTGTTCCAGTCCAGTATATGGATGATAAATATACAGTCTAGAACAGGTATATTATTGTCGCCAATAAAACACGACTTTTTTTCTTTTGTTTATGCAGCTCCTCGCAGTATTACTGTCAAAGTTTTAGACAGTTGTGTCAATTGCCTAGGTATGTGATAAGTCTGACATTTGTTGAATGCGAAGAAAAACTTTTGCATTTTTACTGGACACAACTCAATACTGATAAGTGATGAATTTTTGATTCTGATATAAATAACAAATGACACAAATGTAGAATTAAGAGAATTCCTGCAATAACAAATGATAAAATATTCGAAATTTGAATATAGAGGAGGCCGTATAAGTGCTGGTTTGATCAAACTCATTGGCGTTGGATAAATTAAGCCAGTATAATTGCTTAGAAAGATCTCTGTAGAATAAAAACCGTTTAGATATGAAAAAAAAACAAATACAGGGTTATCCATTTTTCGTTTTCAAGTAAAACATACATAATGCTATGATTTCTATACTACTTTTAATTCGTTATAATGCTTGGACCTTGCTATTACGTATGAAATACAATGTCATTTAAATGACCGCATCTGGATTGGTTCTGCAGTGGATTCTTTTGAGATAGTTTTCGGAAAAATACAGTCCAATGGCACCTCCAAACCACAACGCGCACCAAACAGCCACTTTTTCCGGATGCAATTGCTTCTCCACAATCATTTGTGGACTTGCCAACAAGCTAGCTGGTATTATAAAATACAAAATGTCCGGACATTAGTTGAACATTATAATGCCTTTTTCATATAACAATGTTTGAGACCAGGCTGGTTCTTTTACCCTAAGTTTTACGTCTTAAAGATTCTACGACTATTTGCGTATAATATCGTGTAATAATTACCACTTTGTCCCGTTGCTATTGTACTCTTCTACTTACATTTGTTTTTTTTTTCTTTTTTGGTTTTATCTTCGCCTTAAAACACATTCCTAACAACTAAAAATGACTACAAAGGAAATAACATTTTATTTCTCTTCTTTCTTTTTAAGCGAATTTAATGTAAATTTTATCATTTCGAGTGGGAGCAAATTTTCAAAACTTAATGATGACAGCAGCTCTCATTATTTACACAACACGACGTTGGTGATCATGATGATGAACAGCAAACGCGCTCAAAACGATCACTCTCAGAATAATTACGATGGAGATGATTATGATAGTAAAGCTGTTGATGCTGATGATGCCATCGCAGTAGGTGAAATTCATGTTAATGGCCCACCAAGACAGCCAGCTTATTTTTTTTGTTTTAACGAAACAAAACAAAATCGTTATCATTTCGATTTTACTTCATTCGATGCCAGAGATTCTTTTCAAGTTTAGGTTCAAAGCGTTTAAATGAAAATCGAAAGCGATGAAGGCGGTCTAACTATTATGGTAATGATTGAGAAATTTCTACTTGTTGTACTATTGCGGTATTCTATCGTGGGAATTTTGCTTTTTTGCATTTCTTTTCTATTATTTTACTTATTATAGTTATTTTACAAAAGTAGTGTAGAATATTCGTAAAGAAAAGTGGCAAACGGCGGATAGACAATGCAAAGTTGGTGTTTTCAATATGGTTACGATTGAATATAAATTGAGTCTACTCAAAGTATTGGGAATATTGTTAACTTTGTTATTTTAAAATTATATAGATGTTATTTTACTGCTTTTAAAATATCTTTAGATATATTTAAAGGTGTCAGGCATTGCAAGCACTTAAAGGCGTGAGACAGCGATAGTCATTATTAATTGTTATCCATTTTTCGGTTTCAAAAGTAAAGTTAAGTAAAAATACAGAAAATGCTGTGATTTCTGTGAAATTATATTTCATTCAAGTGCTTGGACCTTGAACCTTTATCATTTAAATCTCCGCCTCTGGATTGTTTGCAGCAGTAGATCCTTTTGAGGTTCCTCGAGCGTCTTTTTCGAAAAAATACGGTCAAAAATACTAACGGTCACTTGCAATGCCTTTTCCAAAATCACTTTTTGGTTCTCCGAGCCCCATATGCAACAATTTGACATGTTGACGTAACCACCGAGTGAGAAATGAGCTTCGTTGCCGAAGAAGATGTTGTTCGAAAAATCAGCATTGAAAGGCTGTTGCTGTAGCATCCAATCAGCAAATCTACGGCATTGTGAATGGTTAGCTGGCTTTAATTGTTATGTGATTTGGACTCTATATCGATGGAAATACAAATCCAAAAGCAAAATACACCATAATGAGCCTTAAGATAGGCCCAA
The DNA here is from genome assembly GCA_019455685.1 of Philornis downsi. Classification (NCBI taxonomy): domain Eukaryota; kingdom Metazoa; phylum Arthropoda; class Insecta; order Diptera; family Muscidae; genus Philornis; species Philornis downsi. The sequence continues at coordinate 57,148 of JAHXMU010000399.1, forward strand.
TCACTGACAACGCCGTGGAATCGAAAAATTTGGATTATCCGCCGCATTTTCACTAACAAAAGCGATATGGCAGTGCACAGGCCTGACAACAACTGTAACGCTTCCAGTCTCTTCAAATTTCTTTATAATCTTGTCAGAAGGTCGGTTATAAAGACCATTACCACCCCGTAATGCACGAAACGTGCCCCTGTTTGAAAAAAAAACGCGTAAAAATAGTTAAAACTTACTATAACGTATATGAAACGTTTTCAAACAGGGGCACGTTTCATGCATTACGTTTCGTGCACCCCGTAATGCACGAAACGTGCTCCTGTTTGAAGAACGTAAAAGTAGTTAAAACTTACTATTACGTATATGAATCGTTTAACAACCGAAGAACGCGTAAAAATAAATAAAACTTACTAGTACTTACGCGTAAAAATAGTAAGTTTTAACTACTAGTACTTACGCGCAAAAATAGTTTTAACTATTTTTACGCGTAAGTACTAGTACGTTTTAATTATTTTTACGCGCTCTTTGGCTATTTTGGCATATTTGTAAATAATAAACCTTTCACTAAATAAATAACATTTCAGATGACAGGTATTTAACAGCTGGCCAAATTTGCCAAACCGACGGTTTTGAAAACACCAACTGTATGGCCAGTTATCTAGTCGAATCCACAAAAACATTTTAATTTTCCCAACATTTCAATTCAGGACCCGAACTAAAGGGGTACTTCTTATACAAAACTGAGAGATTTGAACAGTAATACTTTTTGATATTTTCTGGAGTATTAAGTTATGAATCTGGTGTAGCTTCCCTTAATTTTTATATCTTGTGAAACTTAAAATAATATTTTCATCATAACTTCTTAGGATTTGAATACGGCTATGTTATCTTAAGCACTTTCTTCGTGATTGAAACTTGAAGCAATCTATATTAAAAGTATTTCAGAACATAATGTGCAAATTACAACATAAGTCAGTTAAGGGTACATAGAGTACATAGGTTATTTAAATTGAAAACTATATCGAAATTTGTTAAATGGTTTTCCAATGAATTTATCTTTATCGAAGCCCTTCTATTGAGTTTAATCTGAATTAAATATCTTGGTACACATTTTTGTCGTTTAGTTTTTAGCTCTCTGATTACACTTTACAACACAATTCAATTAAATTTCGGTAAGGGTGAATACATAGAGGACATAGGATAATTAAAATGAAAACTATTTTGGGATTTGTTATCGAAGGCTTAATTTTTACCGATGCTCTTCTATTGAGGTTAACACAAATTTAGTATCTTGGTTCTGATTTTGAGTCGTTCCGTTTTTTAGCTCTCTGATTTTCTTTAGTTTTAAATATTCTCAAAATACCTTTTATAGAATATAAAAGTTATGCATTTTATTAATCACTCCATTTGTTTCTCTTTATCTTTTCAGGTAAGAATTGTTCGGCATTCTTCTTATTGTTCGAACTTCTATGTGTCCCATCTTTATCTGTGTTTTATCATAAATTCATCGTTTATCTGTGCGATCTGAGAGCTTGTCTAGTTTCCATATGAATTTTATAAAAATGTGAAATCATCTTTGGTAAGTAATTTAAAATTGATGCCAAATAATGGTCGATTAAATCATATTTTTGGTAAATTGACTGGAAATCGGACACTTTGACTGGAAATCTGAGCATTTAAATTAGTGTCTTTGTAAAAATTCTATATTATTATTGTTTTGATCGTTAGTTTATAAACTGCAGGCATGAATTAAATTTTCAATTAAATTTAAAAATTAAAATTATACTAAAAAGTAGTAGGTTCTGCCAGTGGCAGAATTTATTTTGATGCCTTCTTAGTGTATTAGGGTGGCCATTGAATGTCATAAACTGCCATATGTGCACCATCAATTGCTTCCACTTTTTACTTAGTTGTCCATCAAAAACTATACTCGATCAGTACTCCCAGTATTCCAGTAAAAAGAGCATCAGGGGCAGTAAAAAATATCCGTTATTTGTAGTCCAAAAATCATTGAAAAAGTGAATGATTTTTAATGAATTTAACGTTGGGTTGTCATAAGAGGGCTGTTACTGTTTTTGACATCTTTTTCACTGCCTTTTCATTAGATCCTCTAAAGCTATGAAAACCTTTTAGATAATTTTTCATGACAATTTTCTTCTTTTAACCAGAAGTCATATAACTCATCAATTTAAGTTATTAACGAACAACCATTTTGAATACATGTCCAATAATTTTAAGTTTTTGCATCCGAAACAACAAAAAAAAAAAAAAAAAAAAATACTGAAGATGTTTAATATTCTTACCACGACTATTGTTTCCAACGCCTCCATTTCCCACTCCCTTTGGTATAATTAAAAACTGCTTACCAAGGAGAGGAAAATACGCCCGTACTACTATTACCTCTATTGTATTCTGTTCTATATTATTCTTCGGAATGACTTCCACTTTTCTGCTGAGTCTCAGATAGACTCGTTGTTCATATTTTATGTACTAATATTTCATATAGTTTCATTATGGTACGAGGGAGGTCCCAAAACCAACCGAGCTGACAGAGAAGACACAAAAACTTAGTAACAATTTTTTTCAACATAATCTCCTTTTAGTTCGATACACTTTTTCCAGCGGTATTCAATAGCTTCTATACCCTGTTTATAGTAAGAATTGTCAAAAAATGGGCATTAACCGTAGACTTTACCTCTTTATTGTTGGCAAATCTTTTACCACTGAGCCATTTTTGGAAATAGATAATAGTCCGACGGAGCAAAATCTGGCGAAACAGTTCGAACTTTAATTCATTAATTTTGGCCATCGCAATGGTGGATATATGAACTGGAGCACTGTCTTGATGAAACAACACGTTGCTTTTCGCGAAATGCGGCTTTTTCCCATAATTTCATCACGTAGACGCTTTCAGCTTCAGATGACGAGCATCCAATACCATTTTGTGGATTTTCTTAACCATGTTTGGCCATTCGATGTCGACCACTACGATGTTCGTTTGGCAGCTCGTACGGACTCGTTTGAACTCTGCTACCCGATATTTTACAGTCATAAACGAAGAGCAGACTTCCCCAGAGTAGAATCTAACGTTGGTTGGACTGAGACCTTTCAAATGGAAATATTGAATTACATAACGGAGACTAATTTTTTCCACTGAGATCATTCAATTTTGATGGCTCAAATAAAAATACTAAAAAAACGTGGTATTTGTGATATCCACTTAAAACATATGTTTTATAACGTTGCCAATTGTTTACCAAAATAATTTTTTCCAAGTACTGGCACCATTTATTGGTTATGTCGGCTAGTTTTGGGGCCGCACTCGTACTGTGCGAAAAAAGAAAAAGAATTTGGTTTTAAAAAGAGTATTTAGCATCAGCTAGTTTACATGTATATAGAAAAAACGGAAAATCAATAGGCGAAATGAAAACTGCAAGAAATCTATAATGTAGATTTTTTGCAAAAATTATGTATCATTCCTTTTCTAATTTCTTCAAGCTTCTTGTGATATATTCTTCCCAATACGGCATATATTCAGCATTTCAGGCTTCCACATTTCAGCTATTGTTGCCAGCTTAATACAGCTGTACGTTTGCATAGAAAATATTTCGAATTTGAAACAGTCGTTTTAGATGAAATCACAATTCGCGATACATTGCAGTCATCTGTAAAAAGAATTTCACCAACATCAGGAGCAGATCATCATTGCGATGATGTCTAAGAGGTTTAGGACAGCCTGAAATAAAGAAAACATCATTTCTTATACGCTTAATTATGCATAAATAAGCTGATAAATTTTAAATTCGAAAACAAAAAAAAAAAAAAACTGATAGTGAACTTACACTCAAAGCTAACAGGCAGACGAAAACTAAATACACTCAATATGAAAGCTTTTCCCACAACAACTACAACAGATATTCAACAACTTTCACTCCAAAACACAAAACGAATCACTCGAAACGAAAGTAAAACGATATGTTCGTAATATACGAGAGTAACAACACAACAAGAAACCAGATAACATAAAGAGACGACAGCCAAAAGCAAAAACAACAATATAACGTAATACTTGACGGAAAACGCTTCCGCATGCTACTGTATGAGGTTGCGGTAATAGTTGGAAAACTCCATCATCAGCAGCGCTGAGGCCAGGCAATGTTCCTCCGATGGCGAAGAGCTCGAGCGTAGCAGAAGAGCTTTATCGAGGAAACCAATGTCGCTGGTAATGGAGCAGTGTAACACTAACCAGTTTGCTGGTTGAAAGTGAAAAGAGCGTGAGTACTTTTGCGGTAAAACCGCAAATGACCCAAAGAGAAAAGCTTTTCACGATCGAGGACAGAGTATTGCCACGGATTGTAGAGTAAAATGCGATCATGAAGCTAAGCAAAACTATATAATTAATGAAATTAAACATTATATTTTTTAATTTGTTTAGAAGCAATAATAACATTTGTAGTTGTTCTCAAAATAAGCATTTGTTGTAGACATGAATCCACTGCCACTGATATCGAATATTTTTGCGATAAGGAATTTTTCGAAAATGACAAATGGAGGCTTGCTACAATTGGAGCGTTTGTTGGTTGAGAAATTGTTCGCGGTCAATTTAAGCATATTTATTTGTCGACGGATTCATACACAATCACTGCATTGGGCTTGATAAAAACTTGTTGGCCAAGACCGATATTTTCTTTTTTGTTTTTGTCAAAATATTGTTCTATTAACACAAGCTTCGAAAAATGTTGTAACCATGGCATTCATTTCTGCTGGAAAAACTGGGTTAAATACCCAAAATGAATTCGAAAAATGTTGTAGAATTATCTCAAATTTTCTATATTTGTATACCATCTATTAAACAGGATGGCGCACGAATCATGATACTGTCAACTGTTAATTGGGACGGCTATTTAAAGATATTGATCGAGTCTTTTTTACTCAGAACTGCGCGGAAGACGTATTCGTTTCAGCAGCACTTGGTTGCAGCAAGATGGAGCAACCGCACACATAGCCAGACCGGTTATGGAGGAGCTCCAACGAAAATTCCCACACAAATTAATATCCAGAAACTTCACTTTCCGTTGGTACCCAAGGACTTGACCTGACTGCATCAGACTTCTTTTATGGTGTCATGTCACGCAAGAGGTGTGCAAAATGAAGCCAAGGAATTTGATTGAATTGAAGCAGTCTACTAAAGCAATAATTGAAGCGATTTCGTCTTCAATCCTTCAGGCCGCAGTGAATAATTATCTGATCAGGTGTCGCATATGCGTCAACGGAGGCATGAAGATCATTTACGGTCTCATCATCTTCAAAACTAATTAGTTATATAAAAGAAAATTGAATTTCCTAAAAAAGCAGTTTGAATTTCTTATTGCAATGCAATTGGTGCGCCACCCTGTGTATTAATTGCAATCGTCTGTCTGCTCGCCTATAAACATTGTAAACAATTAATTTAAAATTTTGCGTCTTAGCTGAAACTAACTATAAACCAAATAGAGAGATTCCTGCATAAGTTGAGCACCAAATGACAACCTGATGATAAACATTTATATTGGATCAACATTTTGTATCAGGCTCCAATTGTTGTTCTTCAATTGTTTTTTTTTTTTTTTTTTTTTTGCTGGGATTATTAAACTTTACTTTCGCAATATTCGATCGCTAGGAAACTCTGAAAAAAAGTTTCTTTCTGGTTGCAAAAACAAAACCCAGGGAGAGGGAGAGTCAGAGAGAGAAAGAGAGAGAACACCAATGAAAGCTTATGCCGGTGAAAGAAAAGAAATTATATTCAACTTGGCTAAAAAAAGCCCTTGCTTACCTGAAACTTTAAAACTGACAACGCGTTAACGAAGAAGAGACTCAAGAAGATGAAGAAAACAAAAACAAATAAACTATGATAAAACATTTCAACAAAATGAATGTACGAATTTTTTCGTTTTCGAAATGACGCCGTTACCTCGCTCAACAGTTTTGCTGGTCGCTGGAGAGCGAGCGTGTTTCTTCTGCGTTTTTGTTTTTGTTGTGATAGTTTTTCAAGTTGGGTTTTCAAATTCCCTCTTCTGCATCACAATACACAGTGGGCTGTCGTCTGGCCAAGAGCAACCACAGCAGGCAAAATAATACATTTAGCGTTTTTCTACCACAAACGGGAACGCAGAGCTCACTCTGTAAGCGTTTGGCAACGGTACCGGTACAATTAACGGAAATCATCCCAACCACTACGGTGGACCACCCGCAAAACCATAACAAACAAGAAAGTAAAAAAAATTGTTGACAAAACTGACAAATTGCAAAACTAAAAAAAAAAAAATAAATAAATAAACAAAAAATGAAATATGAAATATCAAAATTTCTCAAACACATGAATGATTAAAAGATTGAACAATCTGTTGCTGCTAAACAAGGAAAAGAAAATATCATAAAACTGTAGAAGACAAAAAGAAAAAGATTAAAAATTTGAAAATTTCACTATAAGATAACACAAAACAAACGATCTCAGCTAAAAATAAAACGAAAATTTGCAAATCTTGATAAGGCCAAAAAGAAACAGAATCAAAGTTTAATCACGAATTCTCTTTAAGGTTTTAACAAAAAAAAAAAAAAGTTTAAATTGAAAAACAACAATATCTTAGCTGAAACAGATTCTAAAACTGAAACAGAAACAATAAACATCTAATAACAAAAAGCATTTGGTGCGCCAAGTGTTTGAAATTCAAAACCCGCTCCACTTCTAGATTCATTAAAAATTGCTTCAATTAGAACCCAGAACAAATAAGTGCAGCAAATTTAACGCGTCGATTGGGTGGGGAATTTCAAGCTTGAAATCAGTTTTCATGAAAACGATAAATTCAAATTAAGAAATTTGTAAAACAGAACAAAGACGTTACAACAATTAGTGTTCAGTGGATGTCATCTACAAAAAAATGGAAGCATTTTATAAGTTTTTGGTGTTGCCAAGAAACTCGATAAAAAATAATAAAAAAAACATATTGCTTGGTGTTTAAAGAAACTATTGTTTCTAACCCAAATCGATGTAATCGGTAAAAAGATTGGAATAACGATTTAAAAAACTACATTTTTTTTTAAAGTTTAATTATAATCAAAATACAGCGCAGGTCATCAATATGTGCTTTATTTATACGAAAACCAGACAGCAATTTAACTATTAATAAAACAACAATCTGAATACAAATAATGTAACTTAAATATACAAAATTTTGAACAGACCTCAGTTTCAGTTTCAGTTAGATCATTAAAAATACGCAGAAAATCAAGCGAAATAAATTACCTGAAGAACTATTTTGTGTGATGAAATGTGAAGTCATAAAACTAATCATAAATTTAAAACTTTTAACAAAATTCGATTCGAAAAAATTAAAGTTTTCAAAAGTTAGTAGCGATCAAACTTAAAAAAAAAATCAGCTTAATATTTCTTAACCACTAAACACTAAAAAAAAACTAAAAAAAAAACAGTTAAAACTAACTTTTCAGCTCTATAGAAATGACAATTTTGGAGAATTCATCCACTTAAAACTGAACGAAATACGAAAAGAGGAACGAAAACACCGCAATAAACGAACAAAATTGTGTCGAGTACCAAAAATTTTGAATTTGACCAATAAATTTGACATTTTTGTGATATCTGTGAGTTCCCAAAATCTTGGCAAAGTATACAAGAATAGAAAAAAGTCTTTAATTTCTCAATGCGAACAAAAAAATTTTACATTTTTTGAAATCTGTGGATTCCCAAAGTTTTGACAAAAAACGATCTTGAGAAAAGAAACAATGTTTTGTAGAGAATAAACATAAATTTAAAAAAGTCTTAAATTTCCTAATATTTGTAAATAATCAATCATTGAATTATTATAGCAAAAATATTACAAATTTTAAATCAACAAATATGTAAAAGGAATTTAGTGAAATTTTACAGAAAAAGCAAGAATCCCCAAAATAGAGATTTCTAGAGAAAATAAACATCTTAACTTTCAAGAAAATATAAAAGTACTCCAAAAAAATTGCAACAGATCAGTTTTTAATTTTTTTTAAAGAAGAAATAAAAAAAATTAGAACTAAAAAAAAAACTCAAGAAAAAAATTCAAAAAAAAAAATACAAAATTTAAATTGGAAACAATGAAATCAACAACCGAAACAACAAAAATGTTCATAACATTAAAAAAACAACATAGTTTCTAAAAAAAATTAAAAATAAAATTTGTTAAAGCATGTGAAATTGGAATTGAATTTCATTAAAAAAAAATCGGCCCGAATACAAATTTCATAAAACATAAAAAAAAAAACAAAACAAAAACATAATTTTTTATTAAGCAAAAGAATCGAAAACAATTCAAAAACTCGTCGTCGTGAGATTAAAAAAAAGCCTGTCGACGATTATTACTTTTCTAAAACACCACAAATAACTTTAAATATTGCTGAAATTTTATTAAAAATAAAAGGAAATTACTAAGGACTATATAACAGTCAAAGAGTAGAAATTGAAAATTCCATGAAACCCTACTCAATTTTACTCACTCCAATTCAATTTCATACAATCCCATGAATTGCATATGTTATACAGCTCTACGAATTTTACGTTCTATACCACCTCTCTCCACACGATTTGGTCGAATTTTATACAACCTCACCCACCCCCATTTATATAACTTAATCGCCCCATAATCTGCTTGCACGTTCGCAAAGTGTTTAAAGTGTCAACCTTTCAAGAACTTAATTAAATTAATTGAAAAGCATTCAAAACGCCAACTACACTACATAATTCCACATCACATTTTTGTGGAAGCCTATAAAACACCGGAAAATAATGATTAAACTTTAACGAAAGAATAAAAAGAATTAAGAAAACCATTTAAGCCCTAAAGAAACTGTGATTACAGAGCGAAACTCTTTCCATTGAACGTGTTTTTTGTGAATGAATTCTTAGCCAGTAAGCTACCTGATGTCTATTTCCGAATTTTTGCTGCCTCAGATAACCGATGCGTGATTTATTGTCAATGAGAATGG
>JAHXMU010000399.1:71150-122076 GCA_019455685.1 Philornis downsi
GCAACAGTTCTTCGCCCCTCAATAATAACAGCAGTAGCAACAACCTGTTGCTAAACAACAACAACAATCCCTCTTCAAATAATAATAATAATCTAGTACAACACCTGAGCGATGTGAATGTGGCCCATAATCTGGTCAATGGTTTGGTAGGAGTGCTCAGTAATGTGCAAAATCAAAATCAAAGTGTTAATAATAATTTGAGCAATAACAACAATAACAACAACACCAACAACAATTCATCAAATGCTCTTAATAATAACAACAACAACAACAACAACAACAGTAATAATAATAATAATAATCCCAATACACCGAATTTGGAGGATAACAATCGTTGGACGCAATTTCAAGTGCAGCAGCTGTGGAAGCAACACGCTTCATATTTGAATGGTATGAATGATTTAGCATAAGAATATATAGCAAATGGAAAACAAAGAGGCAGGGTAAATATGACTAAACTTACCTTGCCGCCAAGGAGACGCCACCAAGTCTGGAAGATAAAACAAAAAACGAACGAAATGTAGTAGCTGGTACAACGTTATACGAATATTAAGAACAGATTTCTATGAATATGAAAAGGTTTTGAAATTAAACTGGGGAAAAGAGCTTTGAATGAAATTTCTTCAAATTTTTAAATTGTCAAGTTTTTTTATAATTCTATATAAAACTCGAAAAAGATCGTCTCAAAGTCAGATTTTCTATTTGAAATAAGCGAACAAAAATCGAGGTAAAACAAATGAGAAAGCGTCAAATTGGTGAACAGTTGAACATTTATTATATTACGGTTGATCAACATCCATGCATGACTGTTTATTTTTCTGAGACCTGTATCAAAATACAGACCGATATGGTCTGTTTTCAATGAAGCTCATCTCTGAGCCAGTCAAATAATTCTAAATACCCTTAAGATGTAACAAAAAGAACTACAATATTTTTGCATAACATTGAAAGCTTTATCTATCATATGATAGTGAGAATGTTCCAATTTCGGTAAAATATGCACCGTTTTATTTAATAACTTATTATCATTTTGAACATAACTCCATTAAGCCTCCCTCAAAGAAACCATCTTCCCTATTGATAAAAAAAACAGGGACAGCCGATTTTTGCAAGCTTGCGAATTTTTCACCTACAAAATCATTCGCACTACACAGAAACTGGTAGTAATCACTTGATGACGCCAGCTTTGAAGTATAAGGTGGATGCATAAGAGCATCCCAATCAAACTTCCAGAGCTTCTGGCGAGTCACTGTCGGTGTGTGTGGCCTGGCATTATCCTGAGTGAACACAATTCATCTCCTCCTGGCCAAAGCTGACCTCTTTTGAATGATTGCTTCTTTCAGTCGATCCAAATGTTGACAACACAGGTTTGAGTTAATAGTTTGACCGTATAAGAGCAGGTCATTGTATAAAATTTCCCGCCAATGTCGTAAGAAACACATATCAAAACCTTACTAACCATAAATCCTGGCTTGGCCACTTTGGGCCGGCTCATCGCAATTTGACCATGACTGTTTTTGTTTGACGTTGTCATTCTTCACTTTAGAAATAAGTCGGTTTTGTTATGATTCAGCAGTGATTCGCAGATGGAAATTCGCTCCATGAGGTTTTCGCGCGTTAACTCGGCACCCATGTCTTGAACTTCTTTTTGTATTCAGCCTTCTTTAGGTGGTTTCAAACGATTTTCTATGCTATATTTAGCGCCTCGACAATCGAAACGGTGCTTACATATCAGTCGATCTTCACGATTTCCATTATGTCGCCGACATATCCGATAATTAGCGCTTCAGAGCGTGATGCATCTTTGACATATAAATTACAAGAATGGAATCGATGAAATAGAAATTGCGAGTAATAGGATGTTACAGTGTCAAAACCATAAACACTATTTACATTTTTATCCACCTGCTCCGCGTTTTCGTCTTTATCAAAAAAAAAAAAAACACTGTAAAATATGGCATAAATTCTCTTTGCTGGCGTTCATATTTGCCACGCGCTTAAACAATAGAGGGTAAGGCAATCACAAAAACTTCTTAGTAGTTTTTTGAGTACGGGATCTTATCTTTCTAACGCCACCTAGCGTAGCCCGATCGCACTTATACAACGCTCGATACAGACAACCAAAGCCAGCTTTGGTTTTCTTTTTTAATACTATATCTTGCATAATAAAATTCCAATGAAGATTGTGAAACCAAGTTTGTTAGGTCCATTCGGACTGACATGCAATAATTTTGAGGAAGTTCTGTGCATTCTATACATAAAGTAATTATAATAAAATTTCAATGCAAAATATGCATTTATTTGGGAAGCCATAAAAACAAGGTTGAACCATTTTTATTGGAGCCATATGAAAACAGAGGGAACCAACATAGTCCATTTCCAACAAACTACATCTCAGATCGAACTGAATTATATGCACTAAATATAACCGAATTCCAATGACAACTGTGTTTAGAATCGTGGAACGTATGTGCAGTTCGCTGTTAATTTTATTAATTTTTTCAAAACCACAAAGTTGCTCTATTTATAGTAAAATTACTTATTCTAGAAAATGCTGAAAGATTTGAATGAACATATATTTGGATAATGGGTGCGATAAAGACAAACATATTTACAGAATAGTGTTGCCAAACATAAGTTTACTTCTAGAATGTTCTTATCTACATAACAGCTGAAAAAGAGATAGCAATAGATTATATAATCGGTATAAAAGAAAAAAACATAACTTATTATCATAAACAAATTCTAGAAACTTCCTATCGACAGATAAGGAGTGAAAGAGATAGCTGAATACTCTGGGAGTGGTTTTAACAATCTTTCTAGAATATGCTCTTAGAGAAATTACACTGACATACATTGCGTGTGTTGTTTTCAAGCAATTGAATAAAGCTTTGTAGGTCCTTGATCATATATACTAAATATAATCAACTTCTTACGAAAATTGCAAGGGATAAAACCAAGCTATTTCTATATCTAGAAAGTTATAATCCATTTTCAAAAGAGCTTTTCCCCGATTAAGCAAAATAATGTGTACAAAATATATTAAAACTCTTATATTCGAACAGCAATTCGACATAAGCCAGATCTGGCAGTTTTATATGGGGTTTATATCCAAATGTGAACCAATATGGTATATTTCCCAAAGGGTTGGTGCGAGATTTAACCAAAGTATATGATCAAATATTGTGTTAAACTACAATCACGAATGTGGCTTTTAAAGCAGATTGTACTTGGCTTGGAGGATCCATTTATATGGAGACAAAGCCAAAATATGGTCTGAAAAATAGCCAATTTTTCCAGGGTTTCGTCTCCGGTGCAACAAAATAATATTAACTAAGTATAATAAAATTTTAATACGTTTTTGCGATTTTCATAAAACAATCAAATCAAGCTCCTGCCGTCTATTTTATGTCAGCCATATTTCTACTTTCAATACTATTCTATATACGAGTATGCAATTTTTCAGTTGGTTAGTAAAATTGCAACCAAGGCTGATTGCAAGCCGAAACTGAAATATGAAAACACTCCAGATCCGTTTGCCAGAGAGTAACAAAACAACTGATACGAAGAATCCTCTCTTTTGTAAATACGAAATACGAAATTGTATATAATATGAAAGATTATAAAGGGTTATATGGGGAAATTAATTTGTAGGAAGCTTTGCCAAAATATGGACCAATATTGCCCGATAATATAAGCCAACTTTGATTGAAATTGAAAATGTTATCGCCACTAACTCATAATCTTCTCCCATCATTAGTGTTCTCATCCAAAATTGCTCGACATTATTCGTGTACGTAGTATGAACCCAGCAAAAAGATAGGACCCAAAGATGTCAAAAAGATCCGCAACTCATGATCCGGAAAAAGTGAAAATTTAGATAATCATCGGTGAATGCAACATAGGCTTGTCATAGGAGGGATGCTCTTGTTTTTGGCTCCAGTTCAGTGCATTTTCAGCAAATCTGATAAACCAGCGAAAACCCAATGAATATTTTGCAAAAAAAAAAAATGTTTCTGTAAATGCTTACAAATAATGCTAAAATGTTTCTTCAAACAAGACGAAATCTTCATCACCAAAATCGTTTCAATGTTGAATTTTCAGGATCGCTTTAGAAAAGCACGTAAAATTGCATACCTTTTCCTACAGTTAATATCGATTTAATTACAAATTTTCCTTTTTGAGATACTAAGCATTTTTTAAGAAATCGCTATCGCGGGGATCTGTTATAACGTTCGATTGCAAACGACGGCAACAATAACAAAAAAATTATTCTTGCTAATATCAATAATAAAATCAATCATTTATCAAATCATCAATCGTTGTTTAGAAAAGTTGTTATAACTTGTGAACTATACCGAATTCTGGAATGGGAACTGCCGATAAATATGTATCAGAAAAAGCACAATAACAGTAAATAATAAACTGGACTTTGTCCTAATTCCACTTAAGCTGTTTTTCATTGTGATCACAAGCATAAAATCCCGCGTTATAAAGGGTGATTTTTTGATCGTAGTTTTTTTGTAATCGAATAAAACACTCAAATTTGCATCACACATTTAATTTTTTTATTGGAATCGATAAATTGGTCGTTGCCATTTAATTTTTAAAGACAATTTAATGTAAATGTTGTCCGCGGCTCCGTCTCAAAGTGTCCATTCGGAAAGTCCAACTTTTCGTCACTTTTGCGAGCATTTCCGCCTGTATTCCACGAATAACGTGGATTATTATGATTATGTTATCCTGTAATAGTGTTCGGCTTGTCCACATAGACTAACAACCTGTCATATCTTCACAAGAAATAATCAAGAAGCATTAAATCTTAAGATCTTGGCGGCCAAATCACAAAGCCGAATCGACAGATAAGTTGCTCACCAAATTCATCCCTCAACATATCCATTGTTTCACGAATAGTGTGGCATGTTGCCTCGTCCTGATGAAACCACATGTCAACCAAGTTCAATTCAGCCAATTGGGGCAAACGAACATCGCTTATCATGGCTCGATATCGTTTGCAGTTGACGGTAACGTTTCTTCCACGGTGGTCTTTGAAGAAAAATGAACCGATGATGCCACCAGCCCATAAACCACACTTGCCTGTCGTTTTTTCAGGATACATCGATAATTCATGTATGGCATGTGGATGTTCATCACTCCAGATGCGTCAGTTTTACTTGTGTACGTATCCGATCAGCAAGAAATGAGCCTCATCGCTGAACACAATTTTTCGGTAAAACAGCGGATTTTCATTGAACTTTTTAAAGGCCCATTCACCAAAAATTAGACGTTGCGGTAGGTCATTCGGCTTCAATTCTTCCGTGAGTTGAATTTTATAGGCTTTCACACCCAAATCTATATGCAAAATTTTCCTCGTGGTTGAGTAACACATGCCCAATCGCTGAGAATGGCGACGAATTGACATTTCACGATCGTCATTAACACTGGTCGCTACGGCTGCAATATTTTTTTCGGTACGCACTCCACGCATGCGAGTCGATGGTTTTATGTTCAACAAAGTAAATTTGGCGCCAAATTTGGAGATAATAGTACGAATTGTTGATTCAGCAGGCCGATTATGACCATAAAATGGTCGTATCAAACGATGCCCATTTGTTACAGAGCACGAATGTTGATAATAAATTTTAACGATTTGCAATCGTTGCTCATTTGTTAGTCTTTCCATGATGAAATGGCAGAGTATACTGTACACTTTTCACTATGACAGATGACGGTTGAACGCCATTAAAAACCAGTGCTGCCAAACTGAAAAAGTTAAATCTTAAAAAAATTTTTTTTTATTTTTTTAGTCTTTTCATAAATTTACTAGTTTTTTAAATAGATTCAATTCAATATAGAATAACCAATACAAAGTGAATTTTAGTGGGAAACAACACACATTTAAATTGTTATAATTGGATCAAAGCTTCCTAAGAAGTGGTAAATATGCTTATATAGCATCCATAGAAGCAATAAAAATGACCTTCTTGGAGGATGACTTCCTCATTTTTCAGGTGGAAAGAATTAATTAAATGCAAAATACAAATAATCAAAGATTTTGTACCGATAAACGAATTCTAATACCAAAAATCTCACAGCAAAGGCGAAAACCTTTAAAGAGAAGAAAACAGCGTTCTGGCTGACCATACATTGTAATGGTTAATACCGGGAAGTGAATAATCAAACAACAATGTCTAAATAGTACAAGCACAGCCGTTCAATGACGTCCACCAAAAACCTTCACTACCAGATGTCAAAGTCAAAGACAAAGCGGGCTTAAATTGATTTATTGGTAGAAGAAATAAGAAATAAAGACGCCCAGAGACAGCAGCAACCACCCAACCAAAAGTCATATTCGGCCAAACGTTTTTGCTACACATATTCGTTGCTGCTCAACCAACGACAAAATTTCAATTACTTTTTCCTTCGTGTAAACGAACCAAAGAGGTAAAGACCATTACAAATTCCCTCCTTAAACATTATCGGAATGCTACAATCACCTCCATCATTATCATCATCATCATCATGACATTTTCTGGTCGATAATAAAGACAATAAATGTCACCGCCAGAGACAAAACAGCCGGGCAAGCAGGCAGACAGGCAGGCGAATAAAGCCAATGAAATTGAAATTCAGCGAAATGTTAATGTTAAAGGGTTTGGATGGTGAACAATGGCCGCCACACTCTGCAACAACACCACCGCTTACTTCCATATAATTTCGTCTTTCTGCCGAAAATTTTGAGTGGAGAAAAAAACATTAAATTCACATTTCTCCATTTGTTGGGGTTAACTAAAAAGTGAAACAACTTTCGATTTTATTTTTCATTAATTTCATGTTGAGCCAGTTTTTTTTTGTTTAATTTTTTTTTTTATTTTGGTATAATTTTTGGTTATTTTTAGTTGGATGTCAAATATAAGAAGAGATATTTGTACTGTTAGCAGTGCCGCATAATGTGGCATAGTGAGTGAATGAGTGAGTGTTGGGATATGATCGTTTTTTTTTTTTTTTTTTTTTTTTTTTGGGGGCAACCTTAAAATTATTTTATTGATCCATTAACAATCACTTTTTGTTTGAGTTTTAGTTGCTATAGTGAATGCTTGCTTGGGGACAATATTTATTATTTTACCATTACTATTTGCTATTTTCGAAAATGGCATAGTAAAAAAACGATAATAAAATACTTTAAAGAATGACAAACGTCATGTCGATGTAGATAAATGAGGAAAGGTTAGGGATAATATTCAAATTATTGCTCAAAATTAACCCCTTTAAGGACCGTTAGATCAAGCGTATTATGGTAATTCTCAATCTAATGGTACTGACTTATGGAGCTGCTCAACAGTGAATGCCGCTCGCTCTAACGTGTGTCTTCATTCGTTATTTGACTGAAATCTCTTTCCACAAAGCCTATTTTTCCTGGATTAGTCGTACAATTTTGCTACATAGAATGGGCGGAACATAATCTTCATAATTGGATAAACAATATAGAAGCCTATAAAAAGCGTACTGGATATGATCGCCAATTGTGGCCACGATTTGAGTATTGTAAAAAAAACGCTGGTTAAGCATTATTGGTACCCGTACGACCTCGTTTGAAATCAGCAAACCGTCGACAAAAGAGTGTTTTCGATGGAGGAGCTATTTTCAAGGCAGTGATATTTTTGAACAGCATTTTTTTCTGTCAAAAAGCAATACTAATCAATACGTGAAATTCGTTTTGTACATTGTATACAAAATAGGAGAAGTACCCTTACATAAAGTACTGTAGCATGGCAAACGATACCGTAATATAGGATTGGAATGTCATGAAGGATACTACATTCTCAAAAGAATAGCGATTTTTTTGTTTGAAGAGGGATCTATGCGTTACTCATAATTGTTTGAGCAATATTGAAGCCTATGAAAAGCTTATTGAATATGATCGCATTTGTTGCCACGCTTTGAATATTGGGAAAACGCTGCCAGAGGTGCATTGCGTCTGAGGTGCGAATATTCTGAAAGCTGGAATGGATTTAAAAGAATATATTCAAATATTTTGAAAAAAAGAATATATATAAATCACCAAGGGTTTATTTTGTGGTATATTTCATTCAGAACATATAACATATCAGTCAATGTGGCCGAGGACTGAGGAAGAAAAAAATTATTGCGGTTTTTTTTTTTTTTGATCATTTCATTACTTTCTTTAGAGGCTTGCAAACAGACAGATGATAGTGCCCCAGATCCAGATCGGAAGATGACGGTGGATGGAGCAAGTTTTCTGAAAGTGCTATATAATAAAGAGTTATCCATCCATTTTCTGATAAAGCTATGAACTTTTATTTCATTATAATGCTTGGTCTTTGTAATTGTGTACGAAATACAATGTCATTTAAGTGGCCGCCTCTGGATTGTTTGAGGTAGTTTTCGTAGTGCCCAATGGCACCTCTAGACTATATGTGAAAATTTTGCTTTCTGACGTAACTACCAAATGAGAAATAAGCTTTATCGCTGAAAAGAAATGTTGTTTGATTGAAAGCCCATGTTTGAATCATCACTTTTGTAGTAAGTTTTAACTATTTTTACATGTTCTTCGCGTTGTTAAGCAATCCATATTCGTAAATGGCAAACTTACGCTAAATAAATAACACTTTAGATGACAGGCTTTACCAGACCGTCGGTTTTGAAGTCAGTAAATTTATAACCAATTATTTTATGTTCAATGTTCTCGATTTTCCAATGGAATCGATGAATAGAATCGATGAATAGAACGTATACATGTGGCACCCCAACTTTTGCGTTTTTGTTCGAATTTGGTGCTTTCGCCAGGTTTTTTTCTCTTAACAGACTACCGATTCGATTAAGGTGTGTAACTTTGCTGTTTTCTTAGAATTAAACTTCTCTAAACAGCTGTACCTATTAGAAACATTCTGATGTTTATAGTCCACTGAAAAACATTTTTCTCATCACTCTTTTGGATATCCACTACGTTCAGCGTCATCGGTGCCCGTGCGACCACGTTTGAAGTCAGCAATCCATCAACAAAAGGATATTTTCGATGAGGGAGAGTCACCACAACGATTTTCAAACCATTTTCTGTCAAAAAGCAATACTAATCAGTACAAAAAATTTGTTTTTATTTTGTACACAAAATAGGAGAAGTATTCTTACATAAAGCGCTGTAACTTAACAAACTATACTATATATATAGGATACTATATTGTCAAAAAGATAGTTTTTTTTTTTTGTTAGAAGAGAGATGCGTTAGTCCCAGTAGTAATCACTAATCAATGTGATCTCTATTCGAAGGCACTTGTTTTCGTACCAATTATTTTTTGATCACAGGATGAATCTTTTCATTTCAACGTTGTCAACACTAGTGTTAGTGTTAGTATTATATATTATAATTGCATTATATTATAAAAAGATCAAGTGGAAAATTACTCCATTTTCTTAAAAATTCGCATCCCAAATTTTAGACCAAAAAAAAATTTGTGTTGGTTAACTTCAAAATTCACAGTTGACGTGGATTCCACATTCGATCTTCAGCGAAGTTGTGACGTGAACTGTATCTTTAGTAAAGGCAAATTTCATCTGCTTGCGGTAGCAGGGTTGCTGTAGAAGTTGAGGGTAGCCTTAGATTCTTACAATCCCTCGTACAACGAGAAATTGTATTAAGATTTAGGTAAGAAGAGAAAATCAGAGATTAAACTCCAAAGAATTAGAAGTTGTGGGGAGATGTTTGAGGATCGTATAAAATAAAAAGATTGATGATCAACGGAAATTCTGTTCACGTTATACGAGTATTATGTAATTTTAATACAGAATTCGAGATGAGGGCAGAAAATGACCACACGCTATGATGTGATGCAAAGAATTGCCATTTTTAGTTTACTAACTTAACTTGCCACTTTACAATTGATCTTTTTACAATTCATTGTATTAATTAATTCACAATAGGTAACAGGTAAATTTTATAGAATAGATAAAACAAAAGTAATTCACAATTGCATACGTACTGTACATTAATTTTCAATTCAAATTAAGTACATTTTTGAGGTACAAATTGAGTATTAAATAATTTATTTTCAAATTATTATAAGTAAGTGTAGACGCTGTAAGTTTATACAAAATGTTTTTAACATCAATTTAATATAAAAAATTTTGCTTTGTGGTTATTTTAACAATTTGCAGCAAACGTTTCAATATTTCATTAACAATTAACAAAACTATGACAACAATCGGTGGTACAACTTATCTACTCTACTCTTTTTCCTCTCGCTCCACTTTAACTGAACTTCAACTTAACCTAACTAAACAAAAGTTCAAGTTATTGTTGTTTTTGTGTGTCTGTTTGTCTGTCAATGAGTGATTAACAATCGTTGCCGGTTGTAATGAACCAACCTTAATTTTTGCTGTTACATTTTGAAGCAAGAAGAAGAAAGCCCTTTTTATCCAACGCATTGTTCCGGCATTCACATCTATTTTTCGTTGATCTTGGTTTGTTTGCTCGACGATAACATCTCCTCTGCTCCACCTCTTAAAGCCCCCGAGGGAGGGGTAAGAGTTTTTACTTTCATTACGACAACAACAACAACAACAATACCTACAAGTTTTTGCTGTTTTTACAAACTTTGGCCAAAACAGCCAAAAACAAAAAAAAGGTATCTTTTAGACGTAATATTTATTCCAATATGATTGTAATGATGTACGGTGTAGGCCGAGACGACGGCGGGCATGCGCATAAGCTACGCTCCGTTTTTTTTTTGTCTTATTTCTTGATTCGTTTCTTGAGTTTGCCGGCTTAACAACCTTCCCGAAAATGTCTGTCCAAATGTATGTATGGGGGGACGAGTTCGAGCGTGTTTGGGAATCGGTTCGATAGTTTGGCCGCTTGGAATGATACGTACGTATGTATGTACGTACGTTGTAAACGGCTGGATGAATGGTTTGCGCTTCAGAAACTACGTGAAACTTTCACTTTTTCGGCAATTTTTGTACGTTTGTTTTGTCGGGTTGAGTATTTTTTTTGGAAATTTTTTGGTTGTTTTTACCTCCCTCTTTCTCTCTCTCCCTCTCTCTTGTTTGATCTTCCTCTTTGTTAATTTTAACACTTAAAATAACTATAAAATATTTGTTTATCTGACATTAATATAATGGTAATGTTTATATTATAGTTTTTAATTGTTGTATTACAAATCAAAATAAAGGAACCACAAACGACGCAAAAAGTTATCAAACTTATTATTAGGATTCCACTTAAATTAAGGCTTTCAGCTGTAATCCACAATAGCTTTTGAATACATATTCTCTTTAAAGACCTCCGGAAATGACGCTGGCGTTATCGTTCCAAATTTCTCTTCAACATTTTCCTTTCATTAGACTTTTGTAATACACAAAAATTCATGAAAACGTATAGGAAACAACAAATAGATATTTGCAAATGTAATCAAGTAACATCAACATCATTTTCAACATATAAATATGAATTATTATTTTTTTTTTTTTAATTTTTCCAATAATGGACTTCGAGCGTAAGCACATAGCTCCATCTCGACTATGGAGAACAGCAGCGTTTAATGAAACGCATTTAGTAGAACCTTTAGGGGTCTACCTAATATGGAACATTAAGCGTCGACATCTTCGCTGTATAAAGCATAGGAAAAACTTTTTGCAACCGTAATATCTTCCACTTTGCCTTGCCTCATTGGGACTTCCCTTTTGTATCACAACGATCTACCACATATTCCCTATTCGCTTTTAAAAGAAAGCATGAAGACATGCCTTCTTACGGCAGAGGATCTAGAATGGAGCTATTTAAAATGTGTGTCGCGAAACTTTTTCCTTATAAGGTCAAGCCGTTGTGATATGGACGAGAGGATAGGGCTCTTGGCTGCGGGCTTTAAATTCAGGAAAAACTACAGTTTTTTTCGCGAATTATCTTTTATCAACTAAAAACAGGTGCCTCCCAGTGATAATCTAAGTTTTCGAAAGAGGGCAATGTCAGCTGGAGCTATGATATTTATGTTGTTTTTGTTGCATTCACAATAAAAGCCTTGTAAATCTATGAGTTTTCTGTTCACAAACATAGTATTTTTCGATAAATTTGTTCTCTTAAACGCCACACGGCACTTAGATGATATTCTTTGTTTGTCGCCTTACGTTGGGGTGAGAATTCTGAGTGCGCAATACCGCGATAATCAAAGAAAACTGTCAACATTACCTTGACTTTTGATCGATTTAGATGTGGTATTTTTCTTCGGTACCGGCTCGGTTGAAAGGCGTCATTGCAAAGCCTGTTGACTGATTATCATGTGAAACTCATAAATCCACGACTCATCAGCAGTTATAATGCGTTTCATGAATGTGATGTCAGAACTGATACGTTCTTGCATGTCGTCGATTCCCAGGCAATTGACTTTTTGAAGAAAATTCAGATTTTTCGAAACTTGCAGAGGGGCAAACGTTGGTATGTCATGGTATGATCTGATTTGTAAAACGCAGAAAGTTCAGTCGCTATCCCCTGTCAAAATTAAATGATGGATTTCAGACGATTCAGATTTCCATACGAAGACGTTAATTAAAAAAAGTAAGTATGGAAAAGAATCATTTCAGTTTATACAATACTTTTAGGGGTTGTCCTGAATGGAGGAGTTTCTATTAAAAATACCTAAATAATATGCAGAAAGTTCAGCCGTCATTCTCTCCCAAAATTAAATGCTGGATTTCAGTTACCATTTCCTTAACTTCATTGATGTTAACTCCAGTCGAAAGAGCAAAACACGGAAATGTCGATTTTCAGTCACCATTTCCTTCACATTATTGATGTTAACTCTAGACGAAGATGTTAATTAGAGAACAGTATGCAGCGGAAAAAAATCATTCCAGTTTATAAAAAATTTTTAGGGGCAATCCTGAATGGAGGAGTTTGTAGTAACAAATATTAAAACAATTAAAACAACAAAATCTTTCACCAAAAGAAAGAAAGGAAAAGTTTATACTTTATGCAAGAAAGGAGTGAGTTTTTTGTTCCACCCACATATCAGATAATGGTTTTCGGTACTTTGTTCTGGACCATACGAACTTCAAGTGCCACAATTGGGCAAAATTGGTTACGCGGCTACACTCAACTCTTGAAAATTAGCTTTCAACTTTTATGTTTCTCATATTTTTAGTTATTTAAAAGCAGTAAACATTAGCAACTGATGCCTACGGGGAAAAATAATGCGCTTCATACATAGTATTGAACAATTTTTGGTATTTTTTTTAACACTTTCCACAACTATCCCTGTTAAAAACTGTATAGTAATATTCAATAATTCATATACTTAATTGGGTTGTTTAAGGTTGCCCCTTCAACATCTTTATAAAATGGAATAGTTCTTGGAGAAACAATATAATTTAATATATTTTATGCGAAAAGTTAGCTAACTAAAATATATTTAATTTTTGTCTGGTAGTGAACTGCTATTTCCGTTACTGTGGATCTCAATCCACTGTGGAGTTTATATAACATTTTTGCCTGCCTACTTGTTTATTGCATCGTGATGTTCTGGTTGGGGCAGCTTCAAAATTATTTAGAAAATGCTTATACGACCTTGTATAAATTCGATTTCGTATCGTTTTTAATGTATGCCTTTTGAAAACCCTATACAGGTTTATATTTCTCGAGCCAAGAAGGTGAATTTTTGCATTAACCCTCACTGTAGGATGAATTTCAAATAAGCTAAAATCGGTATGGTGGGAAAAATTCGCACTTGAAAAAAAATTGAACTCATCTCTACAAAAATGTAAATTTTTGAGCATTTTTCAATAATTTTTCATTCATTTTAATTTTTTTTTTTGTCATTAATTAAACCAATATGCGATGTAGGAAAGGACCATCAACATAAATTTTTGAGCAACCGTATTAATTATGGTCGTGGTCATTGAAAAATACTAGGAAACAAAATGCACAAGAAATAGGACTGAATCGACTTATTATTATATGTGAGAATAGACCATTTTTGAGATGGCTTTTTATCTGGCGACAGGTCAATACATCATTCATGATGCTAAGGACCACGACATCGAGTAGTCCCAAGGGAGCGAAATTAATTAAGTTGGAAGTGACCTGTCCATACAGGGACGGAAGCCACTTCAAGAAAATTGAACGTTTTTCAGTATTTTTTTTAACGATTTTAACGTTTATTTAGTAATTGACAGATAAGGGAAAGAATCGTCCCATCTAATACACAACCTTTGAAAACCGCCCACAATTCTTATTGTCATTATGGACAAATTTGAAAAATAATAATTTCAATAGGAAAACTGGTACATTTTATTTGTATATACCTATAGGTAATATAAATAGGTCTCTTATCTTATCGATCACTCTTATCGAGTGATAACTTGACAAACGTTGGTTTTCAAATGTTCCAACGTTTGGGGATTATCTATGCAAACACGATCTGTGACGTAGCTCCACAAAAAAGTCTTACGGCGTCAAATCGCATGATCGTGGTGGCCAACTGACGTCGCCAAAACGTGAAATTACGCTTTCAGGAACCTTTTTATGCAATTAAACCAAAATCACTGTTTTGTTGAAGTCACATATCTTCAATTGCAGGCCAGTCGGTTATCCAACCAACACCAACAGCAGCAACAGCAACAGCATTAGCACCAACACTTGCTTCACCATCACCCGCAGCAATCACAGCCAATTTCAAGTACATCCTCAAGAACGGTATTGCATCATAGTATTGAGGATTTGGCTCCCAGTTCCTGTACGCCCAGTTCATCTATCGCCTTCGTAATGGATACTCTTAAAGGGTTCTGAATTAACGATAATGCTTCCTGTAGCGTCATTTTCGAAAAAATTCAACCAAACCATAATACGCACCAGACAGTCATTTTTTTCGAATACATAATCACTTCTGGGTTCTTCGAGCCTCGTGTGCAACAATTTTGCTTGTTGACGTAACCACCGAGTGAAAAATGAGCTTCATCGCTGCAGATGATTTTTTTTTATCGATTGAAAGTCCACGTTTGAATCACTACTTTTGTAGAAAGTTTTAACTATTTTTACGCGTTCTTCGTTTCTTAAGCGATTACCCAACACGCTGTTTGACGTAGCCCTACAAAAAGGTCTAACTGCGAGTATCCACATAAACACGGTGTATGACGTAGTCCCACAAAAAAGTTAGATCCCAAATTATTAAACCTTTCGCTAAATAAATAACACTTCAGAAGACAGGTATTTAACAGCTAACAGCTTTGCCAGACCGGCGGTTTTGAAACCACTAAATGGATAACGCTGTATTTTCCATTGTGATCACAATTTTTCTCTACACCAGAACAGCAGCTTCATTTACTTGGTGTTAGCCGAAGCTTTGTTGATTATTGTGATTTAAGCTGTGTTTACACGGAACAAATTGGATTTGTTAATCAAATTACCATGGGAGTTTACATTTCCCTCCTAAACTTTAGCTTTTTTGGCACACAAAGTAAAATGAGCCAGTGAATATGATCTGATAAACAGTAAAACTACCTCTCCATCTTTAGACATTTCCCAAGCTGATGGAGGAAGGTATAGTCGTAGTGTATTTCAGTCAAGACATTCCATATTTTCAGAGATAACTCTATAAGGAAACACTTTTTCCCTCCATAAAGATAATAAACAATTATAAGTCATTGCAATTTGTTATGGTGACCACCTAATTACGTAGTCAATGTAGTCAGATACCTGATATTTATGTAAACACCTTCATTACAACCCACCGGCCATTTCGGGCGGTTAGCAGATTCCCGAAAAAAGAAAATAACGTCACAGGTGTGGCTGGGAGAAATGTTGCCATCACCATACTAATAATAGAGTATTCAATCGCAAAATGTTACTTTTTCTTGCTTTGTTATCATGTTATATTATTTTGCGTTTTTAACCCAGTTTTCATGAAAAAAAGAAAAAAAAAATAAAATAAAAATGAAAATAACAACAAGCGAAAACTGAAAACAAATTCAAACATGAAACGCCTTATGTTACTAAATTAATTAAAAAGAAAATAAGGAAGTGACCAACATATTTCTGCAACAGAGCAATAAGAAACAAACGCGAATGGAAATCATTTGTGGTGCCAAATGTATATAATCGTAGAGTAACACGGCCGACCCACAAAGCAGAAAAAAGCGTCGTAATTATTGTGCCAAAAAAGAAAATAGTAATCGCGAGCCCGTCCATCTTACAGCGTTTTGCAAGAAAAACTCAAGCGAGTGGGGAGGATTTATAAATACAATAATTATTTGTATGGTATTAAACATAAAACTGGTTGCAACTTTTGAATTGATTTAGGATAGATAGATATGTAATCATCTAAAACCTTATTTTGGTACGGCAAATTGCATGAAAAAACTATAGTATTGGCTGCAGATATAGCACCACAATCTGTATAATTCACATTAACATTTGGATTATGGTAGAATTCTGCCAAAAATTGCAAAAACTAGAGAAAACAAGATTTCAAATCTAAAGCAAAGCAGCTTATCCACAATTGATGAGGCTACTGCTAAATTTTTTACTGATCTTTTACACCCATTTACTAATTACTTTTTTATACTCACTTGAATCCCGGAATTAAATTTTATATTGCCCAGAGCAAAATACATTTATTTGTTATCTGAAATTAAACATTTGTGAATCTCCTCACATTCAATTAAAAATCAAGAGTATGGCCGTAAGTTATCTAGAGAGCCGCCGCCATTTCAATTTCATCCGCTTACCGAAATTTACTAAGAACTATTTTTTTGTACCCATCACTGACGGGTCCTTCAGGGCATAGCACATAGTACAAACAAGCACCTAGTGATCGCACAATGGGACACAGTTTTTGCTTAATGCTCTTAACTGTAGGGAAAAGGTCGACGCCAACAAGTTTGTCATTCTGTTGGTAACAACTAGAAATTTTAAACGAAGACTCCATAAAGGACATATTCTTGATCGTTGCACAGTGGGGGTAAACGAAAATAAAAACGGGAAGATATTAAACCACTCCTGATATTATACCACTCTTCAATGGTCTCACCGACTTTGATTAAATTTCCCACAAACTTTTTTGAAATGTTTGAGAGTTTATGATCGGGGACTCAGCGTTCCAGATAGAATACCAGAGCTGTTCAGTGAGGATCGCTACTGTGAGTTGTAGGAATCTACATCGATTTAAACATGCTTGTCCGTTCACGCTTTCGTTGAAGGTATGATAGACGTCACGCCACTTGAAATTTGGCATAAAAAATCTTGGTTAATCTTGAAATTTTGGCGGAATCATCTTAATATGAATACGATCAAGTAGCTATCGACGAGGACTTGGTTATCAAAAAAAAAAAAAAAAAAAAAAAATTTGCTAAACATGTCTGTTCATCTGTATTTCCGTTGAAGCAACAATAAATGTCACACCGCTTGAAATTTTGCATAAAAAAAATCTTGCATTCATATGCAGGATAATCTCGAAATTTGGTGGAATCGGCTTTATATGTATACGACAACGAGAATGAACCGTCTTAATTCATAAAGTTTTATCAAAAATTTATGAGGCCTCTTCTCATACAAAATAGGTCCAATCTGCTTGTTTTCCACCAAAAATAAGTAATGTAGTAACATTCACTAGACACCCTGTTATTTTTGTGTGGACTTCAAAGCCAATTTATTTCGATTAGGGAGAATTTCTTAGTAGAACTGAATAATAGATGTCACAACACAAATTTAATGCGTAAAATCCTCCACGAGATAACACAAAACAGTCAATTCATTCAAAGATAACTGTGGCAATTTCCGTTACAAACTTTCAGGTCGTCATCGATTATGGAGTTTTTTTAAAATAAACAAAACAAAATGTTTATAAATTAAGAAAAAAGTAATTTGAAATTCGTAATATAGTAACATTCACTAGACACCCTGTTATCCTTCTGTGGACTTTAAAGCCAATTTACTTCGATTGGAGAGAGCTATATAATCGATGTCAGGATAAAAATAGAATGCTTAAAATCGTCCACAAGATAACATAAAACTATCAATTCATTCAAAAGATCGTTGTGGCAATTTCCGTTACAATCTTACAGGTCGAAAAGATATTAATAAAATCTAAAAACGCTGCATTATTTTCCAAAAAAATAAAATTTATATAAACTAAGAAAAAAGTAATTTGAAAATCTTCTTGTAGTAACATTCATTAACTACCCTGTTATTGTTGTGTGGATTTTAAGGTCAATTTACTTCGAATGGGGAGAGTTATATAATCGATGTCAGGACAAAAATAAAATGCCTAAAATCGTCCTCAAGATAATATACAACTTTCAATGTATTCAAAGGATAATTGTGGCAATTTCCACTACAATCCTCCAGGTCATCCATCATGGATTTCATTTAAATGTAATCATCCTTATAGCCCAGTAATAAAACGCTGTATTATTTTTCAAATGAACAAAATAAAATTTGTACAAATTAAGAAAAAGTATTTTGAAATTCTTAATGTAGTAACACTCATTAGCCACCTTGTTATTCTTGTATGAATTTGGAGGTTAATTTACTTCGATTAGGGAGAGTTAAATGATTGAAGTCAAAAATAAAAATTGAATGCCTAAAATCGTCAGCAAGATAATCTTTTTTTTTGTTTTGAACCAAAATTGATTGATAGAATCGGAATAGATTTAGCAATCACTAATTTAGAGGTTATCATTAGTTTATTATGATTTGTTACTTTACGTAACAGCACGTTTATGCAGTTTTTATATAATAAAATTAACATAAAATTGTCTTAAACGAACTTATTTATTATTGCCACTGACCGCAAAATATTTGTTAGGCCTCCAACCATAGGGAAATTTAAAAATATATTATCTAATATCCATTAATCAATTATATTTGGCCTAGCTGTTTCCCTCCTCCACATTTCCTAGCAAAAATTTTAACATGCAATTTAACATAACTGAATGCAGGCAGCACAAACTGCATGGTAGTCTTTCTTTGCGGCCATTTAAACACCTGTCTATCAATACCAAAAACCCACATTATAACGTCGTCCCAGTCGTAAAAAAGAAGAGTGGGGAAAAAAACAATAATAATAATAATAATAGCAACAATAGTAATAAATTCGATTTAAAGAAAAAAACGTATACTATTTTTTTTTTTCATCGTGCACACCAACCAACACGACATGACGTGCTTTGATTAATTTATTTGTTTTACACTTTTTAATTATATCAAAAATTGTATAAAAAATGGTATAAACAAAAATTACAGTAACACATTTATAAAAGTCGCGAAAATACCGTAACATGGCTCAAATACGTTTCACATGATTTTTAACAGAAGCGTGAAGACTTAAGTATTTTGGTAGCAGCACAAGCGCCTGCTTAGTGTTGTTGAATGCGATTATGTAGCATTATAGATGCAACGAATAGAAGTGGGTTTACGTACATATGTTGCATGTGAATATATAAGTTAACCTAGGTCAAAGCACTAACCGAAAAACCGGTTTTCTTGCTTATGCAGAGAAATAACCGAAAGATGCAAAATTTCAGTTTTGACTAGAGTCATTTCAGCGGAGAGTCCACGGCTGGTATGTTAGTTAATGAAGTTTTTCTGCAAAAAAAGATGATGCAATATGCACGTTCTATTGCGCCACCCTGTACATTTAATATATTTCTTTAACATTTTCCTGGACTAAGAAAAGATGAAACATTTTTTTTTTTTTATAATATCTTCGAGTGTGATATAATCAATTCAACGTTCAGTAATGAACTCATCGTTTGATTTAAATCTTTTTGCTTGGTGTGTTTTATTAGGGAAGAAATTCGAACTTCAACTTTTAAACTTTGCATTAAGTCGATCTAAAACCATTTATTGTTTTCTCCATAGGTTGAGGACTTTCTTTGAATCCTTCCTCTAATTGGTGTCAAAGTTCCATAGAATATTCGTTTTTCACCGTTCGTGAGCAGAATGCCTTACATTCCAAGCAAGGGAAGCCATAATCTTGCCGGCCGACTCTTGAGTTATTCATCAGGCCCTTTCTATTCAGTGGACCACCAATGCTCGTACGACCTCGCTTAAAATCAACAATCGACCGACAAATTGTTGCGTCTTGACAGAAAAAAGTAGCCATAATATTTTCCAAATCAATACTAACTGTGAACGATATTTTTCCCTATAAAAAAAAAAATAAGTTTAATTTTTTTCCTAAAAAAAAAAAAAATAAGATTAATTTATACACAAAATTTGTATATATGTAGTTTAGAAAAACATCATCGTTACTTTCAGCACTTTAACTGAGACAAAATTATTGTAATGATATGAAATTTTGAAGATTGACACTTTCTAAATATAATGTCGATTTTTTGTTGGACCGGTATTTTAGGTACTTCAGGCCGATGTATTACAACCTGACTTTGGGAAACCTGTTTATTTCTTTCTTTATTACCGAACTCAACACAACCGATTTAATAGCTGTCTTCGTGTCTTACAAGACTACACTGCGCAAAAGCTATACTAGCTACAATTGAGTTTTTTTTTAAATGAACGTAGGCCGCTACTGCAGACTAGACTTATTATATATTATTTGAAACTGATGCATCCGTAACACAAATCGATGTATAACTCAAATTTCTTTTTCAGCTGTAAACCTAATGAAAAAAGCAAATTACCCTGTTTTTGTATTGCAATTGTATGTGGAAGAGTTTCTTGCATTCGATGATCTTACAGGCATTTCACAGGCACCCATTATTTAATTACGTGACCGAAAATTAGTTAAAAAACATTTTATTAGACTTTTCGATTGTGCTTTTTCTAAAGAGGAGGAGACCATAATTCGAAACATTACATACTGCCCATCACAAAAAATAGTTTTCATTTAGGTCAGAGCCACCGTAGGTAAAAGTCCCTGAACCACCAAGTCATCAAGATTATTCAAAGTGCCTTACGCGAAGACTGTTAAGCCGTAGAAGCTAAGAAAGATTACAGCAATATCTGGTAGTTTTCTACGGATGACCTGTACATCATCATCCCTAGCAGTTTTTCTTAAAGATGATACCAGTCCAGTGAAGCCTCACACAATATCTGTCCCTATCATTCTTCTTTGAAGACTTTATGTTGGCCAGCGTCAGCTTTGTAGGGGTATCAAATTCTAAAATAGCTCTATGAAGGCTGGACCAAATCAAAGAGGTGATTATGTGTAGAAGGTCCTTCCTGACGTTTAAAATTTGGAGAATGTCGGGAGAAACTTCGTTTTTTAATTCCTCAATTGTAGCCGGCTTTACGTAACCCCAAACAAAAATTTCAAGAGCCGTGATATCATATCATCACCGGTGACAACATACGAACACCGCGTTGATGAAAAGCTTCATTTTTTGAAGCCATCGAAGAATCGAAGCAATTTTTAGTTTCTTCATATGATGTGAAGCGCTGCTTAGAAAGGTCTGGTGTCATAAATCGAAACAAGTAATAATCGGAAGGGGAAATGTCTGCTGAATACGGCGGGTGGGAAAGTGTTTCTAAATTAAGGCTTTCCCCATAGGTTTTGTATTGACTTGCATATACCTTCACCGACATTCATTTTCACCGTGGTGCCAGAAATATAAGTACTCTCTTCTGCTTAGAAGTTATAGAGCAATCCTAGAGTTTTGTCAAGTAGATTCATTTGTATGCGAGGTACCTGTGGGGAGAGTCATTTTCGTATACAGAACTAGGCTTAACAAAAGACTGATGTTCCTGAATTCGAATCTAGGTTTACATGGACAGAAATACATAATTTATATGTGGGCAAGTAGTAATCCATTTACTTTTTTTACATTGCACCAAATATTATAATATAGTATAGAGCAATTGATAAACATTTAGGGAGACAAATTAAATTTCGATGAACCAGATGAAATTTTATGAGAGTTATCCGATTGGGCAAGTCAAAGCAGTCGATTTGCATTCTCAGAACTAAGTTTATTAAAAGTATGATATTCGGTACAATTGCTTGAAAAATATGAAGTCAAGAAAATATAGGTTAAATCGATCATTTGTAGGGGAAGTACCAGAAACCAGGGAAATAAATGCTGACTTGGTCAATTTTTCTTAAATTTTCTCAGGCATTTTGAATTAATACAGTGGGCAACAATTTGTGTTGCAGTAATGCACGAATTAGAAGTTACAAGGAAAGATGTAATTTCAGAATAATTTCATTTCGGAAAAATTTCATTTCGGAAAAATTTCACTTCGGGTACAATTTCAGTGCCATCCATTTTCATTCTCTTACTGCACTTAAGAAAACCCTAAATGTGTCCCAAATTGAATAGAATTTAGCGTGATTGGATAAAAGTAATGAATCTGATCTAACCTAAATCATTTGTATGGGATGTAACAAAACGGACATGGTTACTTAGCCAATTTTTCTTATATTTTCTCAGGCGTTTTGAAGATATTTTGAGTTACTGTAATCTATGAACTAGGAGTTACAAGGAAAAATTTAATTTCGGAAAAATTTCATTTTACTGCACTGAAGAAATCGTTAAATTTCTACCACATTGGATTGAAGTTAGCATAATTGGATAAAAGATATGAACCTAAGAATATATGGGTTAAATTGACAAGGGAGATACCAGAAGCGGCGTGGTGATTCTCAAAATTATCGGAGTTGTACAATCCAATACGATGAGCAAAAATTAGATTTGTCAGTATGTTGCTATTTGAGACATATCATGAGTCATGGGTCAATGGGAATGACGAAAAACCCAATTAAAATCGAAAAGCAATCAAATGTCGATGGAAATGTACAGAAATTCTGATAATTTTTTATAGCTCAACTTCTGGGAATTTTTATCGGGTTTCCTGGGAATATGTAATAATAACAATCTATCAGAATTATGTATATGTAGAAGATTTTATAATTTTCTCTTCCAAACTACCGCATTTTACCAGATTTTAGTTTACGCCTGTAAATATTAAAATTTATGACAACCACCGAATTATAAGTAGGAGAGAAAAAAATTAATCGGACAACAGTCAATCAAGTCGCTAAAGTTAATCTTTTTAATTTTATCCAATGATCAAAATTTTCTATCAGGCTACGAAATATACAGAAAAGCTCCGAGTAATATATTCTCACTATCAAGTAACCGGAAATGTGACAACTAACCGATTACTTTACATTTTTCGCCAGCACTGTCATACATATGAATAGATGATGTATGTGTGCGTATGTATGTTATAACATATACTAGCAGGGGATGTGCTAAATGGAGTCTGAAGCAACAACAAAAAATACAACTTAAATTACACTTTCACTGATTTTTTTTTCATCAGTGTTGTCGTCGTCGTCGTTGTTTAGTCATATAAATTTTATATTTATTTATATCAACTCCTATGTGTGGATCGTACCTGATATTGTTATATTGTGCTGTATTTTGTTGCTGTTGTTGTTGTTGTTGTTATCATTTCTCCACATACATTTTGCACGTTCCGTTGCATTTCTTTTTACAGCGATTGCGCAACCGCAACAAGTGCTCGATGTCGAGGCAGTATGATGAGCGAGCTAAGGCGAGCGAAATGTGTGTTTTGTGCGCTCACTTATATCGGTCGCTCTGAACCAAAGTTAAAATGTTAAACCTGTACTGTGGATGTGCTTGAAATACATAATGGTGTAATGTATGATGGTCAGTCTTTTTAGTTTTTTAGCACAATAGCGCGTTTTTTGCAGTTCCACTTAGTAACTACTCATCAACACACACGTTTTGTGAGTAATAAGAGTTTTTTTTTCATTTGAATATCAGTTTTTTTTACAAGTTATACTTAAATGTTTTTCTTTAGTTCGGCAGCTTACTGGGAGGAATTCCGTTTAAAGGCAGTTTAGACACGTTCGCTTCCTAAATTGTCAACTTTTGTATATTTAAGGTGTCAACAAAGAAATGTTATCCACACTTCGCTGCAACATGTTCAGACGAAGAAAAAGAAGAATTGTGTTTCTATTGGGGTTGGTTGGTTGTTTGGAAATAGTACGTAATTGTAGGTTTGACTTTTAGCGCGTATTTTGTTCAAAATTCCAAAGCAATTATTGTTTGTAAACAAACATGAAACTCACTCATGAAACTCGTACATTATGTATAGGCGTTTATCCTAAGAGTTAAGTTACTTGTCGTCTCTCGGATCGATGAGTTAAAATTTATATGCTAAAACATATGAGATGTAGTAAAATGAAATCCAATATTTTTACATGACATTGAAGGCTCTATTTGGCTTACTTATAATGATCCAATTTAGATTAACTATCCAGCGTTTTGTTCGGCAAGTTATTGCCATTTTGAAGGTAATATCATTATGAATCTCTCACAGAAAGCCTTGGCCTTATTGCCAAAAAACTGGGACAGTCGATTTTCACAGGCTTTTCACAAGGCGATTTTTTCAGCAAAGTGATCCGCCACGAGCGGGAACAGGTGGTATTCATTTGGTACCAGGCCCAAGCTGCAATGTGGGTGCACAGGAACCTCCCAACCAAGCTTTCGCTGGCTTCTGGCGATTCACTAAACCTGTATGTAGCCTTTCGTTGTTCAGGCGAAATACAATTCCTCCCCTACTGGTCCCTGGGGCGGCTGGCAATCGCATTGTTATGTAACTACTAAATTGCCTATTGCCGATCCTTTCAGATTGGCTTTGTGTTTACGGAAAAATTGTAGCCAAAAATTCTGGCTTTGAATTATTAATAAATATTTGAGACAAACAAAAAAAAAAAAAAAACAGCTCATTTCAAATTTTCAATAATCGTTTATTTCGCTGTCACTCACATATCATACAGCAAAGCGTGAAAATTTTCAGTTTTATGAATTAACTCTGTCGCTTGATAAGAAATTTCAGTGAGAGATGCGGAAATATGAATTGATTTTTATCACTTTGCACTTTATCGGTTGAAGCAGTTTAGTAAAATTTTTAAATATGTCATAACATTTTTATTGTCGCTAAATATGGAAGTAGTGAAAAAAGTTATGCTTTGGCAGTTTGATATCTTGCAAATTTAAGAGTTGGATATTTGAAATATTTTCAAAAAAAAAAAAAAGAAAAAAACTGAAAATTTGGGAAGGAAAAATTGTACGATGTTACAAGAAAAATCCATTATGTTTGGCTGGTATTGAAAACTTTATTTAGTATGTTCAGAACGATCCGCTTTAGCTAAAATGTGGTCCGTTTTGTACGATAACTCGTTGCCATTTTGAAGGTAATTCCTTTATCCCTCTCTCATGGCAATCATCGTCCTTATTCACACAAACTAAAGGTTTTCATAAAGTTATTTTGAGGCAAACTTTTCACAATTGAAATCATCCACCACAGACAGGAACAGATGTCTATAACTTAATGTCATTTCCGGACTACAAAGTGGATACATGAGAACTTCTCAACCAAACTTGCGGAGTTTCTGACGAAGAACCACTATCGATTTGTTTGCCCTGAAACTACACGAAACTACATTTAGTTTTACTTCCAATTCAAATTAAACGAAACTGCATAGAATTATATTTTCGTTTCAAGTTCTCAAAACAAATTTTATATATATATTTCGATAGAGAAATAGAACCAAATTAGGTTTCTAATTTTGTTGTAGGTAAGAAATACATCAATGTTTGAGTGAAGTCAGTTAAAATATGAATCAGAAACAATTTTCTAATGTATTTTAAAGAAATCTACAATACGATAACCAAAACGAAACTGGTTGTTTTCGCTTGATGTTATCGTAAGTGTTTGTGGGAAAATCGTAACTAAAAATTTTGCCTTTAAATTATTAACGAATAATTGAGACAAAAATAAAAACAGCTCATTTTAAATGTCCAATAATCGTTTATTTCGCTATCACTCACATATCATACAGCAAAGCGTGCAACATTTCAGTGTTATCTTGGTGTTATCGTAAGTGATCCACTTTCAATCACCAGCCATCTTTCGCTTATAAAACTGGGTGAATTTTGTTGCTTTTCAGCAACAATTCGCAGATGGAAATTCAGTCCATTAGGTTTTTTTCTTGAAATCGCGTGACATCCATAAATTGCGATTCTGAAAAATGATATGAAATATAATATGAAATATGATATTTTCTTTTTTTTTTTTGTATAAATTTTTAAAGCGCACTTACACAATGCTGATTCAAGTAATCAGAAAACTGTCTGAGCAGTTTTTTGAAAGTGAAATCTTATCTCTCTAACGCCATCTAGTGTAATGCGATCGCGCGTATACAGCGCGAGATACAGATTACTAAAACCATCTATTGGAAAAAATAATGGATTTCTTTTTGATATGCATTATATGATGCTCTTATGATAGCTTTCAATAATTTCCGTGCAAAAGCTTTGAACTTGATAGCAGTATTCACCCATCATGCCTTCGAAATGCAGCATAACTAAAATCCTGCAGTCTAAATCTAAGTCTTCTCTGAACGCCACTGTCTAACCTACCCCTAATGATACTTTAAGTGTGATATCGTCATCTTTAAACTAATTGAGATGTTCGCTTTACATCAAACACAAATCATGAATCTTATCTAGCATTTTTCAAATATTTCTGCAATTCCTGCAAATGTATCAATATGGTTACAAACAATTTTCCCACAAATAGTGCCGCCGCCAACGGCAGGCCAACATAATAATTCCAAAAAAAAGCTAACCAGAAAAAAAAAATTCAACGTAATCACTGCATTTTGTTTTTGTTACCTACAAATGCGGAATAATTGCAATTTAATTTCATTGAAGAAATGATGAAAATAAAAACACGACGATTATAACACACAGAGGAAAGAAAGAAAGAAGAAAAAAAGCCAACAACAACATAATAATTATAGCATTACTTTTTCGTTTTACACTTGTCGTTACTGTGGCTGTTACAACAACAGCGTTGAGACTACATAACATCACATGAGCAACAAAAAACTGGGCAATATCAGCGGTAGCAACTGTTGCTGATATATATGGAGGAGGCCTCAACTGCAGTAACAATGAATGAAAGTGTAACACTTTTTGTTGTCTTGTTTCCTTTCTTCTTTCTCATGTGTGTTTGTGTGCTGCAATAGCAGCAGTGTTGCCAAGTGGCAGTAAGCGACAACAGTAAAATTAATTCATTTTCATTTCGTTTTTTTTTATCAGCGGAAAGTTGTGCATTATTGCATAATTGTGAGCAGTTGTATAATTGTTCGATTAGTTTTAAGTGGTTTCTTTTTGATTTATCTTTAGAACAAATCTGAAGTAAAACTGAGGCTAACGCGGAAATGCGCATGATTTTTTGCATACTGCGCTATCAGTCATTTTACGGAAGAATTTAGTATGTCTACAGCGAATTTAAAATGAAGATCAATTAAGAATATGTTGCTACGAGGTGCAATATTGAATCACTGTTAAACGTTGAATTCCAGGTGCAACCATAGTGGTTACATATCATGCTACTTTTCGTATGTTATATTCCATGCGATTGTGTGCAAACGAGGGGCCATAAATACCAGCAAACTCATTATGAAGAAGTATACCAAAATATTGGTTATTCATTGATCCAATTTCGCAGGTACACTTTTACGATATTACGATTGCTATGATAAAATTCATACGAGTATACGGAAATTATTTCTTATTTTTTTTATAGCGCTTAGAAATAAAAATTATAAATATTTTTTAATTTTTTTTTTATTTTATTATTAACTACTCAGTGCTTAGAAATAAATTAAATAATTATTCACTAAGAAATAAAAATTTTTTATGATTTATATTTTTCATATATTATATAAGTTTTATTTTATTATTATTTTATATGCTGGTATTATAATATAAATAATATAAATTACTTACTCAGAAATACAAATTGCTTTTGATTTTTATTCTATTTTTATTTCTTAGCGCTGTAATAAAAGTCAAAATTAATTTCCATTTCTGAGTAAATAATAAAATAAAAATTATGTATGGAAATTATATTTTATTTTTGTTACAGCGCTTAGAAATAAAAATAAAAATCAGAAATAATTTTTTTTTTTTTTTTTATTTTATTATTTACTCAGTGCTTAGAAATAAAAATTATTCACTCAGAAATAAAAATTATTTCTGATTTTTATTTTCCATATATTACGTAATTTTTATTTTATTATTATAATATAAATAATAAATATAACATAATAATAATAATACTCAGAAACAAAAATTGTTTCTGATTTTTATTTTAATTTCTAAGCGCTGTAATAAACGTCAAAATTAATTTCCATTTCTGAGTAAATAATAAAATAAATATTATATATGGAAATCATACTTAATTTTTGTTATAGTGCTTAGAAATAAAAATATAAATCAGAAATAATTTTTATAATTTTTTTCCTTCATATTTCTTCAGTTCTAGTAAAACGTACTCAAATATTACGCTAGCCAACAAGGTTTTGGACCGGAGAAACCCAATATCTTTTCTAGAATAATTTAATGGGCTGAGTTCGAATCCGTAATTGGGTTTTCTCTATTACTCTATTTCTAGAAACAAAAAAAATGTTTTTATTCGTTTTTTACATAAAAATTCATCAGTTTATTTGAAAATCAATGAATTTTCAAAAGTGAATGGCATTATTTGAAGGTCGTTTGTATTTTGTTGGTTCGGTTTCACGTATTAGAGTCCAGCAATAGCCTCCCAACATGCTTTTGTCCCAAAACCCCAAATAATTTGTTTCAATTTTCATTAAATCTTGGTGAGCAGGTCGCTCACCGCTCCTAGGTTTTGTGGAAAAAAATCTAAATGCGAATGAAGAAACTGCCTTTTGAGAGACATTCATAGACTTAACTCGTAATAATTTTTCAATAATTCAGCACAAATTTGTCTGTAGTTTTCACCTCGTATTGTTTCCAAGAAAACAGTTCACGATGCTTTTGAAAGATTTGCAGACTGCATGTTTAAACTTCAATATTTTAGACATAATTTGAAGATTATATATATATATTTGCATTTACCATTGAATTTATACTAAAATTAACCTTTTTTTGTACATTAAAATGTACTTTTTTTATCGATATTATTGTGATTTTTGCCCCTGAAGTGGTTACATAACTCCATTGAGTGAAAATATGTGTACTAAATGTAACTGAATTCTGAATTGTAACATACGAAATTAACTGTTGTCGCAAATGCTGTAATGAGAAAAAACCACTTACCAATCAGATCTCAACTGGTGAGCACAATTCGTTGCCTGAATAAACCTCCGTTAAATTCACACTAATTCTAATTCTCATATTTTATTTATCGCCACTTGTAATTCCTTCACGATCAATTTCATTGCATATAATTTTACATGACTGTTCCAATTTTCAGTTCTCTGGTAGACACCAGCTGCGAAATTGGTCCTTCTAAAGATCATCGCTATTGGATAAGTAACAATACAGTCCAACATTTCATTTCCATAACTACAACGGGAGAGGTATCAAATTGATTAGAGAATTCCCCGCTACTCCCACTGCCATCACATCAGTCATCTCTATAAATCTATAACCATCTCTGTACACTGCATATTCTTTCTTCAATAAACATTGTGACAAACTGTCATCATTCAATAGCTTCCTGATCTGAAGACCAACAAATTTGCCTTCTTTGATTTTAGCATACGAAATTGTAGGAAAAACTGCTAACAAATATTTAAATGCTGCACCGTCTTTGCCCAGAGCCTTGACCGAATTCTTAAAAAGGCCCAATACTCAGTTTTTTTTTTTTTGGCCACTCTATTCTGAATTAATGATGGATTACATATAGCGCGACTATCTTATAGACAAAGGAAACAACGGTATTTTGTGAAACCTTCTTGCATTCCAGTCAACAAGCTAATGACCTAAAACAGATTAATTTCCAGTTATATACGATGGCCTACACTATATATATAAAGAAATTTAAATCACACACCTTAAGATCACCACAGATCTTCCATTTATTGTCGTTGTATTTGAATAATGTCAAAATTTCAGCCATTGATTCGTAATTTTTCTTTGTATTAACGACATGAACAATTGGTATGGATGGTCTTTCATTCCCATTATGCAAAAGAAGAGCCTTTAAATTGTACTTAGAGCCATCAATAAATAATCTCCATTTAGTTTTGTCATATGACTGATTCAGGTTTTGAAATAAGCCATCATCAGTATAGTATAAAATAGAGTGTTTCTTTTCAAAATATGCGGTCAATTCCAAGCTTCCACCTCTATAGATTGTTACTTTTGTCCCAACTGTCAGATGTTTCCACTGCTGCATGCGTGAAGCTAATAATTCTGCGTCTTGCTGCGCTAAATATAAATCCCGAATTAGATCATTCAGCTCAGCTTGAGTCACTAAATGGCGTTCATCATCCGTCTGATACAAACAACCACAGCTGGCGAAAGCTGTTTCGGTGTTTCAGATGCTCGTAGCACTGGGAATGACTGGTAATGAATCATTCAGTGGACATTGAGCTGGTTTGGAAACCGATTGGGCATTCGCATGAGTAATATTTTTCCGATTTTTCATGTCCACGGTTTGTTCATATTTTTGACAGCAAAACCAAAATAATGTACATAAATATGCATATTTTTATGATTCTGATACTGCATATCCTTTCCTCCTTCTCCAACCAAATATTCACCAGACACAAAGCAAAAAATAGCTTGAATCAGTAACACACGATCTCCCTGACATGCTTAAACGCTGCTATTATGAAGATTTAGAATGAATGTGGGCTTCTCTGTCAAATTAAAAATTGTGAAATTGTAGTGTCAGTCAGTATTGACTGTTTTACTGTATTGCCAGCAAGCGATAACGAATGAACAAGACGTGATACCCCAATTTTTATACCACATTCGAGTTCAGCTCAACCAGATTATTTAAAAAACATGCTTCGTTTCTCCAGTCAATTTTGCCCTCCACATTAGTAGGCCAGTGTTATTATTGTCTTAAATTGCAGTATTTAACGAAAATTGTTTTGCATATGGCAACACTGAGCCCGCGACTTTCGCGTGCACTCTCAATTGCGCTATGAAATTCGCGGTGAAATGAAAACCAAAACAAAAAATGGCACTGCTGCAGTTTGTGTTCGCTTGCATTTTATTGCTGTTATAAAAGCGTTTTTGCTGCTGCTGCTGCGGTATTACATAATAACTCATTTCTTTTTGAACTCCACAACACTGAAATGATTTCTGCACTTGTTGCATAGAGCAAACGCTGCTGTTGTTGCGCATACGCAATGGATGCCAAATTTGTAGAGCAACCGCAAACAACTGGGGCTGCTGCCTGGCTGCACTCGCCACCATAAACCGAAAACAAGCCTGAGTTCAGGCATGAAAGAGTTTTTGGTATTTGTGTCTCAATTGTTGTAGCTGTTTTGTTTTCAGTCTGCCTTGATATCAAACGAGGCTAAATCTGATCACGTTTTTATTTCAGCTACTGCTATTGTTGGTGCTTTTTGTTACCGTTAACAATAGAGCCAAAATCGATTCACTGATTTTTTTGTGTGTTTCATCAAGCAAATGTAGTTCATT
Source organism: Philornis downsi (assembly GCA_019455685.1). NCBI lineage: Eukaryota > Metazoa > Arthropoda > Insecta > Diptera > Muscidae > Philornis > Philornis downsi. Next base: position 102,630 of record JAHXMU010000399.1, read on the forward strand.
GAGCATGTGCAACTTGAGTGCGCCTGCTCACAAAGCCAAAATGTGCGCAATCAGCAGTGATTGAACTGCATTTGATTGACAGATAACATTGTCAGATCTTTTGGCACTGTAACAAAGAAAGGAACCAAGAGTGGGAAGTTAAACAAATTTCATACGTGATGAAAAATTAACTTCCAAATGCCGCTGCTCTATGTCGACTTCAAATATTGTCAATTTTTTTTTTGCGTGAATTGTTTGAGGTCACAGAACATGCAGCTTTAAACGGAAAAAACATATATTTTTAAAAATGTTTTCAAAATTAGTTTTTATTAGTTCTTTTATTATTATAGAGGGTGTCCCAACAAGAACACAAGATTTAAATTCGGTGCCGGTATCGTGAAATCATAACCAGTTTTTTCCTGCCTAGAATTGAAGAAATGAACGTGGAGGGCATGTGGTTTCAACAAGACGGTGCCACATGTCATACAGCCAGAGAAACAATTCAATTGCTGCATCAGTCATTTCCCGGTCGTGTTATTTCGCATTTTGGAGACCAGAATTGGCCCCCTAGATCGTGCGATTTAACACCATTAGACTATTTTCTTCTCGGTTTTTTGAAGTCGAGGGTTTACGCGAATAAGCCGACCACGACTCAAGTCTTAAAAGAGAAACTTGGATTCTGCGTTAATGAAATACCGCTTCATTTATGCAAAACGGTCATTGAAAATTTCATTAAAGGATCGCGTGTGTGCCAGCAAAGCCGCGGCGCCCATCTGCCCAATGTGTTGTTCCATACATAACCTTATTCCGTCTACTTTACGATATAATAAAGCCCCACGAATTTCTTTAATATCTGTGTTTTATTTAAAATCGAAATCTTGCGTTCTTTTGGGACATCCTTTGTTATCATTTCTACGACAATTTTTTTTTATTTTTATTTATTTTTTTGCTTGTAATTTAAAGCCCTCCGCCCAATTATAAGTAAATTATAATATGCAACAACTCATCTATTAGATTTAATCTGCTCAAAATTATAAGTTTACAAAAATAAATAAAATAAATAAAAATAAATATTAAATTTATAAACATACTCGTACAATGATGATATTAAAGAAGGTATGATTATTAATAAACAAAAACAAAAAATTGTGAAAAAGACTAATTCAGAAGTTAGAAGTTAATCGGTATATAATCTGGTATTAAAGGGTGATTTTTTAATCATAGTTTTTTTTTTAATCGAATAAAACACTCAAATTTGCATCATACATTAAAATTTTTTTTATTAGAATCGATAAATTGGTCTTTGCAATTCAACTTTTAAAGATAATTTCATGTAAATGTTGTCCGCGGCTCCGTCTCAAAACGTCCATTCGGAAGGTCCAATTTTTCGTCAGTTTTTCGAGCATTTCGGTCTGTGAGTGCTAAAATTGAAGCTCTCCCATATCTTATTCACAGAATGCATGGAGAGATGAACTGATTTAGCAACAATCCATGTTTTTAACTGTGCACTGAAAGAATGGTTTCAAAACCAGATTGTTCAGCTTTTTCTTTTTGGAAATTTTAGATAACACCGCACAATAATTCGCATGGACGACTATCCGATGCCCATAGTTTTTCTACTGTTTTCTAAGAGATTATTGATTGGCTGCTTGACTGTCTTACATTGCCTAGAAATCCAAAAATATTGAAAAAAAATCCAGGTTATTTCTTAAGTAATGTACCGTGACATCAGGGAGAAAGGCCTAATTTCTATTGTGCTTTCTACTGTTGTAAACTTTACAGAATGTTTGTATTTAACTCTTGAAAATGCTTCAATTTAGTCTTTGTTAGGGATTGAGTAAATTATGTCATTCCAGCTTTCTTCGCAAATCTCAAACCATTCCATCGGATAGAAAGACTGTATTTTAGCAAAAAGATCTTACGTTCAGCAGCCACAAAATGCAAAGAGGTTCTTGTTATTCCTGGCCTAATAATGTTTAAATTCATTTTAAATTTGTCTTTGAACTCATAACCAGATTTATTAGATGGTGACTTCGCATGATAGCTTTTGGTATAGTTAATATTGATGTCGTATCATCTTGGCCATTATATCCTTGAAGGCATTTATTACGCATCCTGAAACGTTTCGTTTGTTTTGAGACACATTTCACAATGATTTTCTGCATGATGTATTGAGTGTTCTGATTTACAGATTACAAGTGTCAATAACGAAGGAAATTTCAACTATATTTCTACAATTTTTATTGGGTATTAGCAGATAAACCTGAAGCTTACGATTACAAAACTTCTTTATTGTATAAACTGTTGAAATGCATCAATTATTAAGTCATGCAACTTAAAAACTTTGATTTTAATTACGCATTTTAGGAGAATATATTTTATTATTAGTATGAAACATTTCCTATTATTTCATTTCACCTAGTTTTTGTTGTAAAAATTAAAATTATGCTAATTTTCCTGCAGTTGCTTTATACATATTAATATAAAATTGAAAGAGAGTGAAAAAAACTGCTAATAATCGTATTATAACTTTTATTATTTATAGTTCGCCAATACTGTTTGTTGTGTTTCTGGTCAGTTAAAAGTTATTGTTTTAATGTGATTTTTTTTTTCTAACTTTGTGTGTTTAGCTGTTTTTTTTTAATGTTTTGCTGAACCATGGCGAAATTAAAAGTGAAAAATAGACAACAAGAATGGCAAATGAAACTTTCACTTTATTTAATATTTAGATTAAATTATCATTTTTTTCTTCTTGACTTTTAATGTATATATAGAGCATTTTTGGGGAGAAAATATCAGAAAGTTGTAGAAATTATGAATAAATTATCTGTCCATGAAGATAGCAGACAGTGGGTTTTAATTTAGATTTCTATATGGTTTGGCTATGACAATTGTGATATTTCATAAAATCCAATCATGCCTTCCATATCAATTTGTTTGTGCAAATTTGTCAAAAAAAAAAACAAAAAATTATTTAAAAAATCTATTGAAATTTTCTTTGTTTATTCCTTTTTATTTCATTAATGATTCTCACTTTGAAATTGATAACAACTAATCCATCCTTAAAAAGCATCATCATAATATTCAACAAATAGGCTTCCACACGTCCTGAGATGATGACTGGGCAATAGAAAGGCTCAATCATAAAAGGTATTGTGAATGTACCGAATTTCATTTGGGGGAATATATTGTACACAAATGTACACAAATTATAGATTTTTCGAAGGGGAAATTTGATCAAATCTAATTTAATATTTAGCTTAAAGTTGAATTGGCTTAAAAAAAAATTAAAGCTTTTAAAATTTTCAAAAAAAAAACAAAAATAATGAAAAATTTATTTAAAAAAAATTGAATTACATATTCAAACGTATTGGGATTCTAGTGTGTAACCTAAGGAGACCTTGTTTGTAACTTTAAGTACTTTCACTCTTTCACAAAGACCCTGAGAACGAATGCCAAGCATAAGAAATAGTAAAAAAGAATCCATTATCTTCCCATGACTTTGAAGGCTTTATTTAGCTTAGTTAGAATTATCGGCTTTAGGTAAAATATGCACCATTTTGCTCGATAGGTCATCGACATTCGAAGTTAATTCCTTTGTGTCTCCCTTTTAGAAACTCTCATCCTTATTGGCAAAAACAAACCGAGACTGTCCATTCTCATAAGCTTCTTTTGATGCGAGAAGTTGATAGAATATAATAGAATAGTCTTGAAGCAAAATAGTTTGCTTTATATAGGAACTGAAGGTAATCCTGTGGTTTCAGTTGGTTGCATAACAACCTTTCAATTAAGCTCTCGGATCTTGTGGTGAATCTCCACCGATGTGTATTGCCTGATGTTATCATAACAGAACACAATCTCACTCTTCTGGGCATTTGCCCCCTTCAAACGGTCCAATTGGCTGTGGGAAAGCAGCTCATGATAGGTAATTCCCTGCCAATACGATTGGCAGCCGTCAGATCTGGCTTGGCCACCGTTTACCCCGGCTCATCGTAACTCGATTACGACCAGTTTCGCTTGTCGTTACCGTTTGTTACTCACTTTTCATCGTCACCAGTTATTATCCGCTTTAGAAATGGGTTGATTTTGTTACGATTCAGCAGCGATTCGCGGATGGAAAATCGATCCATGAGGTTTTTTTTAATCATGTAAAGCGAACTATTTTTGAAGCGAAGCTGCTCTCCTGCATTCAAATTCTTAATTCGGATATGTACGATCAGCAACTGGACCGTCTGGAGAAAGCAATGGCCCAGAAGAGGCCAGCTGTGGCCCATTGAAGGCGAATTGTGTTCCATCGGAACAAGATTAGGTCACACTCATCGATAGTGGCGTGCTAGCTACAGGCTTCGAGAGCTTACCTATGCATTCACCTTATAGGCTGGATCTGGAATGAAGTAATTACTATCTGTCGCTGTCTATGGCGAATGAGAAGCTTGTGAAAATCAATTCTTTGCCGATAGGGACGAGGGCTTCTTCTTTCAGAGAGGCATAATGCAAATACTATCAAAATGTTAAGAAATTGTGGAGCAAAATAATGCTTATTTGATTTAAATCGGACCATTCTAACTGTTCTAAATCAAGCCTTCAATGTTATGCAAAATTAAAGGATTTCTGTTTACTACGCCTTAGAACTAGATCATACTGAAATGAAAAGCAGCTGCCGAATTCTTTAAGATGTCTTATAAGTGAGGATAAGGCAAAGACTGTCTTGGTTTTACTAATTTTATTGCAATTTTATTGCTTGAAGAAAATGAATACAAAAAAATGCTATAAAAGAGCCGTTTTTTGATTAATATTCGGTTAGGATAAAACAAAGCAAATAAGTGAAATTTAAGAGCTCTCGATGACGGTTTACTCGAAAAATAAAATCGCAATAAAACTGTAGCATTAAAAGTGTAATGTAAATTTGTTCACATGTTTTCCAAGTCATTTATTTCCTGACTAAATCCAGAGACAAATTTAGCACATCATTATTAGAAGATCTAGGTTTGAATCAGGTTGCGACCACATCAGTTTACTTTCGCGATCACCATTATACAAATATGTGCAAATTCACTAAATAATAGAAAGCTTTTGCGCTCCATTAAATATGGTTTAGAGGGAATTTGTTTATTTTTGCGTGGGACTTCGTAGCAACACTCCACCGATGAGACAAATTTCAGTTAGCAAATGGATGTTTCAGTTCTCAAGTTCGAGAAGGAAAAGTAACTGAAAAAAAAAAATCTTACATTATCATCAATTTTAGCATTGCCAAAATGATATCGCCTTATCCAAATACTATGCATAAATCATCGCTCACAATGTAGGGCAGGCCATACGCTATCATAAACAATGTTAAGGCAGTCCCACACTCTGGTGCAGACACGTTTATGCTGCTGCTGACCAAACACATTTGCGGCGATTTACCGTTCTTAGTGAATGAAAGTGAAAACTTGAAACAATGCTGCTGGAGTGACTCAAAACAGAGCATAAAAGAAGAACGATGATAAAACCCAAAAAAATCACGAAAGTCATAAAATAAAACCGGTAACAACAACTAAGTTGCCCCAAAGAAACATTTCACAAAATTATGTAAATTATAGTTAATGATTAAAACAAAAACAAAAAAAAAAAAAAAAAGAAAGATACCCCAACAAACTTGTTTTCACATCGCGTCTAGCAAATTTCGTACAGAGATCGTTCAACAATAGCAAATCAAAATTCTCCTTCTGCAGACGGACACTCAAAAATTGTACGGGCCTGGTAACGATCTAACTGAAATGTGTGCGTGAGCTTTTAAACCACTGACCCAATTTTATGGCAGTCAGCCAGCCAGCCAGCCAGCGATTAGGTAGTGTTAACTCGTTGATCTTGGCTCCGATTATGGCCTCATTGTTGCGGTCGGTCGTCTTCGCTCTGTCTGTCACCATCAGTTAACGAGCAACAGCAGCAGCGGCAACACCAGATAGGCCTCTTCGTTGTACTTTCTTTTCAGAAATGTTATTGGGCAGCAAAAAGGAGAGACAGACAGAAAACAACGCAAAGTGATGTCTGTGATAACGACGAAAAATGCTAAAAATAAATGTAGGCCAATGTTTGCGGGCAATGTCACCACCACTTGTGTGTTTTAGGGCTTTTTTGGAGGACCAATCTTAGTCAGATGAAGGGCAGGGAACGCAAAATATATGAACGCAGTAAAAAAGTTGTTGTTTTTTTTCTCTAAAATATCCTTTCTACTCGTTCTTTTGGAATTTTATTTCTCAAACTGTTAATAGTTTGTTGGAAATAATTACCAGTGTTGCCATTTTGTTGCTTAATTGTTCATACACGCATTTTTGATATCTCTTCAGCGAATTTTATATCTTTCATATACTCGATTTTTATTTATTTATTCAGTTTATTTTTTTTTTACAACTAATCCTATACATGATTTTCGAACAATTTCCGTAAATATATGCAAAAATTTCCATATCATACCGATATTATCTGGCCTTTGGTTAACTCTTATACGAATATTTATATTTTTGAGAAAAGGATCACTAATTAAAACTATTTTAAGTCTTTGTTTTACTTTTGTCAAAAATGTTGCTTAACATTCACTCTATCAGACGCAACGTCTCCACACTCTATTCAACTGGGCTCACAAACAGCAGAATCTAAACCTATTCGTCCCCTAGAGAGATTCAAAACTAAGTCCTCCAGTCAAAGTAATGTTATTACAGGTGTTGAGCCGGACCCCAATGACTCAAGCATTTTGAAAATTTACCTTTTCATAATAAGAACCACGATGGACTTTCTGAAACAGAAACGATAACGCTACATTTTGAAGACCATCATCATAATATTTCTACAACTACAGCTTATTTTCTTATTTCGGTAGAACCTGAGATGGTCGGAGATATGTCCAAAATATACGTGATAGATCTGAAAGACATGTTTTGCTTATCTTAATATGTGTTCTTTTAAATATTGAGTGCCAGCTGATGAAGACTTTTTGATTTGTTGAACGCATTTAAAACAAAGTTGGCTTATATTGACCAATTCTTTTGTTTCGCTAAACAAATTTCGTTCCAATTTTGAGTTTACTACGAACAATTTAGTATAAAAGGATCTTCTTCAAGCAAGAAAATCTGAAAAAAAATCTCTGTTTTTGCTCAGACCATGTGAAATCTAAAATATGTTAGCTTTTGCCAGTAAAGGCTATACTGAATTTATGTTGCCGCATTACCAAAAATCAGGACCGTCATTTTGCAGAAATTTCGTATCCATTGGAGATTAGACTGGCGTTAAGCATTTAGGTCCATAATTAGTCCAGGATTTTAACATCAAGAAACACAATATTTATTGGTGTCTCGTTGGCAATTCTAAGCTCATGTGGTGCCAATGGATTGGATTTAAAATTTTACGATATTTTAATTTAGTATGCTAATTAGCTTTTATTTGATTTTCCACTTGAATAAAAGTGAGTGAACGTTTTAAAACACATTAGAAATATTTTACATTTACAATGGATACAGTGAACTTCACTTAAAACGAACTAATTAGTCTGGTCCCTTCGATTTCATTATAATCGTGTTCTGTTTTACAAGGTTAATCATTAAGTGGTTTCAAAACCGCTGGTCTGGCAAAGATGTCAGCTATTAAATACCTGTCATCTGAAGTGTTATTTATTTAGTGAAAGGTTTGCCATTTACGAATATATATCGTTTAACAACCGAAGAATGCTTAAGGACAGTGGTGATTTAAACATGGGCCCCTTTCGTGCATCACAGGGTGATTATGGTCATCATAATCGACCTACTGTGCAAGGAAATTGTGAGGATTATAAAGAAATTTGAAGAGACTGAAAGCGTTACAGATGTGGTCAGGTCTGTGCATCATCGTAAATGTACGCACTGCCGAGATATCGCCTCTGTTAGTGAAAGTATGGCGGATAATCCGAATTTCAATTCAGAGCGCTATGGCCGTATGATAACCGACCGGTTTTGGCTTTCGACTGAAGGTTATGAACTGAACAACATATGGTTTCAACAAGGCAGTGCCACGAGCCACACAACACGGCTGATTTTGGCTTTAGTACATGAGAAGTTTTTGGCATCAATTGGCCACCAAGATCATGCGGTTTAATCATTTCATGTGGAGCTACGTCAAAGACCGTGTTTATGCGGATAATCCGCAAACTTTAGAGCATTTGAAAGCCAAAATGCATCAAGTTATCGCTTAGATACCGTCCGAAATGTGCGAAAAAAGTGGTTGAAAACTACCTTAAACGGATACATTGCTGCAACCAGTAGAAAGACCATAATTTAAATGACATTGTATATCGTACATAATGGCAAAGTTCAAGCATTATAATGAATCACAAATTTTTATCGAAATAATAGCTTTACGTGTGTTTTATTTAACTTTACTTTTGAAACCGAAAAATGACTAACCCGGTACTGGATATTTTATTTTATAACTTTTTTGAATTTGCTGAAAAATATAGGAATTTTTTAATTGATGATTCGTAATTTCTAGCCACTGTGATTGGTTATAAAATAATTTTCACCTGAATTATTAGCTGTCAGGGTCAAATATATTAGCATCTTTATGCTACGTTTAAATTTTGTATAAACCCTTCTAAGAGATTAAACTTAAAGGTATCTTAAATATATTTTCTTGTTCGTTTCATTTTATTTTTAAATTGATGATGTTTTCTGATGTTGTCGTTGCTGCTATCGCTGTTTTGTTTTTAGTGAAAGTGTTATTAAAAGTAAAAGTATATCGTTTTCTTATGCGTATCTGTCCCTCCCTCTCTCTCTCTCTCTCTATCACTCTCCTCCTCCTCCTCTGATTGTTTTTGTCTTTTCAAAAAATTCATTCGTATTTCGTTTGGTTAATGTTATCGTTATTGACTTTAACGTCATCGTCACCAATAACCTTAAACATTAATATAGCGCTCAAAACTATTTTTAAAACTTTGCAGAGGGTACCAAACTTAAAAGCTTGGGATAAAGGATATTTTATGACTTTCTTTTCTTTGGATTGCTGCAATGAATCTATTTGTCATCACCCGTTACAATACGATGAAGAAACCCCTTCCCTTTTTGTCACTGAAGCGGTTGTTTACCGGCGAAAAACGACGCTGAACGCCTGTTGGCTTCAACTAATAAGAAACACAAGTTCTTTTGCTTTTGAATCATTTCCATCGCTTGCAATTGCTTGAAAATGACTTGCCGGGTAACTCCTAATACTGAAGCAAGTTCTAGCTGCGTTTGACACGGATCCCCATCAAGCAATAACGTCAACTTGGTGTTTTCGTTTTCCTTCACGCGAACGGCCGTCAACATCAAAATCACTGCTTTTAAAGCGTCGGAACCAATCTCTGCACGTTTTTTGTTTCACTTAAAACAGCATCTCCGTAAAAGTTTTGAAGCTTTCGATAAGTTTCAGCCGCCGTTTTCTTCGATTGAAAGAACAAAATTAACATTTCCCGCATATGACGATTATATGGCACAAATTCATACATATTCACACAACCCAAAGAATATGACGTTAAAAGAAAGTCACTATTGTGTCGAGGCGGTATGTTTATCATATGCCTAAGCTTGACTCATGACGTTTAGGTTGTGGCAAAATCAACCAACATTTACAGCTGGCGCTATCTATTGGCAAACAGCTGGAACTTAGTTGCGTAACTAAGGAGAACTGCTTAAATGTTGTGAAGGCAAATCTTCTGAATCTTAACAAAGCCGACATCAAAGTAACACAGCCAATCTTCTCCTCCGAAACTTTTGAGTTAAACTTTTACTTAAAATATATATAGGGTGTATCAAAATACAGTTTATACCTTTGTAACTCACTACGTGAACACATCGAATCCGAAGGACACAGGCGGGCAAGTCAATCGGTAGGCCTGGACCTTGTTAATTCAATCGCTATCACGCGTTTCTCGGGAGTAGAGCGTGCATTTTGCTTGCGACTGTGTTACAAAAAAGTTGGCGCGGCGCATAGAAGTTTCTGCAATATTCCAAGTTTTTGTTACTCTATTTGAAAATGTGTCAAATAGTTTGAGGAGATCAGTAGAACACTGGAAAAACTAAAATCTGGGCAAGTAAGGTCATCAAGAATGGTAACAAAAACACAGAAGGTGTTAAACAATCTGATCGCGATGATCCGCTCCTTTTAATTCATTTTAATGTGCTTGGTCATTATCATATCATTAAGGGCCAGGATATCATTCAGAGGATGGACTTCGTAAAGCAAACAATAGTTTTGGTTTCGAATGAAGCTCAAATAAGTAGAACTGCCGCTTCGGGAGTGCAACGAAACACCATTATCAGAAACGCCTTCATTGGCCTAAAGTCATCGTATTCCCTTATTATTCCCTTAAAAGTGAAAATGGGACGTTTAATTGGACTGAATTTAAAGTGTTATGTGAAGATGACTGATAACTTGTTGTTGCTTGAACTGCTTTCCTGATTATTATGAAAAAGAATTACTTTCAACAGGCATAGGTCATCATTGTACCGCATTTTGGAACATAAGTATAAAGCCGCACCACTACAACGTTCAATTAGAGCAAGAATTAAAGCTCCAGGATACTACAGTGGCAGGGGAATTAAGTGCTTTTCAAAGTTCATTAATCTATTCAAAATTTTCATCGTAATTAACACGTAAATAAGCAGACCTGCCGCTTCGCAAGTGCGACGAATCCGCAAATATCGGAAACCGCATTATTGGACTAAAGCAGCCATATGGGCTGTCGCGATGGCGTCGGATAGAATTTATTAATTTTCCTTAAATTCTTGAACATGAAAGCAGACATTCAGTTGTAGTAAATTCAAAGCGTTATGTGAGGATGTTCGACACATTCTTATTGCCTGAACTGCAAAACTTTCCTGGCTATAAACAAAAAAGGACATATTTCTTCTATCAAGATGAAGCAACATCATACACTTTCGGTATGTCTTTGCAACAAGATTCTGATATATCCCCCGGCAAATTAATCTGCAGTTAAGGGGGTATAAATTGGCCTCCACACAGGCCTGATTTAACCCCCATGGTCTTTTTACTGTGGAGTTGTCTTAAATCTAAAGTAAACACCAAGAAACCAACTTCTCTGGTATATTTGAAAATAAATATCGATCGATTTAAAAAACTTTGCTTAAATGAATGTCGCGAAAGCGAGGGTTTGAATGGGGACCATATTATTTCTAAGAAATAAATTCCCAAATTGTGTAATTTAATAAGTAATGAATATTTGCTCGATCCACTTTCTTTTGTGGTATGTTAAATAGAGAAAGACCTCGTCCTGTTTTTGCATTAGTTTGGGTTTTTTTTGGGAAATCTCTTTTCCTATGTTTATTTTTCGTTTTTTTAAGAATTTACTTTTCCTCAAGTTTAATAAAAATAGTGAATTTTTAAGAATCTTTCACTCATAAAAAAACCTTAATTACATCTAGCATTGGCAGACCACAGAAGCGGATATCTTTTATACCACGCAGCGTACAGCAGTCCCGTCAGTTAGCAACTGCCTCATCAGCATATTTCTCTTTCTCCTTTTTATGAGTGTTTGTGTTGTTGTTTTTTTTTTTTTTGTGTTCAACAGATCAATTTCAAATCATCAAATTGAAAAACTCATTAATTTGTTTTATTTCATATTTATATTCTTTGTATTTTTAATGCTTTTTGCCCATAATATCTTTTTGCTTTTGATTTGAATTGATTTTTTTCCTTCTTGATTTCTTCTGTTCATTTATCTTTTTTTGAATTCTTTTGTTTTCCAGGCAGGAAATCTCCATTTTTGGGGTTCATTTGCAAAACAAACGGTAAATTTATTATCAGTTTTTATTGTTTTAAATTTCGTTTTCGATTTGTGTTACGTTCTCACTTTGTTTTGCATTCGTTTCCTTTGCCATTCCATTACATTTCTTTATTTGTTTTCGGTTTTCTTTTTGCTTGCGTTCTATGGTATGCTGTGTTTTATTGTCCTTAGATTTTAAAGTGAAATTATTGAGTTTTATTTTAATTTATTATGCATGTTAAATTTAAGTTAATAAAGTTTAAAAAAATGCTATTAGATATTCAAATATTATAATCTAATAGCATTATAATGGTTGATATTTCACTATATTTTTGATGATTTTTGGAAACATTTTTATTCGAAATGATTTTGTGTGTTACTTTAAATGCCAATATAATAAAATCGGCGTTAAATAGTCAACGAGAACACGCAAAAAAGTTGGAAAAACTTTTCTTTTGTTTCAACATAATCTCCTTTTAGCTCGATACACTTTCTTCAGCGACATTCAATAGCTTCTATAGCTTGTTTATAGTAAGAACTGTCAAACTCCTTAAAATAACCACCAACTGCAGACTTCAGCTCTTCATTGTTGGCAAATCTTTTACAACCCAGCAATTTTTTTAAATTTGGAAATAGAAAAAGTCCGAGGGAGCTAAATCTGGCGAATAAGGTGCTTGATGAAGCAATTCGAATTTTAATTAAATAATTTTGGCCATCGCAATAGGTAATGTGTGAAGTGGAAACAACACTTTCTTTTCCCCCAAATTCCATAATTCCATAGTTATCACGTAAATGCTGCGATAATTAGCGTGGTATTCGCCGTTGGTGGTTTTTCCTTTCTAAAGATGATCGATAATCAACAAAAATAAACCCTTTCGCATCCCAAAAAAACAGACGCAATGAGCCTGCCTGCAGATGAAACCGTCTTCGCCTTCTTTAGACACGATTATCACATTCTATTCCACTGTTTTCACTGCTCCTTTGTCTCAGGTGTGAAGTGGTGAACCCATATTCTATCCATGGTTATAATTCAATGTACATATATAAATTCGGCTTTATTGCAGTGAAATATCGCCAATCACTTTACTGAAAGAAACATGTTGACGACGCTGTTTTTGCTCTATTGAAAGCAAGTGCGGCACCCATCCTGCGCACAGCTTTCTCACCTTGAATCTTCGGTCAATATACGATGTATAGCACTTTTTGGAATGCCTATCATTTCATCTTGCTTACGCACCTTCTGCCGACGATTATCCAACACCATTTTGTAGATTTTCTTTGGCATGGACATCTAACTTGGTCAACCACCATTGTGTTCTTTTCGGCAGCTCGTACGACCTCGTCTTGAAATTTGAAACATATGTTTTATAATGTTGCCACTTTTCACCAAAATAGTTTTGTTTTCAAATTACTGACAACACCTATATGTCAGATGTATAGGTAGATGAAAAATACAATTTTCACAAAGAATATCTAAGCATACAGAAATAGCTAAACTGGGAATAAGCGTCTTACCGTAGATATCCACATGCCTTCAACGAGATACATTTACGATGTATTAACTCAGCAGTTTCTTGGTGGAAAGGCTTGTGAGATTTCGTAACATCGAAAAAATGAAAAAAAAAAATCAACTCCTTTTCCAGAAGTTGAATCAAAAGAACTGATAGAGATGAGGTAAGAAAATAATACCATGTACCGGTTCTGTGCGATCCGGATTTAATATATGCGTCTTTTGAAATTACTTTTGAACAGTTACTAAAACACGATTAGAGAAATGGTATAATGGATATAACATGGAATTGCTTCCAATAAAAAAAACGATTAGCACATCAGCTGCCATTGATATCAGGTTTCCAAAAACGAAAACCTGTATCATATTGTGCTTCAGAAAACTTAAAACACTCATCTTATATATGAAATTAAAGGGGCACATACATTTGTTTGTGTTTAGGGTTTCACATATCGAGTGTACACTGTAATCGTATTTAAACGTTTATCATTCATAAAGAACTTCAAAATTTTACGCGCGGTTTTTAAATAGATTTTCATGACGGCTTTTTGTTTCGGCCAAGTTAGCATATTTCTGTCCCTTCTTTTGCTGGCTGTTCCTCAAACCTATTTCAAAATCCGAAAACAAAACGGTCTCTCAAACCTAGTTTTCACAGAAACAGTTTATAAACTTATTGCATATTTTAAACTCTTTTCCAACTCGTTTGGCGAATCAAAAATTCAACTTCAAACTTTAGAAATTTTCTCCTGTGGTCATGGTGAAACCTTAAAACCATTTAAACATTTTTTCTTTTTAAGTTACTCGTGTCCAATTTCACCATTTTTTACCAACTAATATATTTTCCGAAAACATCTCTAAATTTGGTATTTTTGTTTTGCCCATAGTTATTGGTCTTCATAGTCTTCAGTTTATTATTTACCAATTTACTATTTTTTAAATAGATTAAATTATAGCCATTCCTCAATATGCATTTTGGTATTCTTTACATGGCAACACCTAAGCCACCTTTGGTCTAAATGCACCAACCAACCAACATTTGCATTTGAGAACTAGGAAGAACGATTAGGACAACTACAAAGGGCAACGTGTATCGTTGCCACAAGACAGCAACCATTTTAATCACAAACTTTTGTCAATGCTCGACGCTGTAACTTGCCTTGATGATTTGCCTTTATCTGAGAAATAAAACAACATCACTCCCCTGAATTGTCGAAATTTAAACGTATTAGAGAACCATTTACCCATATGAGATTCATGCGAAATTACATATCATAGATATACAATCTTTTCAAAACTGATTTGAAATTTCATTTGAGATAGAGGTACAGAACGTAACGGAATGATACTTGGAACCAAATGTTCTCGAGATCATTGGCTTCAATGCCAGGCAGCAAATAGTCGGTTGTTTTGTAGCAATAAGGGCTCCCTTCAAAATTACGTTTCGGCCACCCCATTTTTAAAGCAGTATAAACCAATAATTCTAACGGGCCGTAAGCAATACTAAATTATCCTTTTGTCAGGATATAACGGCAGTTCTTGAAACTCTTTGCGCTGCTCTTCTCCTAAACAAAATGTTTTTCGAAAACAATGCATTTTCTTCAGGCCTTTTAAAAGCCCAAAGACTTAAAAGGTGACTCGAAATGTCAATTATATTAAATTTTTGCATGAGTTCAATTTTGTATGCTGTTAAGCTAACAGCAAATTATTGCAATCAACAACTCAAAGTGTTGGAAGCAGCGCCGAATCGATTTATCATTATCATCGCATATGCTCTGAGCTATTTATTATATATTTTCTATATTTTTGGTCGTGTGTTAAACTCTATTGAAAATTAGGATTCAAATTTGTAAATGGTATTCTGAATTTACGACCCTCCGTGGCACGATGGTTAATACACGCGACTATTGTACGCATGATCGTGGGTTCAATTCCGCACACAGCCACCTATCATTATTTGAGCGGTGATCACCTCGATGTTTCTGAACGACATTTCGAGTAGTTGAGTAATTTACAAATCTTGCAAATGTTCCTCAACCTGTCACATTCGAAATCGTCGCTAAACTATAGGTCCCGCCGTTTGAGTAAGTCTAAAAATAGAAAGCGTGTAAGCTCACTGAATGTGAGAATCTCTCTCATATCTCATTCATGGGATACAGTTGAATTGGTTTTTTACTTATCTCAACCGCAGTTTAACTATAATATTAATATAAACTGTGGTCTGTCAGAGCTATTAAATTCTGGCCAGCATTTCGTGTGTCCATTACTTGTAATATATTATAGAATAGATATTCAAATCTCTTACCACATAAACAACGATAAAAACGTAAGAAGGCAATAATGTGCGCTTACCTGTAATGAGAAAGAGACAAATAAAATGTATATTTAAATCAAATTTAATTAAGTTAAAAGCAATTAATGCGACAATTTCAGTTGTCAAGAACAGAAATTGAATGCATAGATTTATACAGTTTTTGTTTTCAATTAAACTTAAATACAGGGTGTCCGTCGGGAAGGCATACTACTTTGTTTTGCCGCCATTTTAGTAAACAGTTCATATTTGGCAGTCGTGACGTAAAGACGTGGCAAATTTATTATGGAATAATATTCGATAAACCAACGTGTTTCAATCGTTAAAACATTTTATCAAAATCAATCATCGATTACTGTGACGATGAGAAAGTTACGTGAAATTTTTGGGAGAAACAACGTGCCAACAAGACGCACTATTTATCGTGTAGTGAATGATTTCGAAGAAAGAGGGACCACAACGTACTGCAAGATCGACTGAAAACATTACTACAGCTCAAGAAGGTGTTCAAAACAATCCATCAACCTCAGTTCGACGCCGTACTCAGGAGCTTGGTCTTCAAAGAACAACTTTGGCCACAATTTTGAACAAATATTTGCATTTGTCTCCATTTAAGATTCAGTTGACACAAGAGCTTCTTCCACAAGACCATTTACGCTGCCGTACATATGCCAATAGAATGTTACAGCTCGCCCATGACAACACCGATTTTCATAAAAATATCATAATGAGTAATGAGTCACATTTTCATTTGAATGGATATGTGAATAAAAAGAATAGTCTGTTCTGGGCAATGGAAAATCCTCAAATTATTCATCAGTCACCTTTGCATCCATTAAAAGTTGCAGTCTGGTGTGCAATTTGGTCAGGAGGAATTGGACCGGTATCTGTCCTGTCTGGTATTGGGAGCGATATCTTGATATGATTGAAAACTTTTTAACGCCACAATTGCATGCTTTGGGCTTGATTAACATGTGGTATCAACAAGACGGTGCCACATCGCTTACAGCCAGGAAATTTAGCCTGCTCCCACTTGGAACAGGAGCTCTTTCGGTTGATATTGTAGTAAATATTCCATTTTTTCATCCCCAATGACAAAGCATTTTAAAAACCGATCATTTTGGTGGCGTTTAAGAAAGAAGTTGCAATTCCATATACGATTTGATAATTGAATTTTCTTTATCTTGTGTTGAACTGAAATATCAAACTTTTTAATGAGTCCAAGGCGTTTCGAATAGTTCTGCAATGGCCGTATATGACACTTTCAGCGTTTCTGCAACTTCTCGATCGGGCAAAATGATTCTCAAGTTTCGGCTAACAGTTGGAAATTGTCATGATTTACTTGAGAACTATAATCATCTAAGATAGTTCATAATTATGTTGGTCTTTAAATGACGGAATCTGTCGAAAATAGCCAATTACATTTTCAATAGAAGGTCTCAGAAAAAGTGGAAAATCGGGTTGATTTCAGTGACAGCAAGTCACTAACCAATACTTTGGTAACGGGCCATCACATTATTGCTAAGTACAGGGTGGGCCATAAGGGTGTTGGCGGTTTAAATATTCAATTAAAAAATAACTACGAAACATAAAAAAATATATTTGTATTTTTAAAAAGTAGAAGCATGGGAATTTTTAAGACTTAAAAATAGTGTTGTCCAAATGGCTTCCCTCGGCTGCTTGACACTCTTGGAACCGAAGTCGCAAATTTTGGAAAACTCGTTGGAAAGTTGTTCTCGGTATTTTGTTACTTTCCTGAATAATGTTCCTCTTCAACTGCTGTAAATTGGTCGGATTATTCTCGTAGACTACCGATTTGAGGTAGCCCCATAGAAAATAATCGCATGGAGAGAGATCGGGGATACGTGGGGGTCATTCAATATCCCCCCTTTTCGAAATGAGTTTTCTAGGAAAACCAAAGTTAAGTCGGTTATTGGCATCATCGGGTTTTAATTCTTGGACTATCTGAATCTTATAAGCCTTCAAATGCAAATCACGTTTCAAAATTCGTCGTAAAGTTGTTCTTTTGACATCCAAAGACTGACTTCTCTTACGTGTTGACTGGCGGATTTTGCTGAACTGAAACACGAACACGCTCCACAATGTCGGCTGATCTTGCAGAAACTGGGCGACCACGAACCGTAATTGGTACTGTTGAGCCGGTTGTTTCGAACATTCTGATTCATTTTCGTATCACATTGGCGCTTGGAACTTCACTTAAATCGTGTAAACCGTGTTCATGCCGATACAAACGTCGTGCAGTAATCACTGATTTATTGTTTTCGTAATGCGCTCGGACACAAAATGCACGCTGCACACCCGTGTACGGCTCCATGGCGTCTAAATTTCCAGGAAGCGGCGCAGCGAACAACATATCCCCCCGCCACCCCGCGCCGCGCGTTACCAAGAAATTGAAGATTTAAACCGCCAACACCCTCATGGCCCACCCTGTATTATAACATTTTGTGTGAGCATTTTTTTTTAAAAGGTCTTTGTCTTTTCTATTATATTTTTTCTACCCATCCAAATTATTTCCTCTCTATACAAGCATTCGATTCCCTTTATGCACCAACAAACAACACGCGGCTACACTGCGATAATCTCTTAAACTACAACACTACGTGCTGTTTAATTCCAAAACCTATTTTAGAACTAAATGACACCTATGAAACAGTAACAAAAACGACCCATCTGCTTCGCATGGCAACTAAAACAATACACTGTAAGAAAGTGTGACATAAATCCTCATTTTTTCACAGCCCCGATGAAGATTACTTCACGCTCTAACACGTTCTCAAACTCCAGTCAACCAACAACCAATGTGTGGAATTGGTCGTTTGTGGTGGCGCAAAAAAAAAAAATAATGTGATTATTACTCAATTTTATGGACAGTGCTTGGGCGATGGAGTCTTCATTGCTGGTGAAATGTTTTTTGTTAGACACGTTAATACGTAAATTCTGTACAAGTAAGGCGCACCGTTCCACAAAACGACACTACACAAGACGAAACGATAGGAAATTCGCTGCTGAAAACCAAAAAACATGCAAAAGACAGTGGAGAAGGGGAAAAGAGAAAAAACAACAAAAATTGCTGAACATAAATATGTATGACATAAAGCAAGAAAATGGCCAAAACAAAATATTTCGCAATAGTTAGCAAAAGAGAGCTTTCGAACTTACACAGATAGTAAAACAACCCAAAACAAAAAAAAAAAAAAAAACAAAAGAAAAACATCACACTCAATCTGAGCTCCCAAACCTCAACAACATCGTCGTCATCATCATCATCATTACCGTCATCATCATCATCATCATTATCCATGGCAATGATGCAGCAGCGAATCACAGCATAAAAATCGAAAGTGAGAGTGAATAAGAAAGCGGAAACTTTCAAAAGATCCCAGGCTGCAGATACTGAAATTACATGAAATCAGACAAACCAATGGACAGACATGACATGACTTCCAATTCATCAGTGTACAAAGTACACTGGCTAACTGGCGGCCTGACTGACTGACTGACTGGCTGGCTGGCTGGTAGGTTTGTAGTTTGTACTAGGTAGGTAAACGCTGTGTCTAACTGACTTTATGTGACTGGGCAGGCAGGCACAGGTTTATCTCAAGCGTCATCATTGCCGTCATCATCATCATTATCATCATTCATCATTACAGTGATGTGTTGATCTTTGCAATAGGAAAACACAAATAAATTCCCCATAATGTGAAACTGGTTTAAATACTTCACATTTTCTTCTTTATCTATCTATTCGTTAAGTGCAATCTTTACTTTGAGCTTGGAAAATCTTTAAGTACATAGAATAGGAGAGGAAAAGGAAGCATAAAAGAAACTCAATTTTTAGTTTTCTATAATATAAAATTTCAGA
>JAHXMU010000399.1:122086-153253 GCA_019455685.1 Philornis downsi
AAACCGTAGTAACAAACAATTGTTGAAAGTCTAATAATCAAATGTTCAGAGTAAAACTTCTACCAATTCTATGGCCCATATTCATAACAATTTCAAACAAGTTCATTACTTGCTTCATAAAGCAGTACCCAAACATAAAAGAAACTCAATTTTTAGTTTTCTATAATATAAAATTTCAGAAGAATCGTTCAGAGTAAAAATTCTATATATTCTAAGGTCCATATTCATAACAATTTCAACCCCCTTTATTATATGTTTCAAAAAGATGTACCGAAACATAAAAGAAACTCAGTTTCTAGTTTTATATAAAACTAACCTACCAGAATCGATTCTAATCTAAGGACCGTACTAACAAAGAATAGTTCAAATTCCAATAGTTAACTGTTTAGAGGAAAAAACCTATAAATTCTATGGCCCATATTCATAACAATTTCAAATATGTTTATTACATTTAACATAAAGTAGTACCCAAACATAAAAGAAACTCAATTTTGTAGTTTTCTATAATATAAAATTTCAGAAAAATCGAATCTAATCTAAGGACGGTACTAACAAACAATTGTTGAAAGTCTAATAATCAAATATTTACAGTAAACATTCTATAAATTCTACGGCCCATATTCATAACAATTTCAAATAGATTTAATACATGTTCCATAAAGTAGTACCCAAAAACTGTTCATTAATCAAAAATGTCTCTATTGAACTTTCTATAAAATTGTCATTTTTTATACTAAACGTTTCGCCATATTATAAAGTTTTTTTTTTTTTGCAAAAAAAAAACTCATTAATTACGTAGAATAGGATGGGAACATATAAGAAACTCAATTTTTAGTTTCCTATAAAATTTCAGAAGAATATGCCTGATCTTAAATGGAATACGTTCATAAACCAAAAATATATATATAAAGGGTGTCCCAACAAGAACGCAAGACTTAAATTTGGCGCCATTCGAAGTGTCATTGTTTGACATTTGAACAATTATTATTGTTTGCTAGTAGAATGTACGAGGTTAATAAGAATGGAGCGCTACACGAATGAACAACGCATTCTCATTGTGAAATTGTTCACAATTTGCGATCAATTTGGGGTCACAATAATACTCCAAAAGAGTCAACTGTAAAGAGGTTAATGGTTAAATTTTCTAAAACTGGGTCTGTTAGTGATGTAAAGACAACAACGCGTCTTCGACTAGGTCGATCGACCGAAAATGTCGCAGTTGTACGTGATGATGTCGCTCAAACTCCATTCACCTCAATTCGACACCGAGCTCAGCAAATTGGTGTCTGCAAATCCACTATGCAGCGAATTTTGACGAAAGATTTGCATCTTCATGCACACAAAGTTCAATTGTTTCAGGAACTGAAGCCAGCTGACCATGGACAGCGAAGGGAGTTCGTTAATTGGGTATTGGAGAGACAACTTGAAAATGCTGATTTTGCCGCTAAAATCGTCTTCAGTGACGAGGCCCGTTTCCATCTTGATGGCTTCGTCAACAGGCAGAATTGTCGCATTTGGGGTGAGGAAAATCATCGAGTGATTCACAAGAAGCAAATGCATCCTCAACGTGTTTCCGTGTGGTGTGGATTTTTTGCTGGAGGAATCATTGGACCTTTTTTTTATGAAAATGAGGCATGCCAAGCGCGAACAGTCAATGGTGTTCGGTATCGTGAAATGATAACCAGTTTTTTCGTGCCTAGAATTGATGAAATGAATGTGGAGGGCATGTGGTTTCAACAAGACGGCGCCACATGTCATACAGCTAGAGAAACAATTCAATTGCTGCATCAGTCATTTCCCGGTCGTGTTATTTCGCTTTTTGGAGGCCAGAGTTGGCCCCCTAGATTGTGCGATTTAAGACCATTAGACTTTTTTCTTTGGGGTTTTTTGAAGTCGATGGTTTACGCGAATAAGCCGACCACGACTCATGTCTTAAAAGAGGAACTTGGATGCTGCGTTAATGAAATACCGCAGCATTTATGCAAAACGGTCATTGAAAATTTCTTTAAAAGATCGCGTGTGAGCCAGTAAAGCCGCGGCGGCCATCTGCCCGATGTGTTGTTTCATACATAACGTCATTCTGTCTACTTTAGGATATAATAAAGTTTCACGATTTTTTTTTAAATATCTGTGTTTTGTTTAAAATTTAAATATTGCGTTCTTTTTGGGACATCCTTTACGTATAAATTTTTACATATAGGTATATGAATGTTTTATATTGAACGTTTCGCCATACTATAAAGTTATTTTTGCCAACATTTACAAAAATTTTCGGAATTTTTTGTTGGATTTTTTCTGTTGTACTTTTATCGAAAATATTTAAATCTTATCCTTATTCCAGCAGCTGTACATTCATGCAATCATTGAATTTTTTAGCTTTAATTATTATCAAAAATTTTCAAAAATATTCATCAAAACAATTGATTTGTTGACACAGCGATGAAGAAGTTTTTCATTATTCAGTTTTCGTTTCCATTTACTGGGAAATTCAAGAAAATTTATTTGAAATTATACAGTTTTTTCTTAAGCATTGTGAAAAGTTATTATAAATTGTTCCAGTTATTGAATATTCCACTAACATATAATTTGAAATTTCTCAATTGATTGTATAAAAATTTCATTAACATGTTTTACTATTCAGTATAACAGTTCTTGTTCACTTTGTTTGCACACATCGTAAATATAACAACAAGCGATTTACACGTAAACAGTGTTGGAAACTGTAAAAACGCCGCAAAAATCAATTTTTTTGTATTTAATATTTCGAATGCTCTGTATGAGTACAGTTCGTGGGATGCCTTTAATAAGTGCTAAAACACTCAATAAGGAAATTCATTTTTAAAGCTGTTTTTGTATTTTTTTTATAAAAAAAAGTCCTATAAATTTACTTTTATAAATTACTATGAGTAACATTCTAAATCCTTTCGCTAGCAGTTTGAGGAATGCATTTATTTTTTTCTAAATTTTGTCAGCTTAATTGGCGACAGATGAATTGACAGCTTAAATGTTGATTTTTATTCAGTATTGGAAGACTCGCCCAATTTCCCGACACGTGATGATTTATGGCCAATATGACAAATTTTTTACCACAAAAGCCAGAAAATTACGATTAGAAAAATGTTTCCCATTTTCTCTTTCACTTTTTAATTTTCGTGCAATCACGTACATAAAATATTTACAAATAAGTTTAAGTAATTCTAAAGCACCAAAAACATATGGAAGCGAAAAACTCAAAAATTCTCAAGTTCACTAAAAGCAAGTAAAAAAAAGTGTCTCGGAATAGAATCGACGATCATTTGTGTCAATCTACTGTGGAAAGAAGAATTCAATTTTTCGATAAGAAACCTTTAAGAGACTACATTTTAAAAAAGTTCATAATAATAAGAAAAGTTAATAATAAAAATAATAATAATAAAAAGTTAATAATTAAACAATCGGTGGTAAGAGCTGTTTAATTTGTAGAAAATGTATTATTGTGTTATTATTTTACATAAATATTATTATGTATTATTATTTTATCAGGTAATCTTTATTGCCATATTCAAATGAACTGCTTTCCGGCATCATTTTTTAAAGATTAATTCTTCGTTAACGTTAAACGTAAGTGCGTCTAACTTGTCCCATTCTGAGAATCCAAAATGAGATGATGCGTTAAAGAATTTCGAGAGTTACAAGTAACGTATGCTTTAGTCTTTACTTTGCCTCAAAGGAATGCAATCAAGAGAGGCGATATCATATTTCCATTTAGCCAACCAATTCACCTGCCAGAAACGTGAATTATCTGTTCGTTGAATTCTTTCGCTTCTCGCTCTAATAGCACGGTTTTGTAGATTATGTGGCAACTCCAGAGTGTAAATTGTCGCCGCCTTAAATAGCGCCATGTAAAATTAACAGGTCCATATTGTACGAAAGTGGAGGACGCAAACCCAGTCGCTTCCAATTGGGGAACACTCACCGATTTGGAACTAGTCCACTTCCAGCCGGTGAATTTGTATTGATTTCCCCAAAGTGTAGCTTCGCATTGGAATAATTTATTTAGATGCTTTACTTACACATAATCGGTTTTCCAAATACAGGGTGGCGCACCAATTGCAATACAATAAGAAATTCAAAGAACTTTTTTTTAATCAAAGTATTTCATTTACTTATTTATTTATTTTTTTTTTTTTTTTTGTTGTATAGAAAATTCAATTTTGTTTTATATAACTAATTGGTTTTGATGATGATACCGTTCCGGTACTTTGAAGAGTTAAGCTCTTTGACAGTAGTTATTAAGTTTTAAACTGTGATTTATTTATGTTCTGGGATCATTATTTTTATTATAAAATTATTGTGTCGTGCAGACCAGTTTTTTGTTTTGGTAATATGAGTAATTGCCACTATTATGTGAAAACAAACTTTATTTTCAACAAAAGTTTTTCTCCTGATAAAGTTAGAAAAAAGCCAACGAAACGTTAAGAAATAAGTGACCAAAAAAGACCTCCATGCTCAATCACGCATTTGCGACACCTGATCAAAAAAATGTTCATTGCGACCTAATTCAACCCTTTAGGGAATTGGGATCACCTGACCTGACTGCACCAGACTTTTTTTATGTAGTTATGTTAAGCTAGAGTTGTACAAAACGAAACCAAGGAATTTAAGTGAATCAAAGCAGTTCACTAAAAAAAACTGCTTCAATTCAGTCAAATTCCTGGGTTTCGTTTTGTACAACTCTAGCTTAACATAATTACATAAAAATGTCGTGCGATTTAACACCATTAGACTTTTTTCTTTGGGGTTTTTGAAGTCGATGGTTTACGCGAATAAGCTGACGGTGACTCAAGTCTTAAAAGAGGAAATTGGACGCTGCATTAATGAAATACCGCAGCATTTATGCAAAACCGTCATTGAAAATTTAATTAAAAGATCGCGTGTAAGCCAGCAAAGCCGCGCCGGCCATCTGCCCAATGTGTTGTTCCATACATAACTTTATTCCGTCTACTTTACGATATAATAAAGTTTCACGATTTTTTTTTTAAATATCTGTGTTTTATTTAAAATTTAAATCCTGTGTTCTTGTTGGGACACCCTTTAGATTCCAGAATCCAACAGGAAATGTCATGAACTCTATTAAATATCCGAAGGCTTGATGAAAATTAACATTTTTTTTATTATTATTTTATTTTCATATCGCAATCCAAAGCCGCATTCGGCCAAATTGAATATGCAGACCAACATTTTGCAAGCTTGAAATTTTACAATTCAAATCTTAAAAGGTTTTAATAATGATTATTATAATAATAATAATGACAGTATTGACAACGTATATGGAGAGAGATAGGATATAAAATGTGTAGCATCAACAATTTATAGTGAAGTAAAATAATACTACAAACAACACATTAAGAACTTCTTAAATCGAAACGTGATAGTAAGAATCTTCTGTCTTCATATGGAATTATTGAGTTCCATAATCGTGGCGTCCCTGCCAGCGGAAGTTGAAGACCTTTCAAATACAAATTTGAAATTTGAACTATGTTTTGGGGAGTGCCAAATTTCATAGTTTTGTTGAAAAACAAAATAGTTTTAAGGTCGATAGTTTTCAAATGTACATCTTAAAAAACTCAATGGTTTACGGTGTAACGTGACCATAATGTTTTAATTTATACACAAAACGAATTATACGCTTAAAGCATATTTTTGATCGCTCTACTCTACCTCTACTTGTTCCACAATAAACTTCTAACCCATAAATAACGTGTGGCACCAACATTGCTTTTGCGATATGTTTTCGTATTTTTAGCAGAAGCGACACATTTTTGTTATATAGGGTGGGCGCATAAGCAACGTTACTATTTGATCAGTGAATACAGTTTGTGTTTAAGTCTTTTTTTTTCGTCTCCTTACAGAATTAACTAAATAATACTTGGGAAATTTGACTATTCAGATCATATCGAAATTTCTTTCATGTTCGAAATGCTCCTAGCGCTCCAACAATTTACCGATTGGTTCTGTCTGTGATTTCCGGCGTACTGGAAGGCCTCGTGCAGTTTGAAATGAAGTGACCAGTGCTCGGGTGCAAGCAAGTATTGAGGAAAACACCGAAACTTCCACCAGGCGACGTCCTCAGCAGTCAGAGATGTCTAGGCGGTCTTTGCAAAGAATTTTACATCTTTTCCCATATAAAATGCAATTGGTTCACGAGTTAAAACCAAATGATGCACAAGAACCCATTCAATATAGACGCCGCTAACGTTACTTATGCGCCACCCATTATCAAGTTCTAAACTAATTATCTAAATCTAAATATTAAGTTAGTTAAATTCTACTACTAAGTACAACTAAATGAATTTGCCTTATTCAATAATGGCCAAAGCAAAAATGGAACGTCAAGAACATATTAAAAAATCCAAGATAACCGAGGTTTCTTGGCACATATAATTTAAGAACAATATATTCTTCTTCTGTAGCCCACCAAAGGTGAGCTACCCAAGTAAATTATATATACACAAGGGCAAAATAATAAGTACACCCTAATTTTTTTTTTTAAATTTTTGTATTTAAATTAAAATTTGTTTAAAATTAAATTTAAATTAAAATTAAAAAATTCTTTTGTTATAACATTAGACATAAAATAAATACTAAAACAATAAAAAAAACAAAAATTAAATTCAGTATTTTTCAAAAAGTAAGAAATTAATCAAAAAACATTGGACAAAATAATAAGTACATTTAGTTAAGATAAGCAAAAAAGTACAAAAATCTAGTTTTTTCTGCTAAATTGGCTGAGTTTTGTTAAAAGCCGATATACCCACCTTTATTTTCAATTATTTTGTTGACTCTTTTTGGCATGCTGGCAATAAGCTCCTTGCAAGTTTCTACTACTACTGATATTTCATACCAAGTTTTTTTAACAAAATTTCATAACTGATCCTTATTTTTAATTCTTTTCGTTTGATCCTTTCCAATTCTTTGTTTCAACTCTCCCCAAAGATTTTTGATTTTACTTAAGTTCGGAGATTGATTTGGCCAATCAAGAAGGGCTACATTATTATCTTGAAACCTTTGTCAACTTAGAAGTATGCTTCGGATCGTTATCCTGCTGGAATGTCCATCTAAGAGGCATACTTTCCACAGCATAGTTCAACATCGTATTTTCCAAGATATCTTTGTAGTGGAATCTGGTCATAGTGTCGTTAATTCGATGTATCGAACCGACACCATACCACGAGAAATAACCCCAGACCCCACAATATTGCCGCCCACGTGCTTGACCGTCTTCTTCGTAACGCAAACATGGAACTCCTTACCCTTAGGGCGTCGAACATTCCGGGCACAGTGGTTTCCAAATACATTAATTTTTGTTTCACCGCTCCACAAAATATTTCGCCATTTTTTTCACCGTCTTCTCGGGATCAATTGAAATGGCTTCTTGCAAACGCTAATCTAGCCTTTAAAATTTTTTTATCTAAGCAAAGGAACTCTTCTGGCTATCCCTCCTAGTAAATGTGCTTTTTGTAGTCTACGACGAACCGTTCGCACAGAAATTACATTTCCAATTTCTGCTGAAATCGCTCTTGAAGACACAAACGAGTCCTTCTTCGCAAATGTTACAATGCGTATATCTGTTTTTCTTGAAGAGTTTTTGGGTCTTTCGCGAGTTTCGGCAGGCTTTTTAGACTTAAAAGCATTTTGTGCAAAAATAGTGACCGATTCATAGTTTCAACTATAGAACGAAGACTTTGGCTACTTTCTACAATGACTTTTTCGACCCATGGCTGATTTTTTTTAACAAAATATTTTGTTATGAATAAAGATAAACAACAGTAAAATAACTAGCCTTTCCAAAAGGACTGCAACAAACTGCGAAAATATTAAAGAATTGAACAATGTATTTATTATTTTGATCAAGTAATGAATTCACACCTGAATAAGACTAACTCACAATGAAAACAACGGCTTCGGCTCTTACAGATTACAAAAATAGGAAAAATTGAATAAAATAACATAACCATAGTTACAAGTATATAACTATACATATTCACTAAGTAGTAGGTGGGAATAGATTACAACAATAAATTAAAAATTTAGTAAAAATCTTCAAAATGAGGTATCATTAGCTAAAAGTCTGAGTACAGCTCGTCTAAATGAAAATCTATTGAGAGTTATATCGACAGTATTGGCCACCAAATTAAATATTTGCAAACATCGAGTAATTGGTTCATTTCTTCCATAATTAGTTCGATGGAATGGAACAGCGAACAAATGAGTTTCTCTTAAAGACCGTGTTGGTATGTGAAAGGGTAGAACGGATAGCAATTCGGGCGAATCAATGTTTGAATCTATAATATCCTTTAAAAAAAATGATGCCTAGAAGCTTTCTGCGGTTAGAAAGTTCCATAATTCCAAGAATATTGCAACGGCTTTCGTACGGTGGCATGTTATCAAAAGAAAAGTTCTTTCGAAGGGCAAATCTTGTGAAGCACTTTTGAATTTTCAAAATCCGATTGACGCCTACTTTATAAAAAGGACTCCAAACAAAGCTTACGTACTCTAAGTGAGATCTTACCAAAAACCCAAATAAAACAATAATAGCTTTAAAATTCAAAAACATTTTACTATTTCTTTTTAAAAATCATTAGCTAAAAGTCTGAGTACAGCTC
This sequence comes from Philornis downsi, assembly GCA_019455685.1. Classification (NCBI taxonomy): domain Eukaryota; kingdom Metazoa; phylum Arthropoda; class Insecta; order Diptera; family Muscidae; genus Philornis; species Philornis downsi. The sequence continues at coordinate 130,732 of JAHXMU010000399.1, forward strand.
GTCTAAATGAAAATCTATTGAGAGTTATATCGACAGTATTGGCCACCAAATTAAATATTTGCAAACATCGAGTAATTGGTTCATTTCTTCCATAATTAGTTCGATGGAATGGAACAGCGAACACATGAGTTTCTCTTAAAGACCGTGTTGATATGTGAAAGGGTAGATCGGATAGCAATTTGGGCGAATCAATGTTTGAATCTATAATATCCTTTAAAAAAATGATGCCTAGAAGCTTTCTGCGGTCAGAAAGTTCCATAATTCCAAGAATATTGCAACGGCTTTCGTACGGTGGCATGTTATCAAAAGAAAAGTTCTTTCGTAGGGCAAATCTTGTGAAGCACTTTTGAATTTTCAAAATCCGATTGACGCCTACTTTATAAAAAGGACTCCAAACAAAGCTTACGTACTCTAAGTGAGATCTTACCAAAAACCCAAATAAAACAGTAATAGCTTTAAAATTCAAAAACATTTTACTATTTCTTTTTAAAAACCCAAGTTGTGAATTGGATTTAGAAATTATGTAATTTATATGATCTTTAAAAGTCAGTGCGCTATCAAAATATATACCCAGATCTTTTACGATGCTAACACGCGGACATGTTTGATCGTTTTCATATACGTAGCTGTACGCAATTGGTAACCGTCTACGAGTATAAGTCATAATATTACACTTAGAAAAATTTAAAAATAGATGGTTGCCGCGGCACCATACTATTGGTGCTGCAATATTTTGTTGAAAGTGTGAGCAGTCGTGAATAGATGTTATATTATAAAATAGTTTCAAGTCATCCGCATATAACAGACATTGACAATACTTTAATATATTAGGGATGTCATTGACAGACAAGAGGAAAAGCAATTGGCCCAAATGGCTACCCTGTGGTATACCCGATTTCACGTAAATTGGATTAGAATTAGCTTTATGAACTTTAACAAATAAAACTCTTCACGAGATTATATACTCATATATACTCTAATTTAGGTGTATGGATTCTCAACTTTCCGCAGTAACCAAATCTCAAGTCTTACTTGCCGAACATATGCACTGAGTGCGGTTCTAACGTTTTTTAGGCTTTTCTATTAGGACATGTAATCCAAATAAAGGGGATATCTAGTAAAGAAAGTTCCCATAGCATGATGCAAAATAACATAGGATATAGCAAGTATCAGTCCGTAGCCTTTCTTTAAACTTGATCAGCTTCCAACAACAAAACACAAAAGGCTTTATTTCCTCACGATCATTTTTTCCATGGTCTCAAGACTCTCCGTTTTGTCTTAACTAATGCTAAGCATAAAAACAGAACTGCTCGCACACCACATGATGATGATGATGATGATGATCATCATCATCATCATCATGATAATGGTATCCAACCGGGCAACTGATCCGGCAAACAACCAGTCAGCCAGTTAGACGAATGGAGGGACACAGAAATTTCACTTTCGCTTTTACATTTGCGTTTTGTTCAAGTTTTCTTTAATGTGTTGCTGCTTCTACTTTTCTTCGCGCTTGTAGTGGCAGCGGTGATACAACAGAGTGTCTTACGTCCATTTCATTTGGCGGCGGTGACTTAACTTTTAGTATTATGTTATATTTAGCATGACGACCCCCCTCCTCTCCCCGTCCCGCCCACAAAATAGATATCGGTATATGTATTTATGTATGGGCCTGAGTATGTACGGATGATTGTTTGGCGTTCGTGTATCTAAAGCGAACGTTGTATCTTCTTGTGTTTTGTTTTACATCAACAGTGGGGGGGCCGCCTTCTTGCTTTCTTTCGTTGTCGTTACCTTCCTCGAAGTCAAAGCGAAAGAGTTCCAGAGGCAACCGGTTCCACAAGTGATTGCTTGCTTGATCGTTTGCTTGGAAGATTGCTATAGCCGTGGTAGTGGTAGTGTTGTGTAGAGTTACTTTCGTACACGGAAATAATGTGCAAAAATTTCATGACTTTTGGACTTTTTTTCGTGTTGTTGGTGTTGGTGTTGTTGTTGTTGTTGTTGCTGTTGATTATTTGTGGGTCTGACTTTTCTATGACTTTGTGCCGCTGTAAATTGTGTGACCGTCTGTCTGTTTGTTTGCTTAAAGATGGGCTTGACGGAATCAACGCGGCTTGGGGTTTGGGGAATACATCCATTTATTCGCCTTCTGTTTATGTCGGTAATTTATCTTTTGTGTAGACTTTACATTGTTTATTTACATACATAGATTTGTCGGATGTCGGTTTTTCTTACACACTCACTTTCGTATGAATTGCGTGTTGTTACATTACTTGCACGCCTCTTCCACACACACCATCCATCTCCACGAACAACTTGGGATTTCAGCTGTATTTCATTGTTAGTGGAACAATGGTTATGATTTTTAGGAAGTTTTCTAACCTACTTTTGAGCTGCGCTTTAGCGAAACCTTCTGCCAAAGTCTGCGGATCAACACTATTTTCTTGAAAAGAAAAAACATACTTCTATGACATTCTAGGAATAGAAAAGGGGTGGAAGAGCCCCTTACGTTCAATGAACTTAGACTAACTGAACGGCTGCCATTGTTTAAAGACGGATCTAAACATCAGTTTTCTTCAAGAAACAACTGATACAATTTGTACACTTATTAGCATAAGATATCAAATATTATGTTGCCATTGAAAATGTTTACACAAACCGCACATGGGTATGTACTGAGGAGTTCAATTTGGTTTTCAAAAACCGAGTACTTGGTTTTTAGGGGAGGGGGTATAAAAACCATATGCCTAATATTCTTAATCAAAGGTCGACGAGCAGTTGAATTTCCCTCGAAATTTTTCAAATAAATAGTTGAGATATACAAGGATGGTCTCAAAACTAGCCGACCTGACGCAGAAATGGTGCCAGCAGTTAAAAAAAAAATTATTATTGTGAAAAATGGCAACCTTATAAAACAAATGTTTCAAGTTTCAAGGCACCACGTTGTTTAGTATTTTTATTTGAGCCATTAAAAAATAAACGATCTCAGTGAATTTGTAAACATGGAAAAAATTGGTCACCGTTATGTAATTCAATATTTACCAGTTTAACAAACATTAAAGCCCAACTACATTCTACTCTGGGGGATATGTCTAATCCTTCCTTTACGACTGTAAAATATTGTGTGGTAGAGTTTAAAGGAGGCAATACAAGCTGCCAAAACGAACACCGTAGTGGTCGACCAGTTGAGGTGTCCCCGCCAGTTCAAAAAATCCACAAAATGGTATAGGATAGATGAAGTCAGTGTGAGCTAGCTAAAATGATAGGCATTTTAAAAACAGCTACACATCGTATATTGACCGAATATTTGGAGATGCGAAAGCTGTGCGCAAGATGGATGCCGCGCTTGCTTTCAATAGAACGAAAACGGTGTCGTGAAGGTGTTTCAGTACAGTGTTTGGCAATTTTTCCCGGGAATGAAGCCGAAATTTACGTCGCTTTGCAACAATGGATGAGACATAGGTTCACTGCTTCACACCTGAGACAAAGGAATAGTCAAAGCAGTGGACTGGAATGGGAGAATCCTATTCAAAGAAGGCGAAAACGGTTCCATTTAAAGACACGGTCATGCCGTCTGTTTTTTGGGATGCGTATGGGAGTATTTTTATTGAATATCTTCAGAAATAGAAAACGGTTAATATTGTGGTAAGTTATTGCAGCGTTTAGGTGATGAAATTTTGGAAAACGTGCCTCATTTGGTGAAAAAGAAAGTGTTGTTTTATCAAGATTAATGAATTAAAGTTCGTATTGCTTCATCATGCAAATTATTCACTATATTTAGTTCCCTCGGACTATTTTCTATTTCCGAACTTGAAATAAATGGGTCGCTGATAAAATATTTGTCAACAATGAAGAGGTGAAGTCTGAGGTTGATGGTTATTTTAATGAGTTTGACAGTTCTTGCTATCAACAGGATATAGAAGCTATTGCACAGGGTGTCTGTCGGGAAGGTATACTACTTTGTTTTGCCGCCATTTTGGTAAACATTGGTCATGACAGTTCATATTTGGCAGTCGTGAAGCAGAGACGTGGCAAATTTATTATGGAAAAATATTCGATAAAGTAACGTGTTTTAATCGTTAAAACAACACTTTATCAAAATGCAAAAATATTTAAATCATTCAGGATAATATTTTTCAAAACAATAAAGCATAAGCGGATTTTCAAAAACAACAAAAGAGAACAGAAAGTAATTAAATACTAATATAATATCTTCCAATAAATCAAGAAATTGACTTTTGAAAAATATCGATTGATCTAATGGCATACACCAATTGGCGACATGATGCGGATTGAAATTTCTATATTCTGATTTTCGACCTTTTTCGAGTAATGCGAGCCACAACTGCGGTTTAGTTCAATGTCTTTGATTCCTTAATTATATCCTTAAAATTAAGCCTGTCAAGTAACAGCAAATTAAATGCAAAAAAAACGCTATTTTAATATTTAACCATCGGTTCGGGCTATTTTCAATTTCAATTTTGTTTTCTAGCATTTCCGAAAATCACAATTATACAGTATATGGGCCAATTCAATTTTTCTTGAAAAGTCACATGCCTATTTTACAACGGTAAATTTGAAATCAACAGCAGTCGCTCTTATCGCACTCTGAAAAAGTCTACATATTTACCGATGGCGGTTAGTAGAAATTATGCCACTTGAAATATTTGCAGTCTACTGACAAAATCTTATCTCTAGCAAAGTATATAGTCGAACAGAAATAATTTTACAATATTTTTGCCTGCAGAAAGTGTGTCAGAGTTTCGTTTTGAATACCTACATTGAGAACTATGACACCAAGGGCAGGTTATCTTTTTGCACCGAGCAGCTATTACAGAAACATGAGCAACAAGTGCACAATATTAAAACCTTTTTTCTTAATTTAAAATTTTATTCCCTTTTTATATACTGAAGGACTGTCCACTTTGTTATTTTGTTTGTAACATCCGGAAATACTCATCTTTAAATGTACTATATTCCGGATCATCGCATAAATCGAATTCGAAGTAAGCATGTTCGTCAATAAATGATGGTTACAATTCTTCGGAATAATATTCTATAGTTACTAGCAGTTAAAGTTGAGGTAATCTGACCAAGTCAGAAAAAGAAGTTTTTCTAATTTGCAAAACCCCTCTCTCATGCCCCGACAATTTCTTTGAAGCCATAGGCAAAATTAAGATTAAATAGAGAAGAAAAGCCTAAGAATGCTAATTTTCAATTTTCTACAATTATATATGACTTTTTCGGAATATAAAGAAACCGCCGTAAATGTGGGGAAGCGAAATATTTAAAAAATATTTAAAAAAAAAAAGTGGAAAGAATCGAAAAAAATCCATTTATTTTGCGTGACATTGAAGACTTTATGTACCATAAGTAGAATGATCCGGTTTAGATCAAATATACAAAGTTGTGTTCAATAACTTGTTGCCATTTAGAATGTAATTCCATAATGCCTCTATTATAGAAAACCTCATCCCCATTGGGGGAAAATTTGACTGTTGATTTTTACAAGCTTTTCTTGAGGCGAATTTTTCACCAACATAATCATTTGCCAGATGGTAATCACTTCATGGCAGCTCCGGTCTAAAAGGTGGATGGATAAGAACTTACGAACCAAGTTCGAGGAGCTTCTAGCGGGTCACTATCGATGCGAATGGCCTGGCGTTGTCGTAATGAAACACAATTCCTCTTCTTGGTGATTGTTTCCTTCATTTAGAATTAAGAATTTAGCCGTAAGGGAGACGAAAACCTGTTAATCCCACCAAATAGACAACAAAACCTTTAATTCACTACAGTTTGCGCCGGCTCGCCGCGATTCAAACACGACCATTTCCGCTTGACATCGTTATGAGTGACTCAATTTGCATCACCGCTTTGTTGCGATTCAGTAGCGTTTGCAGAGATATTGGGCTATGTAGTTTTTCCTGTTGCGGCCCTATATTGAGCATCTTTTTGCTTTCAGCCTTATTCGAGTAGTTCCAAATGCTTTTCTTGTGCAATATTTAGCTATAGGGCGGTCGAAACAGCATTTACATAAAGACCAGACTTAATAATTTCCATTATTCTGTAGACATTTTCGACAATTGACCTTCCATAAAGTAATGCATTTTTGAGATCAAAATTACCGGGACGAAATCGGCCAAAACAAAATTGTGCTTGATTTGCTATTACAGTATCAGGACCACAAACATCATTCAAAATGTTCAGCCACCTGGCTTGAGTTTTCACTTTTATCGAAGAAAACCTGTAAAACATGGCGTTCTTTCTTTTAACTGGTCTCCATTTTTGGCGCGCGCTTAAATAATATTGAGTCAAGCAATCACAAAGCAGTCTGAGTAGTTTTTTGAGTAAGAAATCTTATCTTTCTAACGCCATCTAGTCTAGTTTGATTGCACTTAAATAATGTGAGATATGGATTGCTAAAGTCATCTATTGGGAAAATAATGAATTTCTTTTTATTATTACATTTTTTACTATTACTTGCATGAGAAAAAAAATTATTAACTCCAAGTTTTTTGAAAACGTGTCGGGAAATTTTCAAATCTCCAAAACTTTACCTGCATGAGAAAAAAAAAATTATTAACTTAACTTACCTGACAACGTATGGGGAAATATCCTAATTTAAAAATTGGTCATAATCGATCCACTAGGATCGGCTATGGCTTTGCAAGTATTAAGCCCAGCTCTGGAAAAATAAGAATTTCCAGTATTTTCGTAAAATGTTCATTATTTATTTGCAACCTTAAACCAGAATACGACGATAATGAATTAGATATGCGGAGAAATTATTTCGATTCATACATTTGGATATTTATTAGGACCTTGATAATTGTGATCGCAATTGGTAAAAAAATGCAAGATGATACTGAAAATAACAAAAAATCAAACCAAATACACTGCCCAGCCAAAAAGTGCTTCCGCGGAAGTTGAAATTCACCGCAATTTTTGGAGCAAAGTGGTGGAAATTTGTATAATCGCCAATGAATTTAACATAAGCTTGTCATAGGAAGGAGACACGTGTTTATGATGTGTCTTCTTCACATTTTCATTAAAGTTATTATAGTAATGAAAAATCGCTCAAAATTGCACTAAAATCAATTTTTCAATTGACTAAAAGAACTTTAACTTTTAGATTAGAGTTTTTACACCGTAATTAGATCGCAAATGTGATTATAGGACAGACAATTCCAAACGAATTAATAAAATGTAAATGTAATTCAGTTTGATAACAATTACGAAGTTTGCTTAGATTTGGAGGCGGTAACAAATAGTTTTTCTGGAAATGATAAATATGTGTATGATGATATGATATGATGGTGTTTCCGCCATTAATGGCATTATTTGAGAAAAGAGCTGGAATTATTTTTCAAACGAAATTTTGGAGGTGGAAATATGATTATTTGGATAGCATTCCATTCTGCAACAGGATGTTAGAAGCTGGAGTTTGTATCCTCAAAAATGAAAACGGCAGCTTATACTCGAGTTTTGGAAAACAGTTTTATCACATTTCTGAATGAAAATGTGGACAGAGACTGGATTTTCCAATGAGACAAAGCCGCAATCCACTTTCAGCAGAGACATAAAATCCTGGTTTTCCTCTAAAAAAGTCAATATTATGAACTGGTCACCGCTTATTAAATCCATAAGCGTTAGAATGTCGTAACAAATTGAGAATGAGACTATGGCTCCTGTCCAGTATGCGGCCAATTTCTCTTCCAGCAAGATAAAGCCGCAATTCCCGTCAGCAGAGACACAAAATCCTGGTTTTCCTCCAAAATAAGAAAAATCAATCTTACAAACTGGCCAGCACTTATTAAATCTATAAGCGTCAGGATCTCGTAAAAAATTGTGAATGAGACTATGCCTTCTGCCCAATTTGCGGCCAATTTCTCCTCCACCGCATCCTTTGTCCTTGTAAACGATAATTTCACCTAATTCATGTTCGGCCAAACTTTTTCCTTGCGGCTTGTTTTTTTGTTACTGAATTTTACCATAATAATAATAATGATCTTATTGCTTGCTTGCACCTTTAAAAACTCACTAATTGAACCTGGCATTATAATTGTGAAAGATGCTAAAAACAGAATTATCGCGGAAACAAAAGTACCGTTATCTGCGTGCAGGGTTGTTTCGTCCAAACAAGTATTTTGATAAAAAATCATAAAAATAAAAAATGTATCGTTTATGGATGGCCTTAAAAATATATAAAAGGCACGCCCCTTATGCCACGCCCCTTATGCCACGCCCCTTATCCAAAATTCAATGACTTATTACAGTCCTGAGTTAGACTGTAGAACATATAAACTTCCGCTCGGCCATAACTTGGTGAGTTTCTCCACTTTTCTATCAATCATTCTGATCATATACACCCTTTACTTTTGTGCTGCCACTGCATATTTAGCAAATAAACTATTTGCTTTTATTAATGATTACTAGTTTTCACAACAATTTGATGTGACTGATGATGACGACGACGATAAGGTTGCTACATATACATATACATACATATATATTCTCTGTTCAAATATTTAATCAAGTGTAAGACCCTAAAGTTGTTATCAAGGCGCCTGAACTTGAAAATATGTACTCACATTCACCTACTGCGACAATATTACAGTGCAATTGAAAGACAATTAAATAAAAACTTAAATAGATGAAAAAAAAAAAAAATTAAAAAACTTTTGCAATAACAGCACAAAAAGTGGAAGCAAAATTAAACAACAATAGAATATTTCAAGTAGTAAGAGGTGATACAGGCAAGAACTGGCGTAAATTTGAAATAAAAATGAGTACGGAAAGGAATCATATCATATCTATAGGTATACTGTGAATCGTGTATAATATGTAACTATCAGGTGTAAATAGGAAAAAACAACTCGATTAGAAATGTCATTCGACAGAAGCTGCTACTGTCAATGTAGCAGTAACAGACTTTAAAGTTTAGCTTACAGAAAGCTATGAAAGAGAACTATTAAGAAAACAAGATTGTTAACAGAAAACTGCATGTATAGTGAAAATTCTGCACAAATAAACATTCTGTGTAACAAAAATTTAACTGCACTTCTACGAAATTTCAACAATCAACAGCTGTTCTACAACGTAATTTTGCCTGAAAGCCATGAAGGAACGGAATTTTGTTATAAGTAAAATAAGCTGGTTATGTGAATGCTGTTGGGGTGAGGAACCAAACGTTAAAAGAGTTCATGAGACGAGAACATAAAATCAATTTAGCTAAGCTAAATCTCTAACAACAAAGCTGCTAACAAAGAAATTCCCTAGTCTGATGATAGTCAGTCAGAAATTGAGAGAGTGATATTGAATTATGGCAATCATCATTTCAACCCTTACGATCGCAAGTTTTAAAGCTTCCTAATTGCCATAGTGATAACATTATGGAAAGTTTCTTGCTTTCTCATTGTGCTTTTTCTCTCCTTCATGTACACATACCGAAGATTTGAAAATATTGATAAATGGCAACAATAACAAAATTGACTATTTCGTACATTCTACTGTACAACAATCTCATAACATAATCGCTTTGATTTTAATTTTTATATGATTGATTTTTTTTCTATTCAAGCATATGAGAGGAATACAACAATTCTGATTGCTATTTAAGATTTATTTATTTAATTCTATTTGTTTTATTTAAAGAATTTGAAGAAACATTTAGCCAGAGTAATTTTTACGAACTCTTTAAATAACTACCAAAAATAACTTGTAATAAAAAGAAAACCATTATTTTTCCCATAGATGGATTCAGTAATCTGTATCTCACGTTACATAAATGCAATCGGCTTACGCTAGATGACATTAGAAAGATAACATTTCGTACTGGAAAAACTACTTATATGGTTTTGTAATTACTTCATTCGGTATTGTTTAAGCGCGCACCAAAGATGGACATTAGCAAAGAGAAAATACGTTACATTTTATTGGTTTTCCTCGATAAAAACGCATAAATGCAACCGGCTTACGCTAGATGGCGTTAGACAGATCAAATTTTTCGTACTGGAAAAACTACTTATGTAGTTTTGTGATTACTACACTTGGTATTGTTTGAGCACGCACTAAAAATGGGCATCAGTAAAGAGAAAATACGTTACATTTTATAGAATTTCTTCAATAAAAACGCAAAAGCAGGCCAGGCGGCTTAAAATGTGAGTAGTGTTTATGATTCTGGCAGTGTATCATGATTTCATCCATACATCGATTCTGTTCTGGTAATTTTGATGTCAAAGATGCACCACACACTGGAAGGCCAATTGGCCAAAATGTCAATGAAGCAATGGAAATCGTCAATTCCTAGCATAATATAAGCACTATTTTGAATGCCCAGGAGCTGAATATTGCACAAAAAATCGTTTGGCATCACTTGAATAAAGCTAAATACAAAAAAGAAGCTCACTATTTACATGCCACATAAATTAACTCCAAAAAATCTTATGCGCCAAATGTTCATCTGCAAATCGCTGCTGAATCGCAACAAAGTCCACTGATTTGTGAAGCGGATGGTGAAACTAGTAAATGATTTTGCTGGTGAAAAATTCGTCTAAAGAGAAGCTTGTAAAAATCGACTGTCGCAATCGCCTTTAAAATAGCAACAAGTTATCTAACAAAACTGTGCATATTTAACCTAAATCGAAACATTCTAATTATCCTAAGTAGACAAGATCTCTCAATATCTTTCAAAGATAATGAATTTCTTTATACTACCTCTTATAAAAAATCTTTCAGATTAGTTAGCTTACAATGGAAAGTAAATAACAATTAGATTTGCTGCCTTCCTCTCATAAATATGAGCAAAAAAACAAAAAAATTAATCATGTGAAGATTAGAACCAATTCCAAATAATATTTTGGCATACAACAATAACCTTTATAAGGAAAATAAAATAAAATATAATGCCAAAATTAAAAAAGAAACGGTAAAATATTTTCAAAAGTGTTAAAAATATACTGAAAAACTCTAATTTTTCAGGTATGAGTTTTGTTTTTAAATGTCCAATTGTTTTTTCTAATTGAACCAATATTACGCACTTGCGGCGATGTACCAGCTCATCGGTAGATAAGATAACGAGCTACTCTCATACATAATCTATTACTTTTACTAATTTTTCTAATGAAAACGTATTGAAGAGCTGCCCATTAAATATGTATGCTCATATGAGTTGGTACCACTATCAAAATTGTGAAAAGTAAGCAAAAAATAAAATAAAATATAATAATATATAAAAATATACATATTCTTGATAAGAAAAACAGTGTGTACTTTGTATATATATAAATATAATTTTATTTTTTGCTCACTTTTCACAAATTTAAACATACCTTGCATCCAAAAATGTACTTGCTTGCGTTATTTATCTTACATTATTCCAAATTTCAAAGTCACGGATAAAAGATTATTTATTAAATATTGTATTCACAATTTTCAGGGTATCTACAGATGGTTATATCTGAAATGAAAGATTTCTTTTCTTTTAAAACAATAGCTTATCCGGCTCGAAGGACCAAAAAGTGTATATAATTGAGATTGAGAAAAAAATACGGTGGGCTAAATTGTTTTCAGAATCTTTATTCCAAATACGCACGATGCGTACAATAATAGCTTATCCGGATCGAAGGACCAAAAAGTGTATATGATTGAGATTGAGAAAAAAAAGAGAGATAAAATACGGTGGGCTAAATTGTTTTCAGAATCTTTATTCCAAATACGCACGATGCGTACCTTTTAGTTCTCGAGAAGTTTAGGGAATAATAATTAACAACTTCTCTCTTCGGTTTTATGCCAAAAATGATGTTTCGCGAGCTGCTGGAGATTGAGTACCCACTCTCAACTCATTTCTTCATCGCAAAGTGACCAGATCATCGGGTGAAAACTCACTACCAGAATGCTGAGATTAAAGCTTTTTTTCTACAAAATTGGCCAAAAGAATTAGAATACATACGATATAAAGTTCATTAGTTTGCAAATTAATACTTTTAGTTAAATTCATTTGCAAAATTATTGTAAAAAATCCGAAAAAATGTGATTTTCCAGAGATTGACTCAGGATCTGCGTTTTCATACTCAATCGATTTGATCTATTTTCGAAGATTGGGCGACACTAGTGCTAAGTAAATACAGCGTTATATATTCACACTTAATGCTCCCTTATAAAACTATTGTAATGTGAAATGTGATGTCTCTTTCCGAATCTATTAATTAATTATCACCGCATACTGAAATAAAATGTAGAATTTGAAAAAAATTCCAAGAAGTCCTGGTATTGGCAAGAAATTTTTTTTTAACTGAACTGTTTTCGATCATTAGTGGCAACTGGAGTCTAGAGAGTTGTAGACGATGTATAGAATTATCGTCGGAGAAGTGTACGCATCAGAAAATGTATAAATTCATAAATAATAATAATAAATAATGGCGAGATGCCTCGAAAAGTATATGCTTTGGAACCGGCTCTTCTTTTCTAGAGATGGTTTCTATTCTTGTCTATATGTATATGATAAAGTTCTTTTTTCTATTGAACCCAATTTGTCAATTTCGAATTATAGAGGAACTTATAAAATTTATCAAGAAACAAGCGCTCGAATTGCAAAAGATTCTTAACACTTATTCTGAATTCTTGGATCAAAATTGACCTAACTTTATTTCTTTTTATATATCTGTGTATGCACTCAATGTCGTTTGAGTATTCTTCATAAATAAAATAGGGCAAAAAGTGTTTCAAATTTGAAAACTTTTGAAACATTTCCACAATTAAATAAAAATTTTAATTGAAAAAGGTACAAAGTAATACAAGGTTTGTTTTTTAAATACTGGGTAAGGATTAAAAAGTGATTAAACAATTAAATCTTGGAGAATTTGAAAATAACGCATCTAAAATTCTATAAAATTTTAATGATTTTTCAAAATCTCTTTGATCGAAAGATTTTTAAAAAATTTCACGATAACAAACAAATCATTAAACAAGTTTACTGACTTCTCTGATGTGTACTTTAAATTTCTATCATAGTTTTGCCAAATGTAGTCGAAGCGCAACAGTTTAGTTCAATTTAATGAAATATGTAAATCTAGTAATCTAGTAATACATGGGTTAAATCGGTCCCTTTTATTGAAACGGCGCCAGAAGAGTCACGGTTAATAGGTCAACTTTTTTTGTAAACTTTGTCAGGCAATATAAAACAGTATAAAGGGCAAAAATGTACGTCACTGCGGCTTGCGAATTAAAAATTACGGAGGTAAGATTGGTTTTTACAAAATATGTAGAACGGAAGCAGTAATTTAGTTTATTGCTCTTTAATCAAAAGCACTTTAGATCTCCCGATTTGCCGATACCATACAGTGAATTCTTTCAATTGTTTTGGCTACTGAGATCTCTCGCGTTTATATGAAGATATCCTTTCCATGGTTGTTTCATTCAAAAAAAATTTACTTGAGCATCTAAGTTTTTTTTTTGGAAGAAATGTGTTCTTACTTTAGATTTATGAATTTATTCTTTCCTTCGAAATTATTAAAAATTAGATTTTTCTAAAATTTGATTTACTAATTTTCTCTGTATTTTTTTCCTTCTTCTTCTTGACTGTCATTTTAGGTAAATCCACATCGAATAGCAAAGAAGTAATTTGTCCCGATGACAAATACAAAGAAGAAGGTGATCTCTGGAATGTTGAGGCTCAAGCCGCCTTTTTGGGTCCCAATCTGTGGGAGAAGACTCTACCCTACGATGCAGATCTTAAGGTAACACAAGTTAGTATCATCAATCACATCGCTCTGTAGTGGCTGCGTCAAATGTACATGTTTTGTACAGGCATGTGTAGTAGTAAACACATATACAAGTTTTTTTTTTAATAAATACAGCGGAGATTATAAAAATAGAATCAATTTTTTCCATGTTGTGATTTTTATGCAACATACAACAGATAAAGAAATTGACAAAGATTAATATCTCATGGTAGAATTTTGCTATTTTTATGATCACTGCTGTATAATATTTATGTTTGTGAAAAAAATACACTTGACAGCATACAAATACAGACATTTACAATTTACAATTGCTTGAGTAGACAAATTTGCTAGGGAGCTGACTATTGAACGGAACAAGAACCAGATAAGGCAATTAGAGAATTTGTCAAGTCGGATGTATTTGGGAAATGCCTTCGAAGATTTCGCTTTTTTCATAAAATTAGGTTTTTGAAGCACTTCTAGACAAAGGTGTGTTTAAGCCAATTTTGCGTATGAAAAGTCTGGAGAATCAAATGATTAATTGCAATGCGATTAGACGACAAATGGTTTTCCACAGCTATTCATTCAAACAGATAAAAATTTTGGTTTCAATATTAAATCGAATAATTTAAATAATTAATATTTTGCAATAGATTTGAGGTCAACAGTTTAATTACTGTAATTTTATAATTATTGTAATTTTTACATTGGAAATATTTTCCCAAAGATGCTCAAGGTTCAAGAGACGTTATGTTCCAAATTTTATATATTCTCATCAATTTTGGAAGGCATGTATGGACAATTCACCACATTTAAGTCTGCCGTATTAATTTTGAAAATATTATAAGTTTTGTTATATCTTCTTTAATTGTTGAAATACATTTGGAAAACAGCTTTATTGATGTAAAGGATGATTTTTGAACTGTAGTTTTTATTTTTTTTAAGGGAATAAAATACTCAAATTTGCATCATATATTAAAACTTTGTTACTGGAATGGATAGATTGGTCTTTGTCATTTAATTTTTAAAGATAATTTCATGTAAATGTTGTTCACGGCTCCGTCTCAAAATGTCCATTTGGAAGGTCCAATTTTCCATCACTTTTTCGAGCATTTCGGCCTGTGTTCCATGAATAATGCGTGCTGTCCTGTAAGGCTTCAATAGTGTTCGGCTTGTCCACATAGACTAACGACTTGTCATAACCCCACAAGAAATAATCAAGAAGCGTTAAATCGCAAGATCTTGGGGACAACTCATAGAGCCAAATCGAGAGATAAGCTGCTCACCAAATTCATCCCTCAACATATCCATTGTTTCATGAGCAGAGTGGCATGTTGCACCGTCCTGATGAAACCACATGTAAACCAAGTTCAATTCAGCCAATTGGGGCAAACGAAAATCGCTTATCATAGCTCGATATCGTTCGCCATTGATGGAAACGTTTCTTCCACGGTCGTCTTTGAAGAAGAATGGACCGATGATGTCACCAGCCCATAAACCACACCTGACTGTCGTTTTTTTAGGATACATCGGTAATTCATGTATGGCATGTGGCTGTTCATCACTCCAGATGTGACAGTTTTGCTTGTGTACGGTATACGTTTAGCAAAAAATGAGCCTCATCGCTGAACACAATTTTTTCGATAAAACAGTGGATTTTCATTGAACTTTTGTAAGGCCCATTCAGACGTTGTGGTAGGTTATTCGGCTTCAATTTTTGCGTCAGTTGAATTTCATAGGCTTTCAAACCCAAATCGACGTGTACAATTTTCCTTCTGGTTGAGCAACAAATGCCCAATGGCTGAAAATGGTGACGAATTGACATCTCACGATCGTCATTAACACTGGTCGCTACGGCTGTAATATTTTCTTCGGTACGCACTCTACGCATGCGATACGATGTTTATGTCTGACAAAGTAAATTTGGTGCGAAATTTGGAGATAACAGCACGAATTGTTGATTCAGCAGGTCGATTATGACAACCATAAAATGCTTGTATCAAACGATGCACATTTGTCACAGAGCTCGTTTGTTAGTCTTTCCATGATGAAATGGCAGAGTATAATGTACACTTTTCATACTTTGTATACTGGAACGTTTCCTACATTAATATATCATTCGTTCAAATTATCCGAAAATACGCTTTTTCTATATATAAATTTTCTGGAAGTCGATACTGCACCAACTCTACCTGTTGCAGCAAATCGACATGGTTCTCAAGATATTGTGGATTAAAAGTCAATTATTTTATTATGGTAGGAAGGATATTATCCTTAAGGTGTGGCAAGCTCTGGAAGGCGTTGATTAATTGTAAAAATATTTTAAATAATAAAGTTATAAAGTAGTGCATTTAATCCCAATTGAACAATTGACCTAAAAAGATAGAATCGTTTAGGGCATTTCCGAATAAGATTTACGACACAAATTTAAAAATTGTATTGCCTCTGCATCAAATTTGAATTGAATGTGGAAACCGTAAATATTGATCAACAATTTTTGACTTTTTACAAAGTTCTCTATTAGTTATTTTCTGTATATCTTCGACAAAGGACTTTACATTTACGCAAATATGCAACTATAGACAGACCTACACACATTCACACACACACACACACTCACGCAACTGACCCTGAAGTAATCACACACCACGAAATCCTACGCAAAAAAAACTTATATTGAAATGTGACTAAAAGCTTTTCGTAGTGGCGAATCCATTGAATTTGTTCATATGATGTTTTAACATTAAAAAATTAATTAACTTACATTGACTGCTTTCAAATTGTTACTAATTGACGCGATTAATTACTTGGATATAAAATCTTTTAAAGCAGAAGTTTTTCATGACATCGAAAGTTTAAATAACAGCTAAAAAGTTAAAAGTGAACAAAAAGTTGAATAGGACAAAATGATTGGCATGATCGAATTTTATACACCCTCCACCAGGATAACTGTTCGCAGTATCATAGACGATGTATCTACTCATCATCAAATAAGTGGGCGTGGCGCAAACGTCCTATTCTTATCCAGAATATAAACGAAAAATATTAGAAAATTGATATTTTTTAGGAATTCCTGTGACTGCAAAGGAATGGCTCCTTGCCATATCTATCAACTGTTGCAACATGCCACTTTAAATAATGAATAAGTAAATGGTAAAACTGTTGGGAAATCTTGATTTAAGTTAAAGAAAAACATTTTTCTAGATATCAAAAAAGTTTCGTTTTTTCATTTCGACAAAGGTTTCCACTACGCCAATTTGACCATTTTTATATCCTATTTACCAATAATGCTTACTTTGACATATACGTAATACAGGATATCGCGCTAATTGTGCTACAATAAAAAATTCAAACAACTTTTTTGCTAATCAATGTATATCATTTATTTTTCTTTTATTCTTTTTCAATTTCTTTCTCTTTCAATTTTCTTTTATTTAACTAATTGGTTTTGAAGATGATAGACCGTAAATCACCTCCATTTTCATTCACGCATATGCGATACCTGATCAGAAAATTCCTCATTGCGACCTGAAGAATTAAAGTCGGGATCGCCTCAATTATTGTTTTATTGGACTGCTTTAATTCAGTCAAATTCCTTGATTTCGTTTTGTACCCCTCTTGCTTGACATAAGCTAAAAAAAAGTCAGGGGCGGGTAGGGCAGGTGAACTTGGCAGCCAGCAGAAAGTGAAGTTAACCTGGATATAAATTTTTGGGAGTTTTTAATGAAGCTCTGCCATAACCGATCTGGCTACATGTGCAGTTGCTTCGTCCTGCTGAAACCAAATTCTGTTGAAACAGATACGTCTTCGGTGTATTTCCGGGTAAAAAAAACTCCTTCAACATCTTTTAATAATAATCATTGACATTGATTTTGTACCGTGATTCGTGGCGCACGAATCTGTAGTTAAGAAATGTATCTGAAAATTTAATGCCAGAATTACATAACAGCGCTGCATGATAAGTACTGAATGGTTGTCAAATTGGAAATGCTTGCCTCCAATGACAACCCAGTTTTAAATTCATTGAAGTCTCAGCCAAATTGGCACCACAACTGGATGAATATTGTGATATTTGTTGAGCAATATTTTTGCTTGGATAGACATCAAATCCACATGCCATCTGGCAATCATTTCGGACTTGATTATTACACAAAATTTTTCTCCAATAATCTGTTTATATGTCTCCACTGTATGACTTCTTTGTATAAATACTCCCTTTAATACCTCATACACAATTTCCAGCTATTATGTTTAGTTCATATTCATATTAAGCAATATAATTTGAAAAACTCAAAATTGTTTACCATGCAATGAAAATAGCAAACCTTTTCCGGTTGTAAGCAAGACATACGAGGTGTGATCAAAAAATAACAGTTTTTTCCAATTTTTTCAAAAAGTATTTATTTATTCATCAATAACTATCTTGTCCCCTTGAAAGTAATCCTCCTCAGATATAATACACTTATGCCAGGGGTTTTGCAATCCTCAAAACACTTCTGAAACGCGCTTTTTGGTGTCGTCTACAGCTCCTGTTTCGGTTTTTCTTTTATCTCCTCAATCGTAGCAAAACGCTTTCCTTTCTTCGGTGTCTTCAGTTTTGGGAAGAGGAAAAAGTCAGTGGAGGCCAAGTTCGGTGAATACGGTGGTTGAGGCATGATTGCGGTTTTGTTTTTGTTCAAAAACTCACACACAAGCATCGATCCAAAATCCATGATTGGTTTTTCCACAATTCTGTGCGTTTCTGACGAATTATGCGCAAACGGCGCATAACTTCAAGGTAGTATTCCTTATTGATCGTACGACCTTGTGGCAAGAATTTATGATGCACCGCGCCATTGCAATCGAAGAAAACAGTGAGCAAAACCTTCACATTTGACCGAACTTGACGTGCCTTTTTCGGTCTTGGCTCTTCTGGACGCTTCCATTGGGACGATTGGGCTTTGGTTTCAATGTCATAGCCATACATCAATGATTCGTCACCAGTTATGACCTTTTTGATAAAATCTGGATTGGCGTTGACGACGTTCAACAGCTCCTGAGCGATGTCTATGCAACGTTGTTTTTGCTCAAAATTTAGCAATTTTGGAACAATCTTCGCTGCCGCACGTTTTATGCCTAAAACATCCGTAAAAATTGCTTCGCATGAGCCGAACGATATCCCTACATCATCGTTAACCTCCCTAGTAGTGATACGACGATTATCCGAAATCATTTTCTTCACTGCTTCAATATTTTCATCGGTTGTTGACGTGCTCAGGACGAGCATCGTCATTGCCATCCTCTCGACCTTCCTTAAAGCGGTTATACCACAATTGAACTTGTGTTCTGCTCATAGTAGACTCGCCAAACGCCACAGTTAATATTTCAAATGTCCTTGCACATTTAATTTTCTTTTTTTACACAAAACTTGATACAGTTTCTTTGATTCATTTTTTCGAATAGTAAAAAATCGAAGAGCACTCCAAAACACGACTAACCTTTTTATCTGTCAAAAACAAACTAACAATCTAAAATGGCTGATATTGTCAACATATATAACAGACATGTGTACCAACATAACAGAAAAAAAATGCGGAAATCGAACATACGTAACTCACGAAATTTGAAAATAACGGTTTTTTTTATCACACCTCTACAGTATTCTTTGCCTCATATTAAAATAGCCAACACCAATATCTAGTACAGTTGGATTTTTGTTTGACTAAATATGGATTGTTTTGATACGTTCATAGTAGCGTTTGTTTGGAAGGAATACTTTTCTCGCTTTATTAATGGGGGAGTTTTAGTTGACAGAATCGTACACCACGTTAAATTTACAGTTGCTAACATTAACTCAGCGTCCTAAATGAATGCCAACTTTGCCGAAACAAATAACTTAATTTTTTCCTATTTTACTCTCTGGACCTCTTATGCTGATTCAATACTTGAGAAGACTGCAGCAACATCTCGCAGTTTTTGGCCGCAGATCATATCTATATCATCAGCGTACGCAAGTAAGATATGTGTTTTATTCAAGAGTGTGTTGATCGCTCGATAAAGCCTGTCTAAAGAAACGATCTAGGCATGACGCAGTACCATCCTATTCAACCGTGGCTTCTCATATATATTTTTGTATTTTTTTGTTCACCATAGCGGATAGTAGGAGGCAGTCTTGTTGATCGACCGATAGAAACTGTCTAAAATCTTGTTTTATGGAAAAATGCCTAAGTAACATTCACGCAACGTCCCAAAAAGGAATACCAACTTCGACGAAGCAAAAAAAAAAACTTGATTTTTTTCCTATTTTACTGTCTGGCCTTCTTATGCCGACCCAGTACTTGAGAAGACTGCAGAAACATTTCGTAATTTTCGTCCGATGGTCATCTCTATATCGTCAGAGTACGCTAGTAAGATATGTGTATTATTTCTAGAGTGTGCTGATCGCCCGAACGAACCTGTCTGAAAAACGCTCTAGGCATGATGCGGTGCCATCGTATTCACCCGTGGCTTTTCATACATTTTTCGCCACAGCGGACTGTAAAAGGCAGTGTTATTGATCGCCCGATAGCACCTGGCTAAAATCTTTTCAAAATGCCTAAATAAGATTTTTGGCTATACTGATTGCAGACTAGGCAGGGCCCAGTGCCATTCTACTCACCCATGGCTTTTCATACATTTTTCACCATAACTGACTGTAGAAGGCAGTTTTGTAGTCGAATAGGCAAGTAGTTTTTGATTGCTTTTCCGCACATTTCGGGCGATATCTCGGTGATAATATGAGGAACGTTGGTTTTAAAATCTTCCAACGTTTGGGGATCATCCATGTAGGTACGGTCTTTGACGTAGCCCCACAAAAAAAGACTAACGGTGTCAAATCGCATGATCTTATCTGCCAATTGGCGTCACCAAAACGTGAAATTACGCTTTCTTGCAAATTCTGATGTAATAAAGCCAAAATCGGTGGTGTTGTGCAGATCGTGGCACGGTCTTGTTGAAACTACATATCGCCCCGTTCATAATCTCCAATTGAGAGTCAAAAAAAATTGGTTATCATACGACTCTAGCGCTGTAAATTGAAATTCAGAATATTTGCCACACTTTCACTAACAGAAGCTATATTTTCAGGAGTGCGTACATTGCGATGATGCACAGGCCATATCCATAACCATATCTGTAATGATTTCATTCTTCTCAAATTGTTTTATAATCTTGTCAATTCCTTGCATCGTAGGTCGATTATGACGACCATAACCACATTTGAATCACCACTTTTGCAGTAAGTTTTAACTATTTTTACGCGTTCTTTGGCTGTTAAACGATCATTTCTCTGGTCAATGGCGCGTTGTTCTCTTTACATCACTAACAGACCCAGTTTTGGCAAATTTATCCATTAATCTCTTTACTGTTGACTCTTTTGGAGCATTATTGTGACTCCAAATTGATCGAACTGTGGCCGCTAAACTTTCACCATTTTGGTAAAACGACTTCACAATGAGAATGCGTTGTTTAATCGTGCAGCGCTCCATTTTTCCTAACCTTGTACCTTCTACTGGCAAACAATAACAATTATTCAAATGTCAAACAATGACACTTCGAATGACGCCAAATTTTAATCTTGCGTTCTTGTTGGGACACCCTTTATTATCACAAGTGGTCATGAATTTAATGATTCTACTGTGTGGTAAAATTATATTTCACAGCCACTTTTTATCCTAGCAGTTGTGTTCGAAATTGTTTATATTTCGACCCATTGAACTCAATCTTTGCTACTTGAGTTAGTTCTTTTTCTGAATTTCAAGCGACAGAAAGTGTATCTGTGAATAAAGTTAACCCCTCAATTTTATGTTAACGCAATACTAAATCCCCATCTTTCATTTCTCTTAAACAAAGAATTGCTGGCCGCAATCCCCGTTTAAACAGACTTTAAAGGAGGAATTTTTTGGCAAAATGCTATTTTGACTGCTTAGGGTGAGGGAACAATAAAAATATGTCGTATAGTGATCTATATTCCATGCAGAAGGTCCAAAACTTGCGGTTGATCCACTTACATATCTCTTTCTTTTAAGGTGATCACGTGTGGAAAAAATCGCATAGATTAAGTTAGAAACGACATGCAATAAGTCTTACAGCAAATACGATTTCATTCCAAGAAATTAATCCAGACAAATAACACTTTACCGATTACATTGTTGACAAAATTTTCACAAACAATTTAAATTTTTTTCAAATTCTACCAAACGTACACTCTCATTAAATAATCTTTCCCGTTTTCCCCTCCTTGCCTAATTACAGTACGCCGATTTAGATGAATTCCTGTCGGAGAACAATATACCTGATGGCTTGCCTGGTACCCATTTGGGTCACTCGAGTAGTTTGGGCCATCGTTCAGATTCCCTAAGTCACGCAGCTGGTCTGTCGTTGGGACTCGGTCACATAACGACAAAACGTGAACGATCGCCGTCACCGTCAGATTGCATAAGTCCGGATACCTTAAATCCACCTTCACCAGCTGAGTCAAGTGAGTACTAAGCGATAGTCAACACAATTTCTGCGTGAGTGAGCGTCTTCGATGTCGCTCTTAGAGGAAATAAACGAAAAAGGAAATTGTTGTTATACTATCGTATTGTTTTTTATGGTTTCATTTTTCAATCCGTAATTTACTAATCCTCGCAATTACATTTAAAATTTAACTTAAACATACAAATATTTAATCTCAAAAAATTAAAGAAAAAAAAAAAAAAAAAACATTCAAACATAATTGGTATGGACACAATAGAATGTACATATTGTATTATTGTCAAAATTTTTGTCAACTTTTTTTT
>JAHXMU010000399.1:158931-204731 GCA_019455685.1 Philornis downsi
ATATTTCTAAGATAGTAAAACTTTCCCAACGAAACATCAATATATTGAAAAAAATGGTTCTGTTTGAAAACACTCGTAAAATATGTTAGCCAAAATTCGGGATGTTTCCATAAAGTATTCCTAAGATAGTAAAACTTTCCCAACGAAACACCAATATATTGGAAAAAATGGTTCTGTTTAAAAAAACTTGTAAAATATGTTAGCCAAAATTCGAGATGTTTCATTAAAATATTGCTGAGATAGTAAAACTTTCCCAAACAAATCAATATATTGAAAAAATGGTTCTCTTTAAAAAAACTTGTAAAATATGTTAGCCAAAATTCGAGATGTTTCGTTAACACATTGCTAAGATAGTAAAACTTTCCCAAACAAATCAATATATTGAAAAAATGGTTCTGTTTAAAAACATTCGTAAAATATGCTAGCCAAAATTTGAGATGTTTCATTAAAATATTGCTAAGATAGTAAAACTAATAAAAAAAAAAAGATAACAATATATTAAACCTGACCGTGGTTGCCAAAAAAACATAATTTTCAGAAAGATTCCTTAACACTTCTGCTGTACAGTTTCATAGTCAAAAATAAAAATTGTAGGAAACAGTTCCGAATTAACATACACCATTGGTTTAAACTAAGGCACATCTTCAGTTATTAATAGCTGCAGTTTGCTGTACGAATATTATTGCTAATGATATAGTAAATTATTACATGATAACACCCAACAAAATATGCAGTATTTAAAAATAACCTGGTGTATTAAAATGTTAGTAAAAGTTAATGTCAAAAGTTACATTAGATTCAAAATAAAAACTAAACCACTGTCTGTTATAAACTTTCGTAATCAAAATGTAACTAAATCCCGATATTCGAAGAATATAGAAATAAACAAGATCTCATTAAGACTCTTAAAATTTTCTTGAATAACTTGCACAGAAACATGCCTTAAGTTTTGCGAATATGCTAGCTCAACATGACCTGAATAATCCTAGCATACAATGTCTACGTTCTCATTACAATTAACAGTCGTAAGTTTATTATGATGAAAGTCTCTACTTGCTAGTTACTTACGCTGTTCTTTGGCAAGTCTTAGGCGTTTTTTAATGCATAAAAAACCTCATCTCAAAACAGGGATTAGCTTTGACTATGACGTGGGGTAGAAGAACAATGATAATTTGAACGATTTTCAACAACATTAAAGTGAATTATCTATGGGACTTGTGGTCTTTTACTAGCTTTAATTGGCAAGAAATGTTAGTGTACTTTTCTAATGTTTTCGAATTATTTCAAATATCATATTTGAAAGACATGTAAACAGTTTTCTCAAATGCAATAGCCGGTTAAAAATGATTATCAATTGACCATCAGCAGTATTGTTTATAAAATACATTTACACGAGTATTTAAACAATCTTTCAAATGTTTATGTTTGAAATAAGGTCATTACAATTTTTGAAGGATTTGAAAACTAACTATCATGGTTATAAATACTATGAAATGTTTACGGACTAATAAAATAAACTATTCAAGTTTTTATAAAATACATTAATATTTAACAAGTCTTTCAAATGTTTATATTTTAAGTAAGGTCGTTACAATTTTGGAAGGGTTCACAAACCAGCTTAAATATTTACAAACTATTTAATAAACTATTAACGTTTTTTCCTTTTTTAATATTTATGAACCATTTTGTTTGTAAATTAATTAATTTCAAATTGACTTAAGCTTTATAAATTGTTCAGATATTAAATTAATTAAATTAAATGATGATTAAATGATACCTGAAGTATTTATATACTTTCGAGAATATTCTCTATACTCGACATACTCGTACGTAACTCACGAAATTTGAAAATAACGTTTATTTTTTATCACACCTCGTATATACTCCATGTTCTTTATGCTATACTTTTATACTCTAATTTATTTATAAAGATTTTTGGTGGTTTATCAAAACTTTTAATAAACAAATTAGAGTATATTAATTTCTATAAATTATCCTAAAAGACTTAAAAACGGTGTTGAAATGTTAATTACCTACATAGTGCGCATAAAATATTCATAAACTAAATAATGCGTTTATAATGTACAATAAAGGTAGTTTAATGTCTGTGAACTCTTTCAAAAATTTGCCAACCTCTGCTCATCGAATGAACATAAATACTACACTCATTTTTCCCCGCTGTTTTGACCTAACCCTTAAAATATCTGAGAAGTTTTTGAAAAATCCACATTACGAAGACTTTTTATCGCTAATGTCCATCTTTCAGTTTAACGTTTAGTTCAACATTATGTTCAATCTTCTCAATACACCGTGAAATCGCTTTGAATAGAAGGTCGCCTAGAAATTGGAAAAAATGTTTCTAACAAAATTTGATGCATGGTTGAGGTGAAAGAGAAACATGCAGTATCTTCATAAAAAATATAATCAAATCGGAAATGCAATTAACAAGGAAACTAAATTGGAAAATTTTAATAATTCACCAACAGCAAGTTATAATGAAGTCTGTTACATGCAGTTGCAAACAAATTAATGGCGATTAACGCCTTCGTCTAACCACAAATAGTATTAATCAGCTCTTTAGGTTTTAGAAGGTTGTTGTCTTTCTTACTGATAAAGCAAGGATACAGTTCGTTTTATACCCGCCTGGGTTTACTTTGGTGCAATTATTTTTGTTGCACCTTTTGTGCAATATTTGAAAGTTACGTCTTTTTTATATTTTCCACATTTTTTAAAATTTAAATTTTCATAATTTCTTTACTTTGAAATAGAAGTTTGTATTTTTGGCAACATAGAAGCGCAAATGGTTTAGCTTTATATTACACATACTTAAGCAAAAAAAAAGGCTACAAAAATTTCCTCTAACCAACTTTTGTTCAAATAGAGAGAGATCTTGTTGTATGCTCTATGGAGAGGTATTACGATCGTCCTTTTCTCCCAATTATCATGAATGCTAGAAATTATTTCACACGGAATGCATATCATTGAAACAACATTTAACAATATCGAAAATTAATTATAATCCTTTGGATAATCTTATTTTTAATTTTGAAAAATTAAGTTCATTTATTAGCAAAAGCAAAATTTCTTTTTCTTTAAGAAGTGTCAAGAATGTGCTGGTAATTTGGCTGGTAAAGTAGCCTGACTACGAAATTATAATATTAAATTTTTTTCAGTTTCCAATTCGAGTAGTGGTGAGATTCAATTGACTAATATAATTTACAGGAGGTTTCAAAAAATGGATTCCTTGTATTCTTCTATTTGGTTGTATACAACCTTAATTCGTTTCATATTCATTGTGGAGATACAGAAATTGTCAAACATTTTTTTCCATATTAAAATAAATCTTATTTTTTCACTAAAATCTAAAAAAGTGGAAAGTTTATGCATGATGTCGGTCTGCATAAAAATTTAACATCGAATTATTTTCAGCAATACTAAAACAAGTGATCTCTTTGTTTGCAGAAAGAAATGTACATTCTTTGACGTCTCAAAAGTTATTATTGTTAAATCGATACAGAAACATATTGGTTTTTTTTTAGGTTTTCTATTAAACATTAAAAAATTTTTTTTTTAAATCTCCAAAAAAATAAATAAAAGTAATATTTTTATATTTCTTTTTTTGGACATTCAAGAAAAAAAAATAAATAAAATTAAAGTTTTTTTTTTAAATATTTCTTTTATCAAACCTCCAAAAAAATAAATAAAATTAATATTTCTTTTCTTGAACATTAAAAGGAAAGAGAAGTTTAAATTTTTTTATATATTTCTTTTCTTGGGCATTTACAAAAATTTTTATCAATTTTATTTTCTTCCTATTTTTAAATTTTTTGTACTTAAATTCAAAAGGCAAAACAAAAAAAAAAAAAAAATATGATGTTAGCCTCTGTAAAATATATGAAATATATAAAATATATATATATATATAAAATATATGAGGTTTTAAAAAATTTATTGTACGCCAGCGTAATTCGTTTTACATTCATTTTGGAGATACAGAATTTGTTAAGTTGGAAGATAAACTTTTTTTAATTTAAAAAAAATTAATTTTAATTTAAAAAAAAAATTTTATTTTTTTTTTCAACAAAATTTAAGGAATTCTTTGACGCCTCACAAGTTATTATGTTATTGTTAAATTAAAAAAAAATTGTTAATTGATTTTCTATTCTTACGAATTTTTTTTTTCAAATCTCTAAGAGAATAAACAAAATTATTTTTTTTCAACATTTATTTTCTTGAACATTAAAAATAATATAATTAACATTTTCTTTAAATATTTTTTTTCTTGGACATTTGAAAAATTCTTATTAATTTTTTTTTCTTTCAATTTTTCAATTTTCTTGACTTAAATTTAAAAAACAAAAAAAAAAAAAAAATCATGTTTGCCTCTACAAAATTTTTTAGATCTCTTTCAATTCCCAATTCGAGTAATGCTGAGCTTCAATTGACCGATATAGTTTATACGAGGTTTTAAAAAATTTAATGTTTACCACCGTAATTTGTTTAACATTCATTTTGGAGATACAGAATTTGTAAAGTTAAAAGATAAACTTTTCTTAATTTAAAAAAAATCTTATTTTTTTTGCCAAAATTTAAGAAATTTAAGGAATGCACATCCGTTGACGCCTCAAAAGTTATTATGTTATTTTTAAATTGATACGAAAACACCTTTGATTTTAACTTTTTTTTCTTTGTTAAGGTTTTGTATTAAATATTTAAGAATTTTTTCTTTTTAAATCTCCATGAAAATAAATAAAATTAATATTCTTTTTAATAAAATTAATAAGAATTTTTTTTTAAATCTCCAAGAAAATAAATGTTAAAAAAAATATTAATTTTAATTTTTTTTACCGTTCAAGAAAACATTTCTTTTGTTGGACATTAAAAAAAATATTTTCTTTATTTTTTCTTAAAAAAAATAAAATCGATATTTTTTAACATTTCCTTTCTTGGACATTAAAAAAAAACGTATTAATTTTATTTATCTCCAAAGAAAATAAATGAAATTAATTTTTTTCAATATTTCTTTTCTTGGACATTTAAAAAATTTTTATTAATTTTATTTTTGCTTTCTATTTTTTAATTTTCCTGACTTCAATTTAGAAAGAAGAATTTAAAAAAGTTACTATAGAAAATTGTCGCTGAGTTATTTTTGATAAAATTATCCATCATTCATTGATATTATCTTTCAAAACTACCGAATATGGATATTTTAATAGGTGTGTACAGTTACAGAAAAGCTTAGGGATCGATCCAGCGATTAACACTGAAAATTTGTTTAATGGCCATGAGTGGTTATGCCTCCAGAGTAGGTGGGGCTTGCACCTTGTCCAGAATATCCACCACATATACGAATATAAAGACATTATTTAAAAATAATTGTGTAATTTTGTGGAAATGTATTTTAAAACTGCTTTCATATGCAAGATTACAGGAGTTTTGAAACGAATTAAGTTCGATTTAAATGATTATAGAATGATAAATATGAATTTACTGGCATAAATATGAATTTCAAACATCGTATTTTTCCTTTCAAATGAATTTTTTTTTTTTGTAAATTCTTATAACAATCATTCAATATGAAGGCAGTAAATTTGATTATATTTTGTGGCACGTTTGGCAGTACGATTAACATTTCGTGCGGTTTGCCTTCAAAGCCCCAAGAGAGGAAGGAACAAAATTCCAAATCAAAGGCAAAGTAGTACTATATTAAGCTATTCAAACGGAAACTTTAAGCCTTAATTCAGCACATTTTATTTTGTTATATGAAATACGAACATTTGAAATTCTCTCCAATGCATAGGAAATTTCAAAATTTTGGAAATTTGACGGGAAACAATCAAAAAACACAACAACTTTAGTGCGAACTTAATGTAACTCTTTGGAAGTGGAAAAATTCTCAATATTTAAATCAAATTCGATAATATATTTTAGTTTTATGTATCTGCTGCATTACCAGTTTGAAATGACAAACTTTTATCAATACACAACATGTTGCTGCAACATTAAGCTCTCAAATCTAACTACCAAAATAAAAGCTACAGGGGCAAATAAAACATTTTCTCCAAAATGAAACAATAAAAAAGTGGTTGCAAAAACAAAAACAAAGCTTATAAATAATACACCTTTATAAATAAAATACTAAGAACAAAAACGAAAAACTAAAACTAAAAACTAAAACAAAAAATAAATAAATATATAATTAAACACTCAGACACCGCATAGCAGTGTAGACCTCATTATAAATTATAAATAATGGCAACAAAGTAAACATGAATGTTGTTAGCAACATTTTTGTTTTATTATTTTTATTATTATCATTTTTTTCTTGTAAAGCAAAAAACAAGTGAGAAAACTTATAAAAAACAGTGAAAATAAACTACTATTATTAACAAAAAAAACGCAAAAAATTATGTACCTTAGTTATTACATAGACACAGCAACAATAACAAAAAAAAATCAACATGAAATGTTACTGTTTAATTATTTTCTAACTTAGTTTACCTCTTTTTTTAAACAAAACTACAAGAAAAAAAAAAAACAAAACAAACAAGAGAAACAACATCATACATTTAATTACAACTAGAAACAACAACGTTTTAATTTACATAGTAGAATTGTTATTAGATGATATAAATAAAATTATTTAGATTGAATTTTGAAAATACATTTTATTTTGTTTTTTTTTCTTTTCTCTTACACTCATTATATATTTATCGTTTTTTCTCCGTTTCTTTTATTTTTCATATGAATTTCCGTGCAAAAAGTAAATTTTATAAGAAAACTATAAAAAACGCATTGTTAATGAGATGATAATAATAAAATAACCCAGAGTAGCAGAAGAGAAAATAAAACAAAACCTACAATTTAATTATTTATAATAACAATAATAATAATAGTAAGCCTAAACGAAAGAAAAGAGAAATAACATAAATTATATTACAAGAAAATTTCAAAAAAGAAAAAAATAAATAAATAAATATAAATATAAATAATTTACAAAAAAGAAAAAAAATTAATAAACAAAGTAGTATGTAGTAGTGCAAGAAAAAAAAGTAAAAAACGTGTTTGTTGTTAGTTTGTATTTTAGAAAAGTTTTATTTTTCAAATGATTAACTGTTTTTATTAATATTTTATTTTTATCATTATTATTATTATGATGATTATTATTATTATTTTTATTGCTATTATTATTATTATTATATTATTGTTTGAACTATTCGTTTTAGTTGAGTCGAACCGAGAGAGTTTTTTTCATTAAAACTATTAATATTATTATGATTTTGTTTAAATAATCTTAAGTAACTATTATTATTATCATTATTATTATTATTATTTTGTTAAATAGAAAAACAGAACCGAAAACAATAAAAAAACAAATATTGTAATTTGAACAAACAAGTCCAAGACATTGGTTTCTTTTCCTATTAAAAATTTGAACTGAAAGCTAACGATGACTGCTTTTGGAGAACCAGTGTGGCAGTAGTTCGAAAAGCTGTAATTTTCTATAGCTTTGATTTAGTTTAATTTGATTCGGCAAACTTTAAGGTATTAAAACACTCCGCTCATCCGCATTTCTTGTTCAGTTTCTAATTAAACTGGTGGTGGCCTTTTAAAGGCTGGCATTGACCTCAAATGCAGCTCCTTTTCCCACATAAAATGCATGCAAATGCTGGCAGCGAGATTCCTTTTCCCCCTCACTATTCCTGGTTGCAGTATTGTGCAAAAACAAAATGTAAATGGAAAATTTTGCATTTAAGGACAGTACTCGTATAGAGAAGTTTGAAGCAAATAATGGAGACATTTCCAGTTACCTCAAAATATTATTAATATTTTGATAGTTGTTTAGTATAAGAATTTCGTAATAAAATAAATTTCAATAAACATCACCCGATTTCTGTTTGTTCTTTACACCCCCATTTTCTAAAATTGGCCAAGAAGAATTCCGTTTGAGGGCAATACCAGTCTTTATACGTCATTGCAATAATTTTCTGTAAAGCAGCATTTTCATCCTTTAATTTGATACGATCCAGTCAATGAAGTCGCTGTAGTCTAAAAAGAGGAAGCACAACGACGATGATGTGTATCTCAAACAGTCCATGATTTAATCGATTTCAGGATCGTTACCGAAATATGTTTTGTCTAAATTTGAAATTTTATCATCTAACGCTTTAGAATCGAATAACAAATTTTGGCAAATCAATTTAACAACATTTTTGTACAAAAAGTCTTATCGTCGTTCACATTTTACGAGAGCAGTCGACCATCGCAATAGTTTATGTGTGAACTGGAGCATTGTCTTGATAAAACAACACTTTCTTTTTCGCAAATGTGGCCTTTTTCCAAACTATCATCACCTAAACGCTGCAACAAATTAGCATAATATTCACCGTTGTTGATTTTCCCTTCCTAAAGATAATCAGTAATAATTAATTCATGCGCACCCTAAAACACAGACGCCATGATCTTACCTGCAGGTGGAACCGTCTTCGCCTTCTTTAGACACGATTCTCCCATTCTAGTCTACAGCTTTGAGTGTTCCTTCGTCTCAAGTGTGAAGTGGTGAACCCATGTTTCATCCATGGTTATCAATTGACGCAAAAATTCGGCTTTAATGCGGTGAAACATCGCCAAACACTGTACTGAAACATCTTCACGACGCGGATTTTGCTCCATTGAAAGCAAGCACGGCATCCATCTTGCGCGAAGTGTTCTCATCTTCAAATCTTCGGTCAATACACGATGTATAGCACTTTTTAAAATACATATCAAGCTAACTCAAGCCGACGATCATCCAATTTAATTTTGTGGATTTTCTTAACCACGTCTGGCGTAGACACCTCAATTGGTCGATCACTACGGTGTTCATCTTGGCAGCTTGTACGGCCTCGTTTAAACTCTGCTACCAAATATTTTACAGTCGTAAATGAAGGAGCAGACTACCCCAAAAATATAATCTAACTTGGCTTTAATATTGGTTGGACTGAGACCTTTCAAATGGAAATATTGAATTACATAAGATTGACCAATTTTTTTCAAGTTCACAAATTTTACTTTGATGGCTGAAATAGAAATACTAAACAACGTGCACTATCTATACGTCAAGTTGGCTAGTTTTTAGACCACTCCCGTATTTAACTGCAAATACCATATCTGACTTTATAGGTATATTCCGAGATTAGAGGAATACTTGAAGTTTTTTTACCTGCTCTTGCAAAATATGAAACAATTTATTGTTTTCAATCTCTATTTCTATTCTATCATTTATTTTTATGAAACTGGAGTTACTTCATACTTAATCAAATCTCTCTTCTTGGGGTAGACTAAATGATACAAATATGCGAAGATATCTAAATAGTAGCCCATTATGGAAAATGTTCCAGGCGATTTTCTAAACTTAACATAACAGCTTCAGCCGATTTTTAGATACGTTTCGAACTTCAAAGAGACCAAACGCAACCTAGCATAGTCGAAGATAAGGTGATCATTTTGGTTACTCTTTATCAAAGTAACGTTTTTAATCGTTTGTCAGATATTTAAGGACAGACATATGAACATAGAGGTCCTTTAAAATCGTGTGTTAATAATAAATATAGTTTAAAAACCAAACAGTATCAAACTTTAATACCATTTTTGATTCATTTATCGAAATTAAAACAGCGTATAGTTTCGATTCGGATAACAGAAAGTACAACAAATTGTAATTATTTTCCGGCTTGATTTTGTTCCGGTGGCGGAAAAAGTACTCTGTTATAAAGTAGGCATTATAATCAAACTGGTATACATATATAGGAATTGGTTCATTTGTAGACACTTAAACAAAAATGAACTACAGAATACCTACTTTGCGACTACGAATGAGTCGAACTAGGTTTATTTGTGGGTTCCAATTTGCGATGGCGCATTCGAGCCTGAAAAAAAGTCTGGAAGTGTAATATCACATGATTTATAAACAATTGTTGCCGAGATATCGACGTTCTATTGTAATGCCATTCATATTTACCTCAAGCGGACGTATTTTTGAAGAAATATGAACTAATTAACATCATAAGACCATTGTTTTTGTCAAGGTGTAATCTAAAATCTCTTCAGATTGCAAATATCCAATTTTTCTTAAACATTAAGCCATAAATGGTCAGCCAACTATGTGGACCATAAATTGCACTAAATACGTCGAACAATTTTTCATTATAGAGTTGAGCAATTTATAGACACCACGTTGGGGTTTCCATGAGGAAAAGTCAAACGATACTAAACCAAAAAAAAAAAAAAAAAAATAACATTAATATTTGAAACTTTGGTCTGTTATAATATCACAGAGTACCTGTAAATGAATTGTCCATAAACATTAAGCCAGAAATGGTCGACCAACTATGTGAACCATAAATTGCACTAAATACATCAAACAATTTTTTATCATAGAGTTGAATAATTTATAGAAACTGTGTTGGAGTTTCCATGATGCAAAGTCAAACGATGCTGAACCAAAAAAATACCATTAATATTTGAAACTTTACCTGCCTATAAATGAACCGCCCATTAGTTCCGTTTAACTTTACTGATATGTAAAATAGAAACAAAATTTAGTAAAATTTTTATTCAATTTTATGAATCGTTTCGATTCAGAGACTGAAACATGATGGTCACTGTTAATAACTTGCATAATAGAAAAATAATGTGATGCAAAGTGAGACAAACGCTAATTTGAAGACAGACATGGCTGATATCCTGGCATTTTATGACAGTGCACACTATCATATACTGGACATAGCTACACCGGTTGGAAGCAATTAAACCAATCCTTCCCTGGCCACTGCATTTGGGAATGTAACTAACATATGGCTTAATATGGTCGAAATTCTCTGAAGCTCATATCAATGCAACTAAACTATTTGTTCACAATTGAAAATTACAGGTTGTGGAAACTATAAAAAAAATTAAGCTTAATCTATCCTTTTGTGTGGGGATAACATCAAAATGTTGACCAATATATCGTACAATCTTTTTTTATAGCTTTGTCAAAATTCGAACTCCTCCATTTTTGTCAAGAAAAAAACAAAAAATAACGGGAACTGAACTACCCAGCAAACAGTGGAACAGTGGAAGTCATTCCAAAGAGTAGCATTTCTTCCAGATGTGGGAAGCATAGCTTCCAGATGTGGGAAGCTCTTTTAACTATACCGAAGATACCGATGAAATAGAGGCGTTATAACCGACAGTCGTTGTAGGGAATAGCATTTTTTCCCCCCCAAAAAATAAAAAAAATTTAAAATTGCTGTTCATTAATAATTTTAATTAATTAGTTATGTAAATTTTGATTAAAAGAAAAAAAACTGTTATAAGTATTATCTAAAGAGTGTTCATTGCTGTAGAGGATTTGCTGAAAAAGTATTAAAAAGTTGTCAAAAACGACAGTGTCCCATCAATGACTAGCCCGTGTTAAATTCATCGATGATTAACCACCTCTAGACCATGATCAGTGGATCTTTTTAACTTCCCTGACTGGACTTTTTTCTACAGGATATGTATATAGCTGAAGCGAATCAGCAAGTAATTCAGAGTCGATCAGTACAATTCTTGTAAAGGGTGGCGCATAAGTAACGTTAGCGGCGACTGTATTGAATGCATTCTTGTGCATCATTTGGTTTTAACTCTTGAACCAATTGCATCTTATATGGAAAAAGATGTAAAATTCTTTGCAAAGACCGGCAAGACATCTATAACTGCTGAGAATGTTGCCTAGTGGAAGTTTCGGGGTTTTCCTCAATACTTGCTTGCACTCCAGCAATGGTCACTTCATTTCGAACTGCACGAGGTCTTCCAGCACGCGGAAGATCACAGACAGCCCCTTTTTGCCCAAAACGCTGAACCAATCGGCAAATTGTTTGGGCGCTAGGAGCATTTCGCACATGAAAGAAATTTCGAAATGATCTGAATAATTGAATGCTGACTTTCAAAGTAAAATTGAACAACTTTGATTAGCCTTTCAATCATAAATTCCCCAAGTATTATTTAGTTAATTCTGTAAAGAGATGAAATAAAAAAGACTTCAACAAAAAATTTATTCACTGATCAAATCTTAGCGTTACCTATGCGCCACCCTATACTATCTCCTTATCTCTCAAAAACTGTTTATTGTAGGGACACAGTATAAGAATTGTACTCATTGACTCTGAATTACTTGAGGATTTTCATGTACGATGTAATTTACGACATCTCAATTATGATATTTTTTTATGCAAAAGAGATGTTGCAAAACAATCTTCTGTGTAAAAATGCGTTACAATACAAGATTCTGTACAAAAAGTAGACACTTTTCTACAGTGAAATATAAAATATGTCTTCTAAGGCACAATACGAGTATAAAAAGTGAGCTTCAAACACTTTTATAAGAATCGTACTCGTCGACTCCGAATGCAGAGTCGCGGATTTTCATGTACGATGTAATTTACGACATCTCAATTATGATATTTTTTATGATATTTTCTGTGTTACAATGCGTGATAATACAGGTTTCTGTACAAAAAGTAGGCACTTTTTACTTCTTCTAAGACACAATATAAAAAGTGTGCTTCAAACACTTTTATATACGAGAAAATGGCATCCAAGCCGTATTTTATATTAAAAGCGTTTTGTATGTCTCTGTGAAGAAGAACAGTCTTTCTGCTCAGTGTCTGAAATGAACTGTGTTCTCTTAGAAACTGTTACCGAAGAAAATCGGATTCTAAAAAATTCCTGGAATGGAAGTGTTTTCCCCATCCATATGTTTTCCTGTATGGGAACTGACATAATATTTAGTTAGAAAGATGGCGCGGATTCCATAATGGAATCTGCTTTGAAAGAAATGTTCGATTGGTTGAGTAGAGGACTTAATATACTTATTAACATAACTTCAGCTTCTGAAATATTTATTTTGAAATATTTACACATTTTTTGCAACATTAAGAAATTAAACCAAAATTTCTTTATAAATCAACTAAACAACAGCATATTAAAGGTAGATAACAATATAGAAATTTAGAGCAAGTAATGAAGCTGTTTCGTAATTGCGTAAGACTACAATATTGTTTCTAAAACGAAGTTTTGAAGAATGTAGGCAAATGATAACATTCGACAAAAAATCATAATTAAACAAAAAAAGAACAAAAACTTTCAAATATCGGGTTGTTCAGAAAGTTCGTTGGGTTAATTCGTTAGCTAGAGCACCATACGTCACTTCTCATGACGTAGAGGTCCTTCAAACACTATCAAAACTTCTTCCCACCCCTTTTGTAAACTGTTTACTACTGTTTAATTGCGTTCTCATGACTAAAAGTGAGTGACTATAGCGTTAAAAAAAAAAGTTTAAAAAAAAGTGGAAAAATGAGCGAAGAGGAGCATTTTAGGTATATTAAAAAGGAAAAACGGCTACTGAAGCCAGTTGAAAAATAAAATCTATTTATGAAGAAAACGGACCAAACGAAAGAACTTGCCAAAAATGGTTTCAAAGATTTTTTACGGACGCTCCCAAATCAGGACGACTAAAAGCAGTTGTTTCCGAGGAGGTGAGACATTTAACTATTGTTAATCCTCGTTTAACAGTTAGAGAAATAGCTGAAACAACCAAAAACTCAGTCTCAGTCTCTTTCACGGGGTCATAAAAGTGCTCAGATTTGTGAGCAACCTCGATGTGTGGGTATCTCATTCTCTCACCGAAGTCAACCGCCTGAATCGCGTTGATGTCTCCGATAACCTAAGGATAAGAAATAACAAGACATCATTTCTGAAGAACTTCATCACAGGGGATGGAAAATGGATAGCCTACAACAATGTAACACGGAAAAGGTCATGGGGGAAACCAAATGAACTACCTTAATCCACCTTTAAAGCGGGCCTTCACCCCAGACAGGTAATGTTGATGATATGGTGGAATGTCACAGGAGTAGTCTTTTTTAGCTTCTCCCAACAAATCAAACGATTAAAGTGGACTACAATATCGCACAAATAGATAAATTGGAGACGCCATTGGAAGAAAAACGGCCGAGGTTCATGAATCGGCGAGACGTCTTCTTCCATCATGACAAGACCCACCCTCACACTGCCTTGCGCACCCGTCAGAAACTATCAGAGTTTAGGTGGGAAGTTTTACCTCACCTACCGTACTCCACAGATCGAGCCCCATCCGAATACCACCTATTTCGCAGTTTGAGCAACCACTTGAAGGATTTGAATTGAATTTCCATAACGACGAGGAAGTGAAAAATCGAATTGAACGCTTTTTTGTCAGAAAACCCTCACGAGTTTTATAAGAGATGAATTGAATTACTCCCACAGAGGTGGGAAAAAGTTATTACAAAAGGGAGGGATTATATAATAGATTAAAATAATTGTTTTCTTGTATATAAATTTGTAAATAAATTTCATTTAAAAACCGAACAAACCTTCCGAACAACCCGATACTATTTCGCTGTAGGATCTACTCTAATAAAGTGGTGCCACAACTGGTACCTGTGGTTTTACATTACAATTTCTGATAATACTATTTAGTTTCTTTTTTTTTTACGAAAGTAAATACATTTGACTGCGTAAATGTTTATTTACTTTTTTATAATTTTTTATAACAATCTGAGTAATTCAAATAATTTTATTTCTGGTCATAAATGATCGCTAGAATTTGAAAATATCTTGCGTGCGTTAGCCTTTGTGTTTGATTTTTTCGTTCGTTAGAAGGAATGATCATAGACGACGAATCTACCGGCACATATCTTAATGTTAAACTAAATATTAGTATGTTTCCACTACTGACAATATGATGATGTCGTACATAAAGTGTTCAAAAGTTTCAATTTTTCCAGTTTTTAAGTTTTTCAAAAAAGAAAACTATTCTCGAAAATCCAGTTCCTTGTTATTCAGCTAGCAAAAAGTCAGCTAAATCAGTTTAATTCGGATTTACTTTATGAATTACAATTAAATCAAACATTTGCCTTCTGATACTTACAGTGAGTGGCAAAGGGCGATTGAATTTCCTAGTAGTATTTAGTAGTATTTAGTATGTAGAATTTTTTACACTTTTCTTGTGAATCGTGATCAAATCAAAAAAATTAAATTGCCAAATTTTATTGTCAAAACTTGAGCTCTATGCGATTCGTTTTGTGCGATTTGTTGCCATTTTGTATTGCTTAGTGAACTTCTTGTATGCGAAACCTCTCATTTATGTCGATATACCACCTTTAGTAGCCCGAAAAAAGAAATTACACACTTTTAGCGATTTATCGGCGGCTATGCTCGAAAAATTAGTTTCCACACTTTCACTTCCCTCATGCATCGCTGCCCAATAAAAAATACCATACAGGGGAGTTAAAAAGATCCGCTGATCATGGTCTAGAAGTGGGGGCAAAATAGTTAATCATCAATGAGTTTAACATAAGGCTGGTCATAGGGGGGAATGCTGTTGTTTTTGACAACTTTTAACAGCCTTTTTACCAGATCCTCCGAAGCAATGAAAGCTCTTTAGACTATTATTCATGAAATTTTCTTCTTTTAGTCCGAATTCACAAAAATAATTTATTTAAGTTATTAATGAACAACAATTTTAAGCAGATGCTAAAAAACTCAATTTTTTTTCGGTGCAAGCAAACAAAAAAAAAAAAACTACAAATGTTTAATATTTTCCCATCGACTTCCGGTTTTAACGCCTCTATTTCAACGGTTCCATTGGAGTATTAAAAAGGACGTTCTAAAAAGCGCAAAATATACTCTTCTAACTACTGTGGAAGCTATGAAACTAATACTTTTTGAAATGACTTCTACTTTTTTGCCAGGCTACGACATAGTCTTGATCGATATTTATTGCACAACATTTACATAATTTTTAAGAAGAAAGTATTAAAAATTTTTTTTCTGTAATACTTTTAGAATATACGAGTATATTTTTTTAGTATTAAAAAAGCACTTAAACTACCCACAAATTTCTCAAATAACTGAAAATTCCAGCCATTGTTGTATAGCCTGTTGAAGGACAAGTCTATTGAGCAGTCAGCTCTACGAAAATAGTGAGAGTAGAAAATAAATAGAAAATAAAAAATAAATAAAAAAATAAATAAATAAATAAAAATTGGAGGAGAAGCGCAGAAGACTGAAGCGCTTGGAATTATTTTCCACGGGCGACGTATAATAGAGGTGGTTTATTTTGGCGGCAATTTATTTTTTATACCAAAACGGTTTCGGCCAATTGTGACTCCTGTGACCCTCAACATACCCTACTCTCAAACACAATATCAAATTGGACTTTTTTCAATGAAAATTATTTATTTATTATATTATTATTGTATAGATTGGTTCTTTAATAAACGCTATAAATTGACGGATATTATTTAAAAAATAGAAATAGAAAAATAACCATTTTTTTAGTGATAAATTCTATCCTTGTATGATTTTAGCGTAATTTGCGAACTCAACATACGATACCATATGCAAGTTTTTGTCCAAAATTTCTGAACTGTCGTTCAAGCCGTAAGGCCTCTATCTTTGCTTATATAGACGAGCATATTGAAGTGTTTAAATCAACCAAGATGAATAGGTAGCAAAATTAATTCCAGAATAAATTCTGTAGTAAAGTGCCCTGTTCTATTAGGTGTTGGCCTGTTGGAACTAGAACTTCTCCTTCGAAATATATTTCCTACAAATACAGAGGTATCCATTTTTCAGTTTCAAAACGTAAAGTTAAAAAAAAAACACACGCAAAGCTAAGATTTCGATAAAACTTTTGTTTCATTATAATGCTTGAACTTTGCCATTATTTACGAAATACAATGTTGTTTAAGTGACCGCCTCTGGAATAGTTGCAGCAGTGGATTCTTTTGAGGATTCTGCAGGAGCAGCGTGATTTTTCAAAAAATACGGCCTAATTTCACCTACAGACCATAAAGTGCCCTAAACAGTCAATTTTTCCAGATGCAATAGCTTTTCCACAGTCATTTCTCCAAACCTCATATGTAACAATTTTGCTTGTTGACGTAACCACCGACAGAGAAATGAACTCCATCGCCGAAGAAAATTTTGTTCAATTGAAAGCCCACGCCTTTGAATCACCACTTTTATAGTAAGTTTTAACTATTTTTACGCGTTCTTTGGTTATTAAACGATCAATATTCGTAAACGGCAAACTTTTCACTAAATAAATAACACTTCAAATGACAAGTATTTAACAGCTGACAGCCTTGCCAGACTGGCGATTTTACAACCACTGAATGGAGACAACCTTGTATTACTATTAATGTTGGTGGGTATAAAACTATATTGCGGAAAACGTTCTCGTAATCAGCGAATTCATTTAGTGTTGCCAAATAAAAATATAATCTTACTGTTCTTTTTCGTTTGTGGTCAATTTTTACAGAGCACTTAGTATAGACTGAAAAGAAAAATAGCCGCTAATGTGGAAAAAGTACCAGGTTATGCAGGTTCAATCCATGATGATGATGAATTAAACAACCATTTCGGTTTAGGTAAATATCGGTCTACATAGAAAAGTGTTTAGATTATGAAGATAGTTAAGCTCGTTTATACTGTATTTAACAACGTATTTGAAAATTTTGACCTATATGAAAGTACCCTACAAGCTTGAAAAGCGAAATATAATAAATTTGTTTTCAAATATTTTAAAAGCGGAAAAATTTTTTTTAGACGAAAAGGTCGTATAAAATTAAAACGAATGTTATGACAACTTACCATATTTGTGGCGATGAATGAAATTCTGTAAAATAAAGAGAAACAAAAAATATATTTTAAAATGTGACTGCAAATTATTCGGCAATTTATATTAGAATCTTTTATCAAAAAATACTTTTATAAGCAAATAGTACAACCTGAAAAGTTATTCACATGCCCTATATTATAATACTTAAAGAGAGAAAGCATTTTCATTCTTTAGTGTTTTTCCAA
The DNA here is from genome assembly GCA_019455685.1 of Philornis downsi. Taxonomy (NCBI): domain Eukaryota; kingdom Metazoa; phylum Arthropoda; class Insecta; order Diptera; family Muscidae; genus Philornis; species Philornis downsi. Next base: position 176,848 of record JAHXMU010000399.1, read on the forward strand.
TTTCTTCTTCTTAGGCGGCGACTGGAATGGATATTTCTTATCTTTTATACGCCGCCCGTAGAAAATAATTCCAAGCGCTTCGATCTTCTGCGCTTCTCCTCCAATCCGGCACACCAAGTTTTGATAGTATTTCAAAAGCCTGGTCTTTCAAACGGAGTTTTGAACGCCCTCTTCTGCGCCGTCCATCGAGTTCGTCGTCGAAGACTTTCCGTGACGGAGCATTTGGGCCCATCCGTACAGCATGACCCAGCCAATGCAATCGCAGTACGAGTATATTAATGCGTTTGACCACGTCGATCTCGGTATATAGGCCATACACCTCATTGTTCATTAGACGCCGATAATCTCCGTTAACGATGATGGGTTCAAATATTTTCCGGAGTATTTCCTCTCGAAAATTGCCAGTACTGATTCATCCGCTTGCGTCATACGCCAGGATTCTGCGTCATATAACGACACAGGTAGAACCAATGTCTGGTACAGTCAGATTTTTGTTTGTCGAGAGAGGACTTTATCATTGAATCGCTTGCTTAGCCCATAGTAACATCTGTTAGCAAGCAATACTCTCCGCTTTATCTGGTCTGTCATGCTGATATCATTCGTTTTGTTTACAGCGGTACCGAGGTAGGTTCGATTCTTCCACCACTTTAAAATTATAGTTGTCAACGTTCACACAGACTCTTTGTTCGCTGAAACCAATAACTTTGTTTTGTCCTCGTTTACCACCAAACCCATTTTCGCTGCTGCCTTCTCGATGTTTGAGAAGGCTGCAGTAACACCTCGCAGTTTTTGGCCCATAATGTCTATGTCATCTGCATAAGCGAGTAAGATATGGCTTTTATTAAAGATGGTACTAGTTGTGTTAACTGCAGCTTTTCTCATAATCATCTCCAACAGTATGTTGAAGAGGTCGCACGATAGACTGTCGCCCTGCCTAAATCCTTTTCCATTAGATCTGATATTTATGGTCTATAATGTGGACGATAATATACTGATAGATCGCCACATGATAAGCATGTCGAAAATGCCCTCTTCCCGCCGTACACATGAACTTAACCCGATTTCCCATGAAAATTGGTTATTTTTAAGCACCAACAATCGCATCGAAAAAAGGGAACCGCAAGTCGTGATCTGGAAGTAATGAAAATTTGTATAATCTTCGATGAATTTGGCATGTTCGTGTCATAGAAATGTTGCTTTTGTTATAGTGCGTTTTTAGCAGATCCCATAAAAAAGTAGAATCCTATGACTTTTATGCAAATTTATATAAATGCATAAAATCTATTTTTGTAAGCGATTACAAAGCAAGCACTGAACACTTCTTGGAAAAACACGAAAATCTTCATCATGGAAATCATTTCAATGTTGTATCTCAGGATCGCATTAAAATTTCAGAAAAACAGCTACAAATAAATATATTATTTCATTTGAAGATGCAAATTGTTGTGTGTTGTTAGAAAGAGTTTGAAGTTGCAAATGTGGTCATACAGCGTAGAAGCTTCGGAAAAGCTTTCCTTGGAAATGAGTCCTTCCTTTTCTTGCTGGCTATTCACAGCCACCAAAAAGTACTACCACAGAATCAGAAATTCATCGCAATGTTTGGAGTTAAGTGTTTGAAAGTTGCAATCATCAATTAATCTAACATAGGTTTGTCATAAGAAAACATTTTTTTTTATTTTTATTTTTTTTTTTTTTTTGTTTTGTTTCATAACATTTTTATGAGAGTTATTGGAAAAATGAAAAAAACACATGCTATGGTGAAAAACGAGCATATGAAAAAGTTTCATTCGTCCAAAAACGATTCTGGTTTTAGAATCAGACATAGATGGTAAATAATAATTCTTCCAAATGTGTCTTTTAAAAAACATTCCTATACAAAAAAGTTCTTATGAATAATGTAAACATGGAAAGTTTCTAGAAAGAATCTGTAGTTATTTACTTCCTTTTACTTTTATACCAAACAAATTTATAAAATTTTTAAAAAAATGTTTTTTGTTCCTTTCTAAATTTATTGTCAATCTTAAGTTTAATACGATTATTTTACTTTTTAATCCTGTTCCATATCCATTAGCAATTATTTATTATTGCTTATAGAATATAATTCAAAAACTTGAGAAATTGAATATATTGACACAACTGGCTGACTGGCGACTATTTCGGTAGTCGCCAAAATGCCATCTTCAACGGACTTAGCCGTTGTAAGCTTTCTTGAACATCATCGCCACCTTAACAGTCTATAACTTCACAAAACGACTAAGTAGTCTTGTCCACCAGTACAAAAATATTCTTAACAAATATAACTCAATTATTGCAATGTTTGTTTTTTTCTCTAACACCTGAAGGCCCAACTGTCCAAACATATTTATAAATCTTAAAAAAATTTAAATAAATTAATAAATTTAAATAAATTACAATTTATTTAAATCTTAAATAAATTGTATTTAAAATATCAGAAGTCCCCACAATCACCACACGTATGCTCAAATATAGTCTTAAAGACTTCTCATCGTTTTGATGCAATTCAGCTTATTAAGAACTATTAAAATTCCTTAAGAGCGCTATAAAAGTGCTTCCTTAGAAGTGATAATTATTCTATTACCATGTTTTTAGAATGACAAAAGTTTATCCTTCTTGAATAACTTTTAGTTTCATGGAGTGTAGAAGGAATTCGTTGTGTGTGCCCTCTGTCATTCCTCATAATGTTCATGGAAGACCGACATGCCTACTAGAAGGCCAAACCGTTTGATTTAAGCAATTGTAAATTTTACACGAAAATGAAAGGAAAAACTAGCCCACACAAAAATTTAATACGCCTTTGAAAAAGAAAATTTTTTCCGAACATTTTACAAATTATTCTTTGATAAAAAAAAAAAAAAAAATTATGCCAATAGTTGACATGTGTGAGAAAGGACCTAGTCATGAACCTAGTTATCGGACATTAAGGCTAAAAAAAAAAAACAAAATACAAACAACGAAACAAGTCTATATGTAACATATAACAACTCAGCATTTTTGAAACGACAACTTATCTACCAATAAGCCCGCACATTATCTACGGGAGCGGCCCTCACAACTAGCCGACCTAAGAAATAAGACACAAAAAAGTTGGGAAACATTTTCTTTATTTTCAACATAATCTACTTTTAGCAGCTCGATACACTTTTCCCAGCGATATTCAACAACTTCTATACCCTGCTTATAGTAAAAATTATCGAACTCCATAAAATAATCGTCAACCTCATCAACTCCTCCTCTTCATTAATTACCACCAAGTCATTTTTTGATTAACAAATGCATAATATGTGCCAAATTTCGCAGAATTTAGTGCAACTGATTGAAAGATAGGGAGGAAAGAATATATGGGATTCTGCAGCTACGACGACGACTCAAAAACTAGCTTAGAAAACACATAAAAGTTGTGAAAAATTTTCTTTATTTTTCAATATAATCTCCTTTTAGCTCGATACACTTTCTTCAGAGATATTCAATAGCTTCTATATCCTGTTTATAGTAAGAACTGTCAAACTCTTCAAAACAGCCACCAACCGCAGACACAACCTCTTCAAATCATTTACCACCGATCTATTTGCTCAAGTCTGGAAATAGAAAATAGTCCGAGAGAGCTGAATCTGACGAATAACGTGCGTGATGAAGGAATTCGAACTTTAATTTATTCATCTTAGCAATCGCAATAGTGGATGTGTGAACTGAAGCCATCAAGACAATGATGAAACAACACTTTCTTTTTTGCCAAATGCGGCCTTTTTCCATAATTTCATCGACTAAACGCTGCAAAAAATTAGCATAATATTCGCTCTCGATGTTTTTTTTACTTTATGAAAAAAATCAATACAATTCCATGCGCATCCCAAAAAACAGACGCCATGATATCGTCTGCAGATGGAACCGTCTTCACCTTCTTTGGACACGATTCTCCCATTCCAGTTCATTGCTTGGACTTTTCCTTTGTCTCAAGTATGAAGTGGTAGACATATGTCATGGTTATAGATTCACGCAAAAATTTATATTTATTGCGGTGAAATATCGTCTAGCACTCTACTGAAATATCTTCACAACTTTTTCAGCTTCAAATCTTCGGACACCTTGCACTTTTGAAATTCCTATCATTTTAGCTAGCTCATACAGCTTCTTCAAGCTTCAGCCGACGATCATCCAATACCATTTTGTGGATTTTCTTAACCGTGTCTGGCGTGGACACCTCAATTAGCCGACCATTACGGTGTTCGTACGGCTCGTACAGCTCGTACGGCCTTGTTTAAACTCTGCTACCCAATATTTTACAGTCGTAAACGAAGGATCAAACTCATCCAGAGTAGAATCTAGCACGGCTTTATATATTATATATTTATTATTATTATATTGTTTGTCCAATTTTTTCCATGTTTACAAATTCACTGAGTTCGTTTACCGCTACGGTGTTCATTTTGGCAGCTCGTACAGCCTCGTTTGAACTCTGCTACCTAATATTTTACAGTCGTAAACGAAGGAGCAGAATCTAGCTCGGCTTTATATATTATATATTTATTGTTATTATTGTTTCGATTGAGACTTTTCAAATCGAAATATTGCATTACATAACGGTGACGAATTTTTTCCATGTTTACAAATTCACTGGCTCCAATAAAAATACTAAACAACGTGACAACAACTGAAACTTAAAACATATGTTTTATAAGGTTACCACCTTTCATCAAAGTAATTTTTCCAAACAACTGGCACCAAATATACTAGTTTTGGGACCGTCTTTCTAACTCAGGAGTTGACAAAAGTGGCCAGTTCTAGAAAAAAGAAATTATAAATGAAATTTTCACAAAGAATATCCGAACATACAGAAGTAACGAAAAGCGTCCTCCTGTAGACATCTACATACCTTCAACGAGATATATTCACGATGTATTAATTCAATAGTTTCGCGATGGAACGGCGAGTGAAATTCCGTAACATCCGAAAAATTACGGGCTAATCCTCACCGAGGTGTTGAATCAAAACAACTGCTGGAGATGAGCAAAAACATGGATGGCATACATATAACGATTCTGTGTGATCCGGATTTAATATCTGTATCATTTGAGGAACAGTTACTAAAATATGATTAAGGAAATGGTTGTGATCTAAACTGAAACTGCTTTCAAAAAAAAAAAAAAAAGGGTTCCAAAAACAGGCACCTGTTTTATATTGTGCTTCTGAAAACTTGAAACACTTTGATTTTATTAATGAAGTTTGGGAAATCGAAATTCGTATTTTCCCCCCTATAGGCGTTGGCCTTCATAGTCTTCGGTTTATTATTTAATAATTTACTATTTTTTAAATAGATTAAATTATGGTCATTCCTCAATGTGCATGTTGGTATTTTTTACATGGCAACACCTAAGCCACCTTTGGTCTAAATGCACCAACTCATTTGAAGATCCAGCTAGGAAGAACGGCTAGGACAACTGGAAAGGACAACGTATAACGTTACCATAAGACAGGACCCATTTTGATAATAAAGTTTTGTCGCTGTAACTTCCCATGGTGGTTTGTCTCTATTGTTTGATATATAAATAACTTATCGAAGATGAAATAAGACTGCTCATCTGAGGTATCAAAATCCACCAGTTCCTATTAGAAAATCATTTGAGATATGCGAAGTTACATATCACAGTAATACAATCTTTTAAAAAATGGTTTGAAATATTAATATTATAATATTACGTCTACCCAAAAGCCTATTCAACTTTATGCCGGTCCACTTTTTTCAATTTTATTACATTAGCGGTGGTGTTGAAAAGATTAACAATACCAATTGCACGAATTTACACTTATTTGAATTTAAAACTAACAACAACACGATTAAAATCTTGAAGCCCACTTTAGTTACACCATCCAACCAGATCACAGCTGTATTCCTTCCCTTTCAAACCAATGCCTGATTAGTTTGCAGAATACACTCGTACAATTATATATTATTTATAAAATAATTAACATTATAAACAACAACGAATTAAGTTTATGCAAAAATATGCTACACCATTTAATGGAGATTTAAATATTATTATTAGTTTTTTTTTACACATACACAAACAACAATAAATTGTAAGAGATCAATAAAAATAACAAAAAAAAAAAACAAAAATTAAGAACACTGCTAAGAAACAATAGACCACCTAGAAACAACAAAGAAATCCAAATTTAAATTTGGTACAATAAGAAATTTAACTAGAATACAAAAAAAGAAAATCCCTCGAAATACTTATAGAGTCTGTCAATGTTTGAGCTTCGGTTGTAAATTTGATTAATAAAAGAAAAAAGTAAATAATTAAATAAATAAGACAAGACAACAATACAAACAAAAAATATATGTTGCAACAATGAATGACTGTAGTAAGAAAACAATATCAACAATAATAACAGAATTTGGAAAAGAACAAAAAAAAAAAAAAAAAAAAAAAAACCCAAAGAAACTACCAACCCCAACTCCAATCCCCCTGTAAATCACATATAAATATTATTAATTGTTATTAGTGTTTACATAAAATATTATACAAAAAAATTAACAAATAAAACAATGAATACAAGAAAAGTTAGTCAGCCATGCAGTTTATATCATTTCGGTGTAGAAGTAGAAAACATTTTTTATTAAGCAAAACTGCTTTACTTTCCAACATTACCGTACCCGGCAGATATTTCTGGATAAATTGTTTCAATAATGAATTTCCTACATATAACGGATTCACTGATATTTGTCTGGGAATGAAACTCTATGATTGTTTTTTTCAAATACCTTATCTTCAGATAACTATATTTTTCGCATAGCTTGACTCTTTTTTTACCAAAATTTTATACGAATGTCCTTCTGTTAAACAAATGACTACTTGGTAATAGGAATTATTTGATCGTTGTAATATAACAGATGATCTACGACCATGTACGGTGCGAATCAAGCCAAGTATCCCACCCAATATTGAGCTTCTTATAAACAAATGACTACTTGGTAGCCAAAAATATTTCATCTCGATGCAAATCAGGCCAAACATCCGATCCAAAATTGAAGTTTTTACAAACAAATGACTACTTGGTAATCAGAAAGAGCTGATCATTGTAATAAATTCGATGATCTCGAACCATATACGATGCATATCACACCAAGCATCTCATGCAAAATTGAAGTTCTTACAAACAAATGACTACTTGGTAATCGGAAATATCTGATCTCGGTACAAATCAGACCAAACATCCGACACAAAATTGAGGTTTTTACAAACAAATGACTACTTGGTAATCGGAATTATTTGATCGTTGTAATAAACTCAATGATCTCCGGACCATATACGGTGCAAATCAGGCCAAGCATCTCATCCAAACTTGCGGTTCTTACAAACAAACGACTACTAAGTAATCAAAAATATTTGATCTCGGTGCAAATCATGCCAAGCATCCCATTCAAAATTGAGGTTCTTACAAACAAATAGCTACTCGGTAATCAAAACTATCTGATCTCGGTGCAAATCAGGCCAAACATCCTATCCAAAATTGAAGTTCCTACAAACAAATGACTACTTGGTAATCGGAAATATCTGATCGTTATAATAAGTTCAATGATCTCCCACCAATTTCAGTGCAAATCAGGCTAAGCATTTCATCGAAAATTGCAGTTCGTACAAACAAATAGCTACTTGGTAATCAAAACTATCTGATCTCGGTGCAAATCAGACCAAACATCCCATCCAAAATTAAGGTTCTTAGAAACAAATGATTACTTGGTAATCGGAAATATCTGATCGTTGAAATAAATTCAATGATCCCCCAATATATTCCGGCAAATCAGGCCAAACATCCCATCCAAAATTGAGGTGCTTACACACAAATGACTACTTGGTAATCACAAATATCGGATCGTTGTAAGAAATTCAATGATCTCGGACTACAAACTGTGGAAATCACGTCAAGCATCCCATCCCCAAATGAGGTATCAAACTTTGGAACTTTCAGGCAAAGTTTCCCAATGTAATAAAATAATTATTCTTGGTTGCCAGCGGATTTGTAATGGTGAAATCAAAAAAATTATTAAAAAGTTTTATTAATAACTAGCTGACCCGGCAAACGTTGTTTTGCCTTCAAAATGAATTGCAAAAATCTCATCTCCAACGCCATCTATCACTTCAAATAAAACCTTTTAAACCTTCCGGAACACTCTACCAATAATTTAAGACCAAAATGAGCCAAATCGGTCCAACCGTTCTCGAGCTTTAGCGAGACTAACGCACAGCAGTTGATTTTTATATATATAGAGAAGATAACAGGGACCTACATCAACAACTATAAATCCTTATATGAGTATATAAAATATTCTTGACCGCTTTCGGAATGTATATCGATTTTTTTTTAATTTTAATTATGTGTTCAAAAATAAGGTGAATTTTCATCTTTCTCAATTGAATTTTCATTTTTTGTTCATCAATTTCTATTTTATACCCTTCAAAGTAGTCCCCCTCAGATATAATAAACTTGTGCCAGCGTTTTTTTTTTTTCAATCTTCGAAGCAGTTCTAATATGCACTTTCTGGTATGTCCTTGAGCTCTCTCAGCGAGTCGGTTTTTATTTCCTCAATTGTCGCAAAACGCCATCCTTTCATGGGTCTCTTCAATCTTGGAAACAGGAAAAAGTCGCAGGGGGCCTAATCTGGTGAATACGAAGTTGTTTTTGGCTAAGAAATTTCTCACAACTAAAGATGAGTGAGCAGGTGCATTATCATGATGCAAAACACATAAATTTTTTCCATAATTTCGGGCGTTTTTCTCGCATTGCTTCACACAAACAGTGCATAACTTCAAGCTAATACTCCTCATTTACCGTACGACCTTGTGTTTTCGAAAGAAAACAGTGAGCAAAACCTTGACATTTGATCGAACTTGGAGCGCATTTTTTGGTCTTGGCTCTCTTGGACTCTTCCATTGGGACGATTGGACTTTCAATGTCATAACCATATACCCATGATTCGTCATCAGTTATGACCCTTTTAAACAAATCTGGATCATCGTTGACGTCATCCAACAATTCCTGAACGATGCTCATGCGACGTCGTTTTTGGTCAAAATTCAGCAATTTTGGAACGAACTTCGCAGCAACACGCTTTACGCCCAAAATTTCCAACAAAATTGCATGACATGAGCCAACCGATATGCCGACATCCTTAGCAACTTCTCCAATTGTGATTCGACGATTCTCCATAACAATTTTATTCACTTTCTCAATATTTTCATCGGTTGTTGTCATTCGTCGTCATTCACATCTTCTCAACTTTTGTGAAAAGTTTGTACCAGTTGTAAACATTTTTTTGACTCAGAGTACTCTCACCGTATGTCACTGTCAGTATTTCATGTGTTTTTGAGCACTTAATTCCATTTTTTACACAGAATTTGATGCAACTTCTTTGATCCATTTTTTCGATAGCAGAAAATCGTCTAACACGCAAAATACTTGTTTTATTTATGCCTCTCACAAACGAACTAAACATGCTATATGGATAAAACCGTCAACATATCCCCAAGACGAGTGCGCCAACATAAAAAAAATAATAATCGAAAGTCGAATGTATGAGCATAACCCGCGAAATTTGAAAACTCAACATATTTTTTGAACACACGTCGTATTGTATATTCATATATAATATACTCGTATATGCATGCATATTCATAATTTGAATTTGGGGGCTAATTTTGCACATTGTCTACACATATAGATAGTGATAACTGAGTGAGTGAATGATTCCATTGAGAAGACATGTGTGATACATTCGGGAACAACATTTTGTTGTCAAAAATACGACATCGATGATGATAATAAACATAAATATGAGGACTATTCTAAAACTGGAGACAGAGTACGAGTTACAATCGATACTATACCACCATGATACAGGGTGGCACACGAATCGTGCCACAAACACTTAACGGGGACCAAAGGGGGACCGTTATTAAAAGATGTTGAAGGAGCTTCTTTTCTCCAGAACTGCTCCGAAGAGGTATCCATTTCAACTGCATATGGTTCCAGCAGAACGGAGCTCCAACGAAAATTGCCAAACAAATTATTATCCAGAAACTCTACTTTCTGCTGGCCCCAAGATCAAACTTTTTTTATGGGGTTATGTCAAGCAAGAGGTGCACAAAACGAAACCAAGGAATTTTACTGAATTGAAGCAATCCATTTAAAACAACAGTTATCCCGATTCTGATAAGGTGTAGCATATGCGTGAATGAGCATGGAGGAGTCATTTACGGTCTATCATTCTCAAAACCAATTAGTTGTATAAAATAAAATTGAAATTTTCTATATAATACAAAAAAAAAAAAATTAAATACATTGATTAAAAAAAAAGTTATTCGCAATTCTTACTGTAGCACAATTGGTGCGCCACCCTATATGACGTGATACAAACTAATGCATGTGTGTTCTATTGTAATCACCCAAAAGATTTCAGAGTAAAAGCAGATCGAGAAGCAAGTTTAAGTGGCGATGTTTGATATTTAAGCGACGATGCTATCGCTTCCATTTGTTCCATTCCATTTGTTTTTGCTGCTTGATTAGCAGGTTGAAATATTCTTAAAGAAATTGCAAGATTTGTGAAAATTAAATTATTATTTTCACTTTGAACTGATTTGGAATTACCAGTAGAAGAACTGCAACTAAGAAATCATAATCTTTTAACAATTTTGTAATAAACAGATGATTTTGGATGTGTCGTAGAAAAATATCGATAAATTTGCAATTTTGTAGTCCTCTCACTTAGGTAAAAAATAACATTTGAGAGAAATAAGAATTTCTTCTTCAGAATTTCTTTTAACTTTGACAGCGGTTTTCGGTGTTTAGGATCCAAGCCGAAAGGTATGGAATACTTTCTTTTGGTTGGCACCCCGTGAAGTGCAAATCGGAATAAATTTTTATTGAAATTAAAACTCGTCATCTTTGTATCAAATGTTAAATCTGTAAAGCCTGTTAAAATACTAATGGATATTCTAGCTTAAAAGAAAGTACCGAGTTATCCATTTTTCGGTTTAAAAAGTAAAGGTAAATAAAACTAACACGCTATGATTTGGATGAGACCTTAATTTCATTATAATGCTTGGATTTTGTCATTACATACGAAATATAATGTCACTTAATGACCGTCTCTGGATTGGTTGCATTCTTTTGAAGTAGTTTCGCAAAAGTACGGCCCAGTGATACCTCCAGACTGCAGACAATGACTCTTCCACAACCACTTCTGGCTTCTACGAGCCTCATATGCGGCAATTTTGGTTGTTGACATAACCACCGAGTGAGAAATGAGCTTCATCACTGAAGAAAATTTTGTTCGATTGAAAGCCCACGTTTAAATCACCACTTTTATAGTAAATTTTAACTATTCTAACGCATTCTTCCGTTGTTAAACGATTCATATTCGTAAATGGCAAACCTTTCACTAAATAAATAACACTTCAGATGACAGGTATTTTACAGCTGGCAGCCAGCCTTGCCAGAGCTGCGGTTTTGAAACCACAACATGGATAACCCGTTATTACTAACAACCTAACAAAATATGGCGTTTTGGCGTCTGGCAAATGATGGAATATAGTGGCGTATATTCCTTCTGCCATGCGGTATTCGAGACTAAATTTGATTACAAAGGAAAGAGGATTTTAATTGCATATTGAGCATGCTATGGTTTTTACACAATTCAGTAGGAAATGTTTAGAAAATTCATTACCACAAACGTTATTATATGACATCAGCAGAAATTGTTTAAATTATTTTCTTCTATGTAAGTGGAAAATATTCGCATCGCAAGGAAACATTTTAAGGTTACCGTAAGAGTTGCTTAAATGTCGTTTAGAACTTTTATGCATTTCATTTTCAATCTTCTGCAAACATTCTATTACTCACCACTTTAAGTTTTGACAGTTCTTCCAATGAAGTTTAGAAGCTAATGCATGCTGATTATTATCAGTTCATTGTCAATGACGTTAAACAGTTCTGTCGGTGGACTATCAGCATTTTAGCAAAATATGGCTTTTTGCCATGAGATATTTGAGACCAATCTTCATTATAAAATCTAAGCCAATAAATATAAGCTTCGCGTTAAGGATTTCAAAAGCTTGTAGCATTTTCTTTTCTAACTTCGAAAGTGTAAACTTTTTTTAACCTTTGCTTAGAAAAATCGATTCGATGGCCTTTGTGTTATCCCTTGACAGACTTTCCTGTTCTCTTTTTGTTTTGTTTTTGTTTTTTAAATATAGTCTTCTGAAGTTCAAATACGGGGTGTGTTCCAAAATAAAGTGAATTTTCGAATTTCGTGGGCCCAGCACATCTACAACCGATGAAAATGTTGAGAGAGTTAAAAAATTTGTTACGGAGAATCGTTGAATCACAATTGGAGAAGTTGCTGAGGATATGGACAAATCGGTTGACTCTAATCTTTTCATAAATTTTGGGCATGAAGCGTTTGACAGCGAAGTTCGTTCCAAAATTGCTGAATTTGGACCAAAAATAACGTCGCATGAACATCGCTGAGGAATTGTTGAATAACGGCAACGATGATCCAGATTTGCTTAAAAGGGTCATAACTGGTGACGAATCGTGCGTATATGGTTTTGACATCGAAACCATAACCAATGGAAGAGCCCAGGAGAGCCAAGGCCAAAAAAAGCACGCAAAGTTCGATCAAATGTCAAGGTTTCGCTCACTATTTTCTTCGATTACCATAGTGTAGCGCATCAGGGGTTGTTACAGCAAGGTCGTATGGTAAATAAGGAGTATTACCTTGAAGTTATGCGCCGTTTCCCTGAGGCAGTACGAAAAAAACGCCCGAAATTACGGAAAAAATCCATATGTTTTGCATCATGATAATGCACCTGCTCACTCATCTTTATTTGTGAGAAATTTCTTAGCCAAAAACAACTTCGTTATCATGCCTCAGCCACCGTATTCACCAGATTTGGCCCCTGCGACTTTTTCGTGTTCCCAAGATTGAAGAGACCCATAAGAGGACGGATTTTTGCGACGATTGAGGAGATAAAAACCGAATCGCTGAGAGAGCTCAAGGACATACCAAAAAGTGCATATCAGAACTGCTTCGAAGATTGGAAAAAACGCTGGCACAAGTTTATTATATCTGAGGGGGGGACTACTTTGAAGGAGATAAAATAGAAATTGATGAATAAATAAATATTTTTGGAGAAGAATGAACACACCTCGTATACGGGAGTTAGAGCAAGATTGCTTTAGTGTACGGCTGTTTACATATTATTGTGATGTTACTACGTCATCAATCTTTTTGGCTTTCACACAATTTTATGTAAGTTCAGAATTATAAATAAACCATAATTATATAAGATTTTTAAATTATTTACAAATACAAATATCGCTGTATCGCTTTCCGAATTTCGCCATATGGACAATAGTAATTATTAACCGCTATCAATGATACATTATCGATCCGTATAGGGAATAAATTCGGAAGAAATTACTGCTAGTAAAAGTAGTAGTAGTAGTAGTAAAAAGTAGGAGAAAATAATTTGTATTATCTACATTAATGTGATATTACGCGCATTTTTTATCTTCACCATTATCAAATAATTATTATTATTAATTATTATTTGTTAAATATCTTTGAGTAAATTTCCAATATTTTTATTTTAAATACTCGTATACTGTAATAGTGCACGAAAAAATAGCACTTTAACATACTATCAGGCTGTTTTAAGTATCCACTGAACAGAGTGATTCAAGTAAATTTTAAATGAAAAACAATTTTGTGAACTAACACAATCTTGAATGCTATACAAATTTAGTGTACATTCAGGCGGACAGATCCCTCTGTTAGTTTAAAACATTTGGTTTTCAATACATAAAGTTCGATAGTGGTTTGAAAATGTTGGCTGCCGTATGCATGTAGAACGGATTCCTCTGATAGTTTAAAATAATGGTTGCCAATACGTGAAGTTCGACGGCAAAAGTGGTATGAAAATGTTCGCCGTACGCATGTGGAAATTTTTAAAATATAGTATTATCCATTTTGTGGTTTCGAAACCGGCGATCTGGCAAGGCTGCCAGCTGTTAAATACCTGTCATTTGATGTGTTATTTGTTTAGAGAAAGGTTTGAGCTTTGCGAATATGGATCGTTTAGTAACCGAAGAATGCGTAAAAATTATTAAAACTTACTACAAAAGTGGTGAGCCAGTGCAGTTTTATGGATTTGATTCCTATTGGAAGTAAAGCTGGTATTTTGCTAAGCACCCTCAACCAAAAAAGAAAAAATATGACTTAAAATTTGAAGCAGACATGTAAAATTTCTTTAATTGGCAACGCCTATTTTTATTTTATTTTTTTTTTTTTTCAATACTGGAATTGGAACAACTAACACTTTTACGTTATAATGCAATAGAACCGCCTTAATTATTAAAATCTATTCGGCCCTATTAGAAAACCTTCTAGAACAAACAAGATTACATCTATTAGCTGAGTTCATACAGATTCACGCTGTAGTTAAAAAGTTTGACGATATCTAACGACCCCAATTGAATTACAGTTACAACGCTGAAACTATAATTTTCTTATTCTTTTAAATTGAATGTACATTTTTAAAGGACTAAAACAATACAAGCAGTTTCTTTTATTATTATTTATTTGTGAAAAGCAGATATTCTTAACGCAGGGATTTCGATATGTCTAAAGTAAACGCAAAAGATCTCAACTATGCAGAGTTGGAATTCTGAAATGATATCCTGTATATGAAGGTTTTTTGGAATGAAAACAAATTTAAATGAATCACCAAAAAAAAAAAAAAAAATAGGATCAACAGGATCTGGTGAACTAGTCAAGGAAAATCATTATGTCAAGATCAAAATTGTGAAAATTCGTTTAGTTCTTCATTAAGAGTCGATAGATTTCTTAACATTCTCAGGCTTTTATCTAAATTTAAAATTTAGTTTCGAGAATAATTTACAGGCAATGATTAAGCTAACTATTAATCGCAAAAGAAAACATTTATAATCAACGTGAGGGATGTGAAAAAAAACAACTACAATTGTTCCATAAAATAATAGACCTTAATTTATACATTATATTTTATTAATAATAATTGTTATTAACATAGAAATCATATTAGTAATATGATCAGAACAGCATTATATTTAGTAACACAAAAGCAACTGATTTCAACAAAAAAAAAGTATGAATTTATTATACTCAAACTAACTAAAAAGTATAGATTATTTATATGTAAATTAAATATTACAATTAAAGTTAGAAAAAAAAGAAAACTAGAAAATGTAATAATACAAAAACATTTCATGGATAGTTATCAAATAAAATTGTAAATGGTTTTTGTTTAAAACTGTGCAACAAATCAGTATCAAAAATAAATAAAACTATTTAAAACTACTACCACTAGTAAAGCATAAACAAAACACTGAAAACAGTGCATTTTAGAATGCTGAAGTAAACTTAAAGTTGTTGAATAGTATTAACTAAAATAATCCATAACGGCGAATGTAAAAAAACGAAGAAATAAAATTAAAACAATTACTAAAATAAATCATCCAAATCCCAGAATTCACAAGTATCGCAAGTAAGATGAATTTGTCAAGATCCCAATTTTTCACTTTTAGTAATTAGATTATTGGAAACGGCTAAAGCAAGTTGACAAAAACAAAAATAATACAAAAAAAGGGACCACGAATGAAAAAATTAATAAGGTGTGAAAAAATTTTAAAATTTGAAACAATTACGACAAATAACAACATTGTGCGAGTAGAAAAATTTAACAAGTTTGGAAATGCATCGAATAAACCTAATTCATGTCTAGTGATATTAGTTATTTTTAGAAATTACAAAACATTCTAGAAAAAATGTATTAATTTTTCTTTTTTTAAATTAAAAAATTTTAAAAAATTTCTATTATTTTTGTAAAAACAAATCCGTTGCCTACCTTCCAGCGAAAAAAAAAATGCATCCAAAGAAGCAAATCTTCATCACAATTTGTGATAGGGAAGTGGCGAAAAATTGTGTAATCACTAGTGAAATTAACATAGGGTTGCTATAGGAGGGAATTCCCTACATTTCATTCATAAATTAAAATTCACATTTCCTTTATTTAAATAAATTTAGTTTTTGCTGTATTTTTTGTTATTTAAAAAAGAAATTAGTTTTATTGTATTGTATTTTATTGTATTAAAAGTCAGTTTCTTAAAAAGCTGACTGCAGATCCCAGTGGAGTTAGAATTCTCAAAAAAAGAGAAACCAGATAGCCACTACTGCACGCCTTATTAAAAGGACACCTAAGATAATAAAGGGTGTCCCAACAAGAACGCAAGATTCAAATTTGGCGCCATTCGAAGTGTCATTGTTTGACATTTGAACAATTGTTATTGTTTGCCAGTAGAAGGTACGAGGTTACTAAAAAAGGAGCGCTACACGAATGAACAACGCATTCTTATTGCGAAACTGTTTTACCAAAATGGTGAAAGTTTTGCGGCCACAGTTCGCAAATTGCGATCAATTTTGGGTTACAATAATGCTCCAAAAGAGTCAACTGTAAAGAGATTAATGGATTAATTTGCCAAAACTGGGTCTGTTAGTGATGTAAAGACAACAACGCGCCTTCGACCTAGTCGATCGACCAAAAATGTCGAAGCTGTACGTGATGATGGTGCTCAAACTCCATTCACCTCAATTCGACACCGAGCTCAGCAAATTGGTGTCTCCTAATCCACTATGCAGCGAATTTTGACGAAAGAATTCCATCTTCAAAGTTCAATTGACTCAGGAACTGAAGCCAGCTGACCATGGCCAGTGAAGGGAGTTCGTTAATTGGGTATTGGAGAGACAACATGAAAATGCTGATTTTGCCGATAAAATCATCTTCAGTGACGAGGCCCATTTCCATCTTGATAGCTTCGTCAATAGGCAGAATTGTCGCATTTAGGGTGAAGAAAATCCTCGAGTGATGCACGAGAAGCAAATGCATCCTCAATGTGTCGTTGTGTGGTGTGGATTTTGGGCTGGAGGAATTATTGGACCTTTTTTTTATGAAAATGAGGCATGTCAAGCGCAAACAGTCAATGGTGTTCGGTATCGTGAAATGATAACCAGTTTTTTCGTGCCTAGAATTGAAGAAATGAATGTGGAGGGCATGTGGTTTCAAAAAGACGGCGCTACATGTCATACAGCCAGAGAAACAATTCAATTGCTGCATCAGTCATTTAAATCTTGCGTTCTTGTTGGGACACCCTTTAATTCGCAGGGTTGTAGGTTTATACACCCTCTGCCATAGACTCCAATTCCCGGTATGCTATGCTATTTATGTAAATGCTTCATTTGGTCACTAAGTATCCTATAAAGGAGGATAAATTAAAGCTTTGAAGGGAACTTCTTTTAAGCCGAATATCAAAATTACATAGTATGTCCCTTCAAAACGGTTTTTGAGATAATTAATTGGAACACGCTTTTCTTTAATTTTTATGAATTAATCATAAATGAAAATACGACCAATTTTTCACTACGGCGGTTTTGGGAAGTGGTTCAAAATTGATTCATTGGAAGTGATAAACATGCATGGATTGCATCCATAGAAATTATTGATTTTGCGTTAATATGCAAAAAAAAAAAAAAAATATCAACCGATGTTGATTTCCAAATCAACTTACCACCAGACTAAAAACTTAGAGAAAACAAACGATTTTTTTATGACGACAGTTTCCTTTTAATGGGCACACGATCAGACTGACTGAACACGAACCAGAATAAACAATGCCATAGAAACTTCGTGTGCGTTTAGAAGTTTGTAGTCGGTAATCGGTACATTTGCATATCGCACCCTAAATGCAAAAGGGGCACAACTCAAAATTCTCTATTATTCAGTAGAGGCAAAAAACCGTGATCGTGCAGAAGCAACACACTTGGCATAAAAATAGACATAACGGCATTTTTCCAGTTAAAGAAGATAGTGATGAGACGGAAATTTTTATAGTAGTTAGAGATGTGTAATGTGGATCAGTTTATGGGAAAAAGTAGATTTTGACAATTTTTGAGTTGTGCCCCTTTTGTATTTAGGGTGCGATATGTAAGTCAGGGTTGCAGTTCACTGAAATTAGGGATGAGCAACCTGTAGTCAAAGGCCAAAATCAAGTTATCGCTGCGTTGACCTACCTACGAGTATGTACGTGAACAGTCGGTTTAAACAAAATGCCAAATAACTTCAAGAAAATCGAATGTACTAAAGTCGCAATTATTTTTCCGCACTGTGTAAATTACAAGTGAGTTACACATTTTTAGAAGATGCGGCTTTGATACATATTTACGCACAATTATTTATAAATTATTTCACACGTGACCGCCTGCTTGACCCTGTAATGTTCATCCAATTGCTATGGAACTTTGGTCATTTGTTTCCAGTGTTGCCAATTTAGAAATAATAATTCAGAAACTTGTAATAAACAATTTGGTTAGGGATGCAGAATTTTTTTTACGAATTCTTAATTAACTCCATTTAAAGACGAAAAGTCGATTTTTCGCACCTTCATTCGACAATTTCCAAAAAATATATATTGAGGCTGTATTGACCGCAAATGTGAGACAGGATATAATAATTTAGCAAGTTTTTTATTAAGAAATTTTGTTAGGGATGCAGCATTTTTTTTTCACAAATTCCTTATTGATTCAATATAAAGTTGAAATATGAATATGAGACTGGATACAATAACTCAGGAACTTTTCTGTTAAGAAATTCGATTAGGGATGACGAAGCTTTTTTACAAATTCTTAATAAACTCAATTTAAAAGCACAAAGTCGATTTTTCGCACCTTCTTTCGACAATCCCCAAAAAGCTTATATTCAGGCTGTATTGACCACAAATATGAAACTGGATGTAATAATTCAGGAACTTCTTTGTTAAAAAATTTGGTTAAGGATGTATAATTTTTTCACAAACCCTTAATTGACTCAATTTAAGGTCGGGGTTTCACACCTTCTTTCGGTAATCGCCAAATATTCAGGCTGTACCGGTCACAAATATGAGACTGGATATAATAATTCTGGAACTTTTTTATTACGAAATTTGGTTAAGTATGCAGAATTTTTTTTCCCCACAAATTCTTAATCAACTCAATTTAAAGACGAAAAGTCGATTTTTCGCACCTTCTTTCGATAATCCCCAATAAAACGTTTATTCAGGGCACACATCAGAATAATTCCACGTAGAATGTCTATGAAATCAAAACATAAATTGTGGAGTCTCAGAAAAAATATTCAGTTCCATTTTAATTAACATCAAATTCTCACGGCGACTGGTGAATTCTTGGCAAACTAAATTAAAGATTCGCATGTGTTAAATACAATTAAATATGCGTTAATGAAATACAGCGGAAGACATAAATATTTTAGAGCCTTTATTTAGATGAAAGCATACCAATTGTTAAAATAGCTAAATAGGTTTTTGGTTACCTTGCAAAGATAAAATGAGAAAAAAAACTACAATAGTGGAGTCATGCAATAGAAATGAAATGAAAACAGAAATAAAACATACAAATAATACTCTCACGGCCACCAATAAACGAAGTAGGTAACAAAAAAATAGAGTATGGCTGGCTGCAAAAGAAACATCAGCTAACATAATAAATCTTTCAGATTTATTGCACATTTAATGTGTTTATTATATAAATGCCACACTTTATAAGGCGTGAATAATTTAATATGATATTTATCGTTCTTTTTTCGTTCGTAGAAATGTAGCGCTGTCTGAAAACATTCCAAAAATATTTAAACAAATAATGCGTATACTTGAAATAGACACAATGAAGCACATGAAATTCATACGAGTACATATTGATGTAATGTATGAAAAACATGAAATTCATATGAGTACATATTGATGTACATGTCTTTACATACAAAGAACAAAAAGTACCTACAAAAGATAGAATTATTTGCACACACACACACACACACACTCATCCAAATGGACCATTGGACCATTGGCATTGATTAGCGATCACAGTATCGATCCGAAGGTTTTCTCTAATTTGAATGCTACTCATTGCTGATGCAATAGATTTGCTGCTGCAGTTTCATATAACGAATACGAAAAAAAAACAGATAACAAAAAATATTTTTTGATATGAACAAGGATATTAGCCTAAAATAATGGTACATATTTATAAACAATATTCTTTATATATTTATGCAAAAAAAGAAAAACAAAAACGTATAAGAAAAAACTGAAGTAAATTGCAATTATTTTTACACTGATTTCATTTAAATGCCCCTTTTGGCTTCTCCAGCATGTTTTTGTTTTTGTTTGAATTTTAAACAGAAATGCCACCCATTTTTGACCCAAGATTTATATTTTATTTATGTTTAAGTTTAATTTATAACAATCGTACTATAAGATTGTGTTGTTGATTACTACCTATAATGTCATTTATGCGTTAGTAAAGAAGAGCATATTATAGAAAATATTAAAAAAAAAAGAAAACAAATATTAATAATACAACCGTAACAATAATGAATAAAAAATATTATATAAAGAAAAAAATAAAACAAACAAACATCTGTAATTACTAAACTAAATAAAACAGATTTAAATACAAATTTAAACTAAAAGTTGAACAAAACAACCGAGATGTGTCTTTTTTTAACGTAATAGGAAAATACAAGTAGTAAACACGAGTTGTGTTTTCTACCCGCCTGAAGTAGTAATACGACATGCCAATTATTTATGTTATGAGACATTAAATAACACTTAAGCTATTATTGGCGTTTGAAAGCTCTTAAACTAAGCTTAA
Source organism: Philornis downsi (assembly GCA_019455685.1). Classification (NCBI taxonomy): domain Eukaryota; kingdom Metazoa; phylum Arthropoda; class Insecta; order Diptera; family Muscidae; genus Philornis; species Philornis downsi. The sequence continues at coordinate 197,669 of JAHXMU010000399.1, forward strand.
GTTTTAAGCTTTCAAACTCTAGATCTATCCCAATAAATCAGTGAAACTAACTAGGTTGTCCCAACAAGAACGCAAGATTTAAATGACTGATGCAGCAATTGAATTGTTTCTCTGGCTGTATGACATGTAGCGCCGTCTTGTTGGAACCACATGCCCTACACATTCATTTCTTCAATTCTAGGCTCGAAAAAACTGGTTATCATTTCACGATGCCGAACACCATTGACTGTTTGCGCTTGACATGCCTCAGTTTCATAAAACAAAAGTCCGATGACTCCTCCAGCGCAAAATCCACACCACACAGTGACACGTTGAGGATGCATTTGCCACTCGAGGATTTTCCTCACCGCAAATGCGACAATTCTGACTATTGATGAAGCCATCAAGATGGAAATGGGCCTCCTCACTGAAGATGATTTTATCGGCAAAATCAGCATTTTCATGTTGTCTCCTTAACACCCAATTAGTGAACTCCCTTCGCTGTCCATGGTCAGCTGGCTTCAGTTCCTGAAACAATTGAACTTTGTGTGCATGAAGATGCAAATCTTTCGTCAAAATTCGCTGCATAGTGGATTTGCAGACACCAATTTGCTGAGCTCGGTGTCGAATTGAGGTGAATGGAGTTAGAGCGACATCATCACGTACAGCTGCGACATTTTTGGTCGATCGACCTGGTCGAAGGCGCGTTGTTGTCTTTACATCACTAACAGACCCAGTTTTGGCAAATTTATCCATTAATCTCTTTACAGTTGACTCTTTTGGAGAACTATTGTGACCCCAAATTGATCGCAATTTGCGAACTGTAGCTGCAAAACTTTCACCATTTTGGTAAAACAATTTCACAATGAGAATGCGTTGTTCATTCGTGTAGCGCTCTATTTTTACTAACCTCGTACCTTCTACCAGCAAACAATAACAATTGTTCGAATGTCAAACAATGACACTTCGAATGGCGCCAAATTTAAATCTTGCGTTCTTGTTTGGACACTCTTTATTGTTGCATCCATTAATTGGGACTGTCAGCCTGCCACATTTATAGAAAGTAATACATTCTGTCATCGCAGGCATGAATGAAGTAAACCAAATCATCCGAAATATCGTCGACGCCATCTTAAACTAACGAATGTGATTTTGTGTACTTTTCAGGAGAACAAGAAACCTAATGAATTTCATTCTTTTATAAGAATGCACGATATTTTATCGAATTTATAATTAATTATATCCCCACTCAGTGCTCCATTCCAGCCCTGTGCCTTATAGAGTAGAACTGGAAACTAACGAATATGAAAAATGGAATTTTTCACATTCGTTAGTTTAAGATGGTGTCGACGATATGAAGGTACAAATAAATCTCTGCCGCTTTCATTTTGTTAAAAATTGATCACTTAATGTGAAAGAATGGAACATTTTGTCATATACGAAACATTCAATATAAGTAGACACCACTCTTTCCCATCTTTCTGGCAGCATTCAACTTTTAAGACTATGCAGGAATCAACCAAATTTTTGATTTCTTCATAAAACAAAATACTTAGTAACCTGTAACTCGCATTGCAAAAGTGCGATTGATTTCCGCTAGATGGCATTAGAAAGACACGATTTCATACTCAAAAATCCACTCATACATTTATTTGCCTACTTAACTCAGTATTGTGTGAATGCGTAGCAAAGGTGGATACCAGCAAAGAAAAATAAGTCGTATTTAATATGACGTAGTTCCCAAAACTAGCCTACCTGACGTCTAGATGGTGCCAGTGGTTTGAAGAAATTATTTTCATGAAAAGTGGGAACCTTATAAAACATACGTTTTAAGTTTCAAGGCGCCACGTTGTTTAGTATTTTTATTTGAGCCATCAAAAGTAAACGATCTAGGTGAAAAAAATTGGTCACCGTTCTGTAATTCAATATTTCCATTTGAAAGGTCTCAATCCAATCAATTTTAAAGCTCCTTGATTCTAGGTTATAGATTCTACTCAGCAGGAGTCTGCTCCTTCATTTGCGACTGTAAAATATTGACTAGTAGAGTTTGAACGAAGCCATACCAGCACCATAGTGATTGACCAATTGAGGTGTCCAAGCCAGACACGGTTAAGCGAAGCCACAAAATGGTCTAGGATGATCGACGGCTAAAGGTGCGTGAGCTAGCGTAAATGATAGGCATTTCAAAAAGTACTATATATCGTATATTGACCGAAGATTTGACGATGAGAAAGCTGTGCGCTAGATGGGTGCCGCGCTTGTTTTCAAGAGAGCAAAAACATCGTCGTGAACATGTTTCGGAAGAGGGTGAGAGATGGTTCACCACAATAAAGCCGAATTTTTGCATTGATTTATAACCATGGATGAGACATGAGTCCACCACTTCACACCTGAGACAAAGGAGCAGTCAAAGCAGCGAACTGGAATGGGAGTATCCTGTCCAAAGAAGGCGAAGACGGTTCCATCTGCAGGCAGGGTCATGGCGTCTGATTGCGCATGGGATTATTTTTATTGATTATCTACAGAAAGGAAAAACCATCAACGGTGAATACTATGCTAATAAAAAAATAAAAGCCGCATTTGCGAAAAAGGAAGTGTTGTTTCATCACGATAATACTCCAGTTCACACATTCACTATTGCAATGGCCAAAAATAATGAATTTAAATTCGAGTTTCTTCAACACACACCTTATTCGCCGCATTTAGCTTCCCCAGACTATTTTCTATTTGCAAATTTGGAAAAAAAAATGGCTCGGTCGCAAAAGATTTGCCAACAATGAAGAGATGGAGTCTTCGGTTGATGGCTATTTTAAGGACTTTGTCGGTTTTAACTATAAACAGGGTATAGAAGCTGTTGAAAATCGCTGGAAAAAGTATATCGAGCTGTAAGGAAATTATGTCGAAAAATACAAATAATATATTCATTAGATCGTTTCGAATGAATGACTTATTCGAGGTTCTTTAACGCAGGGTAATTTTCAATAAGTCTGTACTAAAGTCGTCGCCAGATATCATATAGAAAATAAACAAGAAAAGCTGCTTTCTAAAGCATTTCTGGATGGCATCACGACCTTGGCATTACAACCTTGGCAGCAGGCTATAAGGCTAAAATGTCGCATTAACTTGCATGATGTTCAGACATATTTAGGATAGAATACTAACAGGCGTATTACGCTTTCACTACAATGGCCGCCCCACTCCTCCAGTTTGAATTCTGCGTTTTCAACAAAAAAGAATCATAGAAAAGGGGAAATGTTAAATCAGTAGAATGTAATACAAATGTGCACAATAAGCACGTGCACACGTAATAACAAACATTATTGGAAGCAAGTGTGTAATGTGTGAGTGTGTGTGTGTGTGGCTGTGTGCTTGTTTGCATTATTAGTTTTGCTAACATTGTTTACATATTTTTGTCTCTGAAAGAAAGCTGCGAGAAAGCTTTTCACTCTCAGAGTTTTTGTTGTGTTTTTTTCTTCTGCTATCCACAGTAAAGACGTTGATTTTCTCATTTTGTGCTGTTACTGCAGCTGCCAGTGTTGTTGCTGTCTTATAATTACATTTAATCACTAACTTGTACGTTTCAAGCTCAAGTTCAGCATTTCCAGTTTGCCTGGGGAAATTACAAACTGCAGGTTACCATCCATGCGAATGTACACATACCAATACATGGTGGCTAATAACCCACACAACACTGGGCTTTGTCACGAATGGAGGGATGGTGGAAGTCTAAAGCAATGCAATTTCGTAAATATTTATTTTGGTCAAGGCAACCAAGTTAAAACTGCATCCTATCTGTTTCATATGTAACAAAACTTGTGTTACCGTTTACATACTTCCTTAAGAAGATAACACGTTGGCATCCATTTTTTAATGGGGGTCCCAAAACTAGCCGATCTAACAAAGACCATAAAAAAGGTTGCAAAAATTTTCTTTATTTTTCAACATAATCTCCTCGATACATTTGTTCCATCGATATTCAACAGCTTCTATACCCTGTTTATAGTAAGAACTGTCAAAGTCCTTAAAATAACCGTCAAGCGAAAACTCCACCCCTTCATATTTTTCAGGTTTGGAAATAGAAAACAGACCGAGGGAGCTAAATCAGGCGAATAAGGTGTGTGATTCAGCAATTCTAACTTTAATTCATTATTTTCGACCACCGCAATTGTGGATGTGTTAACTATAAAACAACAATATAATAACACTTTCTTTTTCGCAAATGTGACCTTTTTCCAAACTATCAACACCTAAATGTTGCAATGAATTACATAACATTCGCCGTTGATAGTTTTTCCTTCCTAAAGATAATCAATAAAAATAATCCCATGAGCACCCCAAAAAAACAGAAGCCATGATCCTGCCTGCGGATGGAATCGTGTTCGGCTTTCTTGGACACGATACTGCCATTCCAGTTCACCGCTTTGACTGTTCCTTTGTCTCAGGTGTGAAGTGGTAGACCAATGTCCCATCCATAATTATAAATCGACGCAAAAATTCGGCTTTATTGTGGTGAAACATCGAAAACACTTTACTGAAATATCTTCACGACGCTGTTTTTAGTCCATTGAAATAAAGCGCTGCACCCATCTTTTCCACAGTTTTTCATCTTCAAATCTTCTCAGTATACGATGGTATAGCACTTTTTGAAATGCCTATCATTTCCGCTAGCTCACGCACCTTCAGCCGACGATCATCCAACACCATTTTGTGATTTTCTGGCGTGGACACCTCAGTTGGACGATCACTATGGTGCTCGTCTTAGCAGCTCGTACGGCCTTCACTGAGATCGTTTACTTTTGAGGGCTCAAATAAAAATACTATGCAGCGTAATGCCTTAAAACTAAAAACCTATTTTTTATAAGGTTGCCACTTTTCACCAAAATAACTTTTTCCCAAAATACTGACACCGCTTATACGCCAGATCGAATAGGATCGCCCTCGTATACACACTAAGAAATGACCAGGAAAACTTGATTGAATGGGTTGTCAATTTTTCGTTTTCAAATAAATTTAAATAAAACACACATAAAACTATGATTTCCATGAAACTTTTATTTCATTATAATGCTTGGATCTCGCATTATGCACGAAATAAAATGTCGTTTAAATGGCCGCTTCTTGATCAATTGCTGGATTGGTTGGATCCTTTTGGAGTAGTTTTCGAAAAAATACGGCCCAGTGGCATCTCCAAGCCATAATTCGCACCAAACACTCATTTTTTCCGGATGCAATGTCTATTCCACAATCACTTCTGGGTTCTCCGAGCCCCATATAAGAGAATTTTGCTTATTGACGTAACCATCGAGTGAGAAATGAGCTTCATCGCTTTTAAATTCACTGTGGAACTTTGTCCATTAGGTAATGCAGATTTCACATTCATATGTATGACTTTAATTTTTCCAGCACCGGTAACCGAAAGTAATATTCTAGCGTGATTTGTCTAACAACAGGAGCGAAAATTTCATCGTAGTCACATCCACATTTTTAATTGTACCCTCGGGCCACTAAACGAGCTTTGCACCTCGACACATTGCCGCTGGCATCACGCTTAATCTCATATTTCCAAGTGTTACCAAGTCCCATATGCTATTTCCCCTCAATGAAATTATTTCTTCTTCCATAGCTGTAATCCACAGATCGTGTGCTTTCGATCTAATAGCATCATTACATGTTTTTGGTGCTTCAACACATGAATTTTGAACTATTGCATTGTAATCCAGTCGCTTTGGCATTTTACCTTTTGTGCTTCTATTTGATTTTCGCAAAGGATTCTTGAAGTGCGATTCAGATGACACATTACGCCGTCAATATTTTCTTCCTCAGAATTGCTACTAATACTAATAAGCAGTTTGAAATTCCTCAAGAAATCGGTTCATTTTTTCAAATATTACTGGGCATTACAGACCAATAAGACGGGACAAAAATTCAAGTTACTGGGGTGAACTAACTGCGAGTTACTGGGAAAAATTTGAATTCCTAAAAATCATTCAGTTCGTATGGATGGCACTGGGGGAGGTGGCTCGATATAGCCCATTTATAATAACAGACTAAAATCTAGGAAAATATTAAGCTTTGCCAAGTTTTAAGACATTTCATAAACATTTCCGGCCACACAGACCGACTTCGAATAGTTGACTTAAAAAGTCATGAAATACATACGATCAAAAGGAACTTGAAACTCCATATTCATTCATATTCAAATAATCATTTGTTTTTCGATACAACGCTTTAGTGGTCTGTATCTCGCACTGTTGTATATAGCATATGTATTGTATATTGCATAAGTCCGATCGGGTTACGCTAGATGGCGTTAGAAAGACAAAAATTCGTACTCCGTACTGACTGCTTGACTTTGTATTATTTGAGAGCACATCAAAAGTGGATACCAACAAATACAAACTACGGTATATTTTAAAGTTTTTCTTCGACAAAGACGAAAAAGCAAGCCAGAATAATGTTGACGATAACAAACACTGTAATAGTTTTCTTTGTTTCTTCCATTCCGTAGGGAAAATTCAAATCAAATCAATCAAAGTTGCACTATGCTCTGGAGAACCAATTTTCCCAAATGTTAACAAAACAATGGAAATTGGCAAATTCGAGTGTCATGTAACAACAACCATTTGGAACCACTTGCATAAGGCTGGATACAGAAAGAAGTTCGGCGTAAGGTTGCAATAAGTATTTGTGCAAACAAAAACCTCATGGATCGAATTATCACCTGCGAATCGCGGCTGACTCGCAACAAAATCGACCTGTTTCTGAAGCGGTTGGTGACTGGTGATGAAAAGTGAGTCACTTGCAACAACGCCAACCGAAAACTGTCGTACACGAAACGCGGTGAGCTGGCGCTACCGGTGTCCAAGCCAGGATTGACGCTTACAAGGGTTTTGCTGTGTGTGTAGTGGAATTGGCAGGAATCACTGGAACTGGACTATGGAGGACTGATTGTCAAAAAAAATCGATAGGATAATGTTTCGATTACCCAGGAGCTAAACATTGCACAAAGAAACCGTTTGAAACCATTTGAATAAGGCTGGATGGGAACAAATCTCTTAGTAGGGTAATCCAGAAATTCCTAATG
>JAHXMU010000399.1:204741-232193 GCA_019455685.1 Philornis downsi
TTTGGTATATAAGTTTGGTGTACATATTGTAACTTCTGCTGCAAATATGGGCATGATTGGACAATGGGGCGTGGTACCTCCCATACAAACCATAAATTAAATATCCAATATTTCTGCTCCTGCTTACGGTATTTGAACAAAATTTGGAACATCAGTTTGGTGTGCATATCTTAAGTGCTGCTGCAAATATAGGCGGGATTGGACAATGGGGAGTGGTACCTCCTATACAAACCACAAATTAAAAAACAATTATTTCTGCTCCTGCTAATGAAACATTTCCAATAAAAATAAAATTTGAAGGCAAAGCAACGTTTGCCGGGTCGGCTAGTAATATATAAGTTTAAAAATATCAAAACATTCGTTTGCAGATTCAAATGATTTTTTCCAAAGTATTCAGCAATCTTTATCAGCAATAACTCATGGTAGCTCATGGTGTGTGAAATCCGCTTAATCAGAAAGTTGCTGCATTTCATCACAATTCGAAATGCCGAAAGTACTAAATAGAATAGAAAAAACCATATCTGCAACAATCAATTTGGTGATTCATTAATTTAAAAATGAGTTTGCTTTAATAAATGTTATGGTACGAATCACCAGAGTGATTTTTACATTATCGTCGTTTAATAAACTAGTTGGGTCACAGAAGCAACATGGATATGACTACGAAACAATGGTTAAAGGCACCAAGACAGCTTTAAATCTACATATACCTATACATGTCTATGAAATTATGAAATGGAAACCGTGCAGATTGCTCGTTTATATCTATTAGATCCATTAAAAGAGTCAACCATTACGACATCCTCCCAATCAACAACAGCCAGTAGAAAAAACCGGAGGAAAAGCTGAAAAACAGTGTGATAATGCGATGATGTTAGCGATGACGTGCCACTCGTAACACTCCTTCCCATCACCACCCACAACAACTAGCAAGCTATCAAACAAATTATGTTTGGCCCAAATCAAAGAAAGCTACACCAACATTGGCAAAGAGCGAGCATCAAGTGATGAGGACGTATGAAATTACGAGACGTAAACACCGCACATAATTGTTGATGTTTTCGTTTATTTTGCCGGTAAATGTGTGTTGTATAGAAAAACCTTGCGCGCAAAAGAGCCGACGTCGAAACGGCCAGAGCAAGCAGCGCTACGACCAGTAAACAACACGCAGAGAGTAAAAATGAATTTCTTTGCAGCGGACATAGAGGAGCTTCGCATGGCCGTTACGAGTACTTTACAACACTCGCTCTTTACACAACACACCCGCTCGTTCGTCATAGAGAAAGAAACAAAAGCGTGTAGCAAATTGCTTTTTAAGCAATAAAAGCGTTTTTATTTTATTGCTTACGTTGTTGTTGCTGCAACGTGTGACGTAACAGCCAAACTGAACTCAAACAAAATGTGTGTGTGTGTGCGTGTGTATGTGTGGTTTTATAACCACAGCCACGGCAAAATGCGCGCTCTGTATCGTTCTCTTTAGCGACGACGCTACAAACTCTTTCGAAATTCAACAACGAAATTCAAATTTCACAAAACTACGATGTAATGATATAATTGCTAAATAGCAATAGCTAAACCAGTGTTGCCATTTTCACATTTTTTTTTTAAACTGATGTAATAATGTATTATTTCAGACATTCATAATAAAAAAAATTTTTAATTTTTCTAAGAATGGTTTTCCACTTAATGTCAAGTCTAATTATATAGGGTGGCGCATAAGTAACGCTAAGATTTAATCAGTGAATACATTTTTTGTTTAAGTCTTTTTTTCGCCTCTTTACAGAATTAACTAAATATTACCAGGGAAATTTATGGCGGAAAGACCCACCACTAAACAAAAAACCAAAGATGTTTAATTTTACTTTGAAAGTCAGCTTTCGATTATATCATATCGAAATTTCTTTCATGTTCGAAATGCTCCTAGCGCTCCAACAATTTACCGATTGGTTCAGCGTTTTGGGCAAAAACGCGTGCCGGAAGACCTCGTGCAGTTCGAAATGACGTGACCATGGCTCGAGTGCAGGCAAGTATTGAGGAAAACCCCTAACCTCCCACCAGGCGACGTTCTCAGCAGTTAGAGATGTCTAGGCGGTCTTTGCAAAGAATTTTACATCTTTTCCCATATAAGATGCAATTTGTTCCCGAGTTAAAACCAAATGATGCACAAGAATACATTCAATATAATCGTCGTTAACGTTACTTATGCGCCACCCTTTATAAGTTATCCCATTAATATTTTTGATAAATACGAGGTGTGTTCGAAAAATAAGGCGAATTTTCAAATTTCGCGGGCTGCGTACATTCGACTTTCAATTATTATTTGTTTTTTTTTTTCTGTTGGTACACTCGTCTCGAAGATATGTTGACGGTTTTATCCATATAGCGTGCTTAGTTTGTTTGTGAGACGCATAAATAAGACAACTGTTTTGAGTATTCGGCGATTCGGTTTTTATCTCCTCAATCGTCGCAAAACGCCGTCCTTTCATGGGTCTTTTCAATCCTGGGAGCAGGAAAAAGTCGCAGGGCGCCGAATCTGGTGAATACGGCGGCTGAGACATGAGAACGGTATTGTTTTTGGACAAATAAGCTCTCACAAGCAAAGATGAGTGAGCAGGTGCATCACCATGATGTAAAAGCCATGAATTTTTTTCACAATTCCGGGCGTTATTTTCGTAGTGCTTCACACAAACGCCGCATAACTTCAATGTAATACTTCTTGTTTACCGCACGACCTTGTGGTAAGAACTCCTAATGTGCTACGCCTTGGTAATCGAAGAAAACAGTGAGCAAAGCCTTGGCAGCGAATGACTTGGCGTCCTTTTTTTGGTTTTGGCTCTTCTGGACTCTTCCATTGGGACGATTGGGCTTTGGTTGGTTTCGATGTCATAACCATATACCCATGATTCGTCACCAGTTATGACGCTTTTAAGCAAATCTGGATCATCGCTGACGTCATTCAACAATTCCTGAGCGATGCTCATGCGACGTTGGTTTTGGTCAAAATTCAGCAATTTTGGAACGAACTTCGCTGCCACACGCTTCGTGCCCAAAAGTTTCCGAAAAGATTGCATGGCATGAGACAACCGATATGCCGACATCCTCAGCAATTCCTCTAATTGTGATTCGACGATTCTCCATAACAATTTTCTTTACTTTCTCAACATTTTCATCATCATTCACATTTACTCGACCTTCTGCGAAAAACTTGTACCACTTGTAAACATTTTCGCGACTCAGAGTACTCTCACCGTATGCCACTGTCAACATTTCAAGTGTTTCTGAGCACTTAATTCCATTTTTTACACAAAATTTGATGCTACTTCTTTGATCCATTTTTTCGATAGCAGAAAATCGCCGAACACGCAAAACACTTGTCTTATTTATGCCTCTCACAAACAAACTAAGCATTGTATGTGGATAAAACCGTCAACATATCTTCGAGATGAGCGTACCAACATAAAGAAATGATAATCGAAAATCGAATGAACATAGCCTGAGAAAGTTGAAAATTCACCATATTTTTCCAACACACCTCATATACTTGTGTTTACAGTGGTTGGCTGTAATTTTTTGTAATTTTGGGTTTTGTTCGTTTTTTTTTTTTTTTTGTTTAACAACTTCAGCTTGTGATACGATATTTTGTCCCATTCTGGGCTAAGACGTTGACACAAAGTTTGTAGTTGATATTCTGATTTCCAGTATGGACCGTATGGGGAAAAGTCCAGGGAATATGGTGGCCACTTTAAATTTCTTAAAATTATGGGGATGCAGTTTTCTTTATTTTACTCTATAAGTGTATTTTTTCCACACTACAAACTACTCGACCTTTCCCCTCTCTCGAGGATGTTATGCAAGTAATCTCGTCCTTAGTTATAAGTGCTACTTTTAAGTGAAAAAACATATTAGCGGTAGCACACTTGACAACCCTGATACCTTCAGTCCATTGTAAGAAAAATTAAGAGAATTATCGCTCTGTATTCTTGTGGCAATCAAATTGAAAAGAGAAATATTATTCATAACAGTAGCATAACATGCCACGCCATTCGATTGCCATTACCAGAATGAGAATTTCGCATCAAATTTAGTGAAAATGTGGGAGCAAATAATTTCATTCGCTTTTTAGCATTGGCGGTGAATGCAGCAAATGTACGCCTCTAATAACGCGCGTCTAAATCGGTTATAATAAAACATAAGAAAATAACAAGAAGAAGAATATTAAGAAAAACAAAACCAAAACATAAATAGAAGCACGTCTCGCCGTATCTTTCTTTGTATTTAAACAGAAGCTTCAATTCGTCGACGTGAGTGGAACAGATACAATACTGAATATCTCAAGCGCTGCGTCCAAACCCGCAACCTCTCCTTACTACGCGTTTGTATGGCTGTGTGAGTGTCTCTTTAAAAAAGTTTAGTTCGTGTGCGAGTGTCTCTCTAAAACAACAACAAAAAGAAATATTTGAATTTATGTAAACGCCAAATAAGTAATTGTAAAAATCATGTTTTTATATCGATGAATTGAGAAAAAAAAGAAAGAATTTCACACAAATATTGTCCTTCCGTAACGCAATTGTCTCCCCAAGCGAAAGAAGCAAAAAGTTGTGAGCTAAGAATCCACGCTAAAAACACAGATTCAAAAGTAGTTACGTAAAATCGAAAATCGTATCTTACAAAACAAAAGTTACGCCCCACAACAGAGCAGCAACAGTCCAAGAAGTGTCTTATAAAAACAACAACAGTTAAAATCACACAAGGGAAACATCTACCACCAGCATATTTACGGGACACATTTGAGGGAAATTCCAAACAAATTAAGGTAAATTTAGAAAACATAACAATCGATGTTATTTAGACAAGTGAAAAAAATTATGCAAGTGTTTTGATGTTACGACGAAAAAAAAAATTCTGATAGGATTGCGTGAATTGAATTCGAATGAACAACAACAACAGCAGCAGCAACAACAGAAAATACAAAACAACAACAACACACACACACGCTCAATCAGACAACAGTGTAACAAAATCACTACGCTCTGCAACAATTCGTGCGACGGAGTAGCTAACAGCAGGCAGATACGTGACAGAGTGTTAACAGACACCAGAGTTGCCAGTCTACAGGCTTAACAACTAGGCTAAGGGGACATTTTAGAGATATAAAATGTGGTTAAAAAAAATTGCACAGAAAGCCGTGCAAGCGCATTGCAGTCAACGAAGTGTGTTATGGTACCTCAGGGTGCAATTCGGGTTCTTCAGGGTGCAATTTGGGAATTATGGAAAACTATGTCTCCTAAGGGGATTCGAAGAAATGCATTTTCACCGCTGACAGATATTTACTGAGATAATTTGATTTGAGTTAGTAATTTGTGAGAGATTTCAAAGGCTCAAATTTAATTACGTTTTTATTTTATGTCGAAGGCGAATTGTGATTAGGTTGGGAAATACCGCTGGTTTCAACAGGGAGATATCTGAGCACAGATGTGTTCCTATCCAGTCTTAACAAATTATATCTCCACTATGATAATGGTAACATATCTTACTTACTTAAGCTTCCCGTTGAAATGATTTAAACCGCTTCAACCGATTTGTCGCACAAAATGTTGTTACAGTCCCGCTTGTTCCCTTCAGCGAAGCTTTCGGTGCCCTCTTCTCCCCTGTCCCTCATTTTCACTACCGTTAACATTTCCTAACAAATCATTTTACCCATACCTAATAATTGTATCCATGCCGAATGATTTTATCCATTCCCAATCATTTTCTGAAGACCAGCTGGTATATGAATACGAGATACGGCAGCCTCTTTCAAGAACAAAGAAGATTTAGCATACTTTATCACAATACTTTCGGTTATTGATTGAAAACAATTTCATTGAAAAGGCCAACCACGGCTAGCTTGATATTAGTCCATCCCGTCAACCTGAGTTTTCATCATTATTCCATCCCGTCAAACCGATTTTTCATCACATTTTCTATTATTTCGGATTATATTTAGCGAATAACTCTGGCAAAGTTGTGATGAGAAGATATAAGTTTTTTTTAAACTGCCAAAATTATATCAACCTTTAAAAGTATCGCACGTGAGGAAAACGTGAAATAACATCTGCGATGGGTTATATGTAGAATTATAGAAATAACTGTCCCAAAACGTCAGTTGTTTGACGGCTCTTAATCGATCAAATATATGCCCTCAATTTCCGACTATAAAAATAGATTATATTGATTTTATTTACGTTAGTCGTAATGGCGTTTCAAAGAAGTATTAAGGCACAGATGCCATCAAAACAACATCAAACAGTTATAAAATAACGATGCTATTACAAAATTAGTTCTTGTTTGTTTAGCTTTCAAAATAAAAATACCATCGGCTTTGAACAGTGCTACCGCCAGAACATTGGCTTACGATACTTTGCAATTCCTAAGCTCTTGCCTTTAGCTTTGTATTAATTCGATATTGATATTGATGATTGACTATCTACACCAATATATTTTCTATTATTTTATAGCTGTGTAATGGTAAATAACTAACGTCTAAACCTAAAAATATCATGGGCAACTCTGTCTGATACCAATTTCCGTAACATTGCCATTCTTAACACAGTGAGCAGCAAAAGTTCTCACTTTGTGGTTTCCATTAACATAAGAGATTCTCAATAGGCATTGAGAATGTTATGAAGACGTGTAACAAAGAACAAAAAGCACGGATATTTTTAAGCAAATGTACAATTGATAACCGGCGCTCTTAATATAAAAGTTAGTTTAGTTAGCTCATAATGCAGTGGATTTCTAGTAATTTGCTTTAATTCTTGATTAACAAAAAAAAGATGTAACCGCCTTCCTTATTACGAGGGTGACCTATAGAAAAAGCCAGTAGTACGAAAACAACAAAACTATTTTGGAGAAAAGTGGCAATCTATAAAACATATGTTTTAAGTTTCAAGACGCCACGTTGTTTAGCAATTTTATTTAAGCCGTCAAATGTAAACGCTCTCAGTGAATTTGTAAACATGGAAATAATTGGTCATTGTTATGTAATTCAATATTTCCATTTGAAAGGTCTCAGTCCAATCAATATTAAACCCGAGCTAGGTTCCACTCTGAGGGAGTTTGCTCTTTCGTTTACGACTGTAAAATATTGGGTAGCAGACTTTAAACAAGGCCGTACAAGCTGCCAAACGAACACCGCAGTTGTCGACTAATTAAGGTGTCTATGCCTGACACGGTAAAGAAAATCTACAAAATAGTATTGGATGATCGTCGGCTGAAAGTGCGTGAGCTAGCTGACATGATAGGCATTTCAAAAAGTGTTATACCTATATGTCATATATTGACCGAAGATTTAAAGATGGGAAAGCTGTGCACAAGCACTTGCTTTCAATACAGCAAAAATAGCATCCACCCAACGATTATCTGAAATAATTATCTTCAGAAAAGAAAAACCATCAAGGGCGATTATTATACTAGTTTATTGCAGCGTTTAGGTGATGAAATTATGGGAAAAGCCTACATTTGGCAATAAAGAAAGTGTTGTTCAGTTCACACATCCATTATTGCAATGGCCAAAATTAATGAATTAAATTTCGAATTATTTCATCACGCATCTATTCCTGATACTTGAAAAAATGACCCGACGGTAAAAGATTTACCAACACTAAAAAGGTAGAGTCTGAGGTTGATGGCTATTTTAATTAGTTTGGCAGTTCTTACTACGAAGAGGGTATGGAAGCTGTTAAATATCGTTGGAAAAAGTTGTATCGAGCTAAAAGGAGACTTGTGTCTTCTTTGCTAGGTCTGCTAGTTTTGGACCGTCTTCGTATATGACATAAAAAGCGACGATACGGTACTTCAAGCCCAAGATCTATTATAAAACTCTAAGAACATGTTTATCTTTCTAGAAATAGGAGAATGACCACGTTAAGGCATGTCAACATAGAAAATACAAAATTGACAATGTGGGCAACTTTTATTGCGTGTCGTTCAAGAGATTTGATATTTGTTTCCCATAAGAAAGAAGTGGGTCTGCAACAGAAGAATTTAGCACACTTTTGTTAATTACTGTACAAACAAAATGTTTGACTTACATCTGGGAAAATCGAGAACAAATGTTAAATTAACAGATGTTAGACATAACCACCAAAACAGAGAAAAGATTTTGTTTAAAAAAGAGAGACATATTTCTTCACTGTTATAGTGATGGTTGTGGAAGGGATTAATGGGGCTTGTGGTATTTTCAATACAGGCGCGTTTACTCATTAGCCTTGTCATTGTTGCTCACTCACTTAGCTCTCGCACTGTCTATCTCTCTGGTTTTGCTGTTCAATAGGCGTGATAGACGCTTTTGGGCACATGGTATCAAAAATCAGTTAAAGAAGTACATTTTTCACCCT
Source organism: Philornis downsi (assembly GCA_019455685.1). Classification (NCBI taxonomy): domain Eukaryota; kingdom Metazoa; phylum Arthropoda; class Insecta; order Diptera; family Muscidae; genus Philornis; species Philornis downsi. The sequence goes on from JAHXMU010000399.1 coordinate 213,120, forward strand.
TATCAGTACCAAAAAAAGGGTCATTTGTCATTATATTTAACATATTATAGTACATCTCGTTAGCAACAACTTTGAAACGGCAAGATTTTTTGGACAAATCAATCAAGAGAATACAAACACCGTATCTTACAATTTCGCGTCTTTTCTTTTTTTATGAACTTATGCAAAACTAAAGGCAAAAATTAAGTTGAAGGATGATGATTGGCAAAATTTAAAAATAACATACTACCCCCTGTCCCCACTGATAAGGCCATTACAAATAACCAATTTAACACACACAATTTTAGGTCCGTCTTTCGTTTAATTGCACTGGATTTAGTCAAAATTCGTCAGGCATCAAACGTTGCCTCTGTGAATGGATGGAAATAAACTACATTTTCCTTTCCTGTAGTAACTTCAACACAAATTGACGGGATTTATTAAAATTCAATATTTTTCCTGTTATTTCTTATGGGTAGGCTGGTGTAACCTAAATTTTTTTTTCGTGTTATTACCTAGAAATTCTTACAAAATTTGACAGATTTGACCAACTATCCACGACTCTTCTTTTTTTCAATTCCCATTTATTCTTAGATTCACATCTTTTTGCAATCGCGCTAAGTGTAACCAAACTTTTTATATATCAAATGTTTGATAATCTTAGATTTGAAACTGAAAATGGACTCCACTGCCGCTTCCCTCCTACACAAATTAACAAATTTTCTGAAATTCAACTTTTCCTTATTTCCTTCTAGTTGGTAATTCACAGCAATCCGAACATTTTTCCATTGCATAGCCTGGTTTGCTCTAAATTCAAACCAATTTTTTATATACACATATGGTCAAAATAATAAGTACATCCTATATATATATTTTTTTAAGGCTTGTAACGAAAATTTATTTAAATTAAAAGAAAAAAAACAAATACTAATTTCTTTTGTTATAATATTTGAAATAAAATAAAAACTAAACCAATAACAAAAAACAAAAATTAAATTCAGTATTTTTCAAAGAGTAAGGAATCGAAAAACATTGGACAAAATAATAAGTACATTTAGTTAAAATATGCAAAAAAGCACAAAAATCAAGTTTTTTTTGCTGAATTGGCTGAATTTCGTTAAAATCCGGTATATCCACCTTTAGTTTCAATTAGTTTGTTGACTCTTTTTGTCATACCGACAATAAGCTTCCTGCAGGTTTCTACTGGCATTTCATACCAAGTATTTTGAACAAAGCTTCATAACAGATACTTATTTTTAAGAACCTCCTTTCCAATTCTTCCCAAAGATTTTCGATTGGATTTAAGTCCAGAGACTGACTTGGCCAGTCAAGAAGAACTAACCTTTCACCAACTTAGAATTATGCTTCGAATGGAGAGAAGTATGCTGGAATGTCCACCTAAGAGGCATACTTTCCACAGCATAGTTTAACATCGTATTTTCCAAGATATCTTTGTAGTGGAATCTGGTCATAGTGTCGTTAATTCGATGTATCGAACCGACACCATACCACGAGAAATAACCCTAGACCATAATATTGCCGCCCCCCGTGCTTTACCGTCTTTTTTATAAAGCAAACATGGAATTCCTTACCCTTAGGGCGTCGAACATTCCGGGTACAGTCGTTTCCAAATATATTGATTTTCGTTTCATCGCTCCACAAATTGTTTCGCTATTTTTTCCACCGTCTCCCCAGACCAATTGGAATGACTTCTTGCAAACGCCAATCTAGCCTTTGAATTATTTTTGTCTACGCAAAGGAACTCTTCTGGCTATCCGTTATGGTAAATGTGCTTCTTGTAGTCTACGACGAACCGTTCGCGATGAAATTACATTTCCAATTTCTGCTGAAATCGCTCTTGAAGACTCAAACGGGTCCTTCTTCGCAAGTGTTACAATACGGATATCTGTTGTTTTTTAAATCTTTTTGCGTCTTCCGCGATTTTCGACGAGCTTTTTAGGCTTTAAAGCATTTTGTACAAAAAATAGCGGCAGATTCATAGTTTCTGCTGTAGAACGAAGACTTTGGCCACTTTTTTTTTTGGTCTTGAAACAATTTTTCTCTCCTCCGGAGAGCAATGACTTTTTCGACCCATGGCAGATTTTTTTTAACAAAATATTTTGCTATGAATAAAGATAAACAACAATAAAATAACTAGCCTTTCCAAAAGGTCTACAGCAGACTGCGAAAATATTAAAGAATTGAACAATGTATTTATTGTTTTGGCCAAGTACTGAAATCACACCTGAACAAAACTAACTCACAATGAAAATAACGGGGAAGTCCCAGTTTTGTTTTTACTTTTAAAGGCATTACCATATTAAAGTTATTTCAATAAAAAAGAATTACCATGTTTACTTTCCGTTAAAATAACTAAAATTAGACACAAAGCAAAAATAAGCAGGTGTACTTATTTTTTTGGCCATATGACGTTTGATGAACTTAGGCCTGAAAAAAATTCATTCCAATAACACGCTCCTCAGGAAAGTATTATTTATAAAAAATGTCTGCTTCTGTTTTAGTTTAGGTGAGGTAAACTTCAATAAGTTAAATTTTAACTTAAACACTGAATTCAAAAAAAAAAAAAAAAAATAAATACATTGAAAAACTAAAACGGGCATTCAATAAAGTATATTGTCCATACAAAACATACAAACGTCAATTTTAGTTTTAGTTAGTAAAATCCTTCTTTCCTTTAAAGCACAAATATAATGATTCTACCAGAACCAAAACTGTACTTGTGAGCTTCGAAGAGTATCAAGGAAATAAAGTACAGAAGTATCAAGTTGGTCAACCCTGCTCAGCGATTATGAAACAAACCAAAGTGCTGTTATATGAATTTCTCATAAGCTTTTCTTAGCATTCTGGGTGGTAGTCATCCGTGAGTAATTGTTGAGGTTTTTGTGTTAGTCTGATGTGATGGCGTGAGTGAATATTTGCAAGTGTATGTGTGTTAATTTGTTGTTGTTGTATAACAGCGCAGGTACGTAGTAGTATGTAGTTTGATACTACACCACAATAACATCAGCAGATGGCCAAACAGCGGCAGCAGCAGCAACAACTGCACCTCTCTACATTTTCATTCAGAAAATCACATTTTCTTCTTCACTTTTGATTGCGATGACGACGATACGACGTTGTTGTTGATTGACGTGATGCTTCTGCAACGCCAGACGCTGCCAGCGGTGATGATAATGATGATGTTGTCGTTATTGGTGATTACCAGCAATGAGTGAATGCAAATGTGGGGGTGTGATTGCAGCCACAAGGGAGTACATTTGCGCTCTCACTCATGAGTATGCGTATGTGTGTGTTGTGGTATGCATGTGGAAAACAAATACAAAACAAACGCTTACGTGTTGCTGTATTTATAAACAATATTACTAACCAAACGACTCTTGTCGTAGCCACTACAACAACAAATTACAATGCTAAGAAAAAATATTGTTTTGATTGTATAATTTGCTGTTATAACAAATTAAGTATCAAGCAAAACTTAAAGTGTTATAACAAAATATTCGATACGGCAGTGACTAATGTGAATATGAACGTTCGTTTGTGGGGAAATCCTTTCTCCCTTTCATTATTGGACGTCTCAAACGTACATATGTAGGCCACATCTTTCTCTCCACTGTCGAAGCTACACCTATTAGCTAGATTTAACACATGTATACGAGGGTAGGCCTCAAGATTTGCTACCGAAATGATATTTTTATTTTCTTTGTAAACGTTAGTTAAATTCTGTGTTCAGTTTGGCAATGCAATAAGTCAGCTTTTCAGTTACATTTTGTCTTAGTTGATCTAATAATTGTCTCACAAATTAGCAATCTTTTACAGATAAGGTATAATAAAAAAGAAATCCATTACTTCTCCAATAGATGGCTTGTACACATATGGTTGAAAAAATAAGTGCACCTGCTTGTTTTTGCTTTCTGTTTAATTTTAGTCACTTTAACGGCCCACTATTCGCCCACTATTTTCTTCGATTACCATAGTGTGGCGCATCAGGGGTTGTTACAGCAAGGTCGTACGGTAAATAAGGAGTATTACCTTGAAGTTATGCGCCGTTTGAGTAAAGCAATGCGAGAAAAACGCTCGGAATTGTGACAAAAAAAAAAAATGGCTTTTGCATCATGATAATGCACCTGCTCACTTATCTTTGCTTGTGAGAGATTATTTGACCAAAAACAGCACCAGATTTGGTTCTGCGACTTTTTCCTGTTCCTAAGATTGAAAGGATCCATGAAATGACGGCGTTTTGCGACGATTAAGAAGATGAACACCGTATCGCAGAAGAGCTCAAGGACATACAAAAAAGTGCATATTAGAATGCTTCGAGGATTGGAAAAAATGCTGGCACAAGTGTATTATATCTGAGGAGGACTACTTTGAAGGAGATAAAATAAAAATTGATGAATAAATAAATATTTTTTTGATAAAAATGAAAATTCACCTTATTTTTTGAATACACCTCGTATATTATGCATGAAAACTATGATGACTGTGACGACTATGATGAGATACATCTTCCGCAATCCACAGGGGAGGCTATATAAGAATTGACACTGACTTTATTTTAGCATCTACCCAACTTTGCGCCTCCACCCGCTTCAATGTGTCCAACTGGGTCCAACGCCTAGTGAAAATTCTCAGTAAGACCTTATTCAATGGTGATCCCAAAAGTCGCATACCTAACATAGAAGACACAAAAAAGATGGGGAAAATGTTCTTTATTCTTCAACATAATCAGCCCGATACACTTTTTCTAGCGATAATCAATAGCTTTTATACCCTGTTTAATGTAAGAACTGTCAACCCCTTAAAATAGCCATCAACCGCAGACTCTGCCTTTTAATTGTTGGCATCTCTTTTACCACCGAGCAATTTTTTCAAGTCTGGAAATATAAAATAGTCCAAGAAATCTAAATCTGGCAAATAATGCGCGTGACGAAGCAATTCGAACTTTAATTCATTATTTTTTGCCATCGCAATAATGGGCGTGTGAACTGGAGCATTGTCTTGATAAAACAACACTTTCTTTTTCGTCAAATGCGGTCTTTTGTCCATAATTTCGTGACCTAAACGCTGCAATAAATTATCATAAAATTCGCCATTGATCGCTTTTCCTTCCGATAGGTAATCCACAAAAATAATCTCATGCGCAGCCCAACCAGAAGCCATGATCTTAGCTGCAGATGGAACAGTATTCGCCTTCTTTGGACACAATTTTTCCATATCTGTTCACTGCTTTGACTATTCCTTTGTCTCAGGTGTGAAGTGGTGGACTCATGTCTCATCCATGGTTATAAATTGATGCAAAAACTCGGCTTTATTGTGATGAAACATCGCCAAACACTCTTGCGAAACATTTTCACGACGCTGTTTTTGCTCTATTGAAAGCAAGCGCGGTACCCATCTTGTGCACAGTTTTCTCATCTTCAAATCTTCGGTCAATATACGATATATAGTACTTTTTGAAACCCCTATCACTTCAGATAGCTCACGTACCTTCAGCCGACGTTCATTCAATACCATTTTGTAGATTTTTTTTCGACCGCTACAGTGTTAGTCTTGGCCGGTCGTACGGCCTCGTTTGAACTCTGCAATCGTAAACAAAGAGCAAACTCCCTCAGAATAGAATATAGCTCGGCTTTAATACTGCTTGGACTGAGACCTTTCAAATGGAATTATTGAGTGACGCAACGGTGACCAATTTTTTCAGTGAGATCGTTTACTTTTGATGGCTCAAATAAAAATACTAAACAACGTGGTGCCCTGAAATTTAGAATATATGATTTATAAGGATAGCAGTTCTCACTAAGACAATGTTTTTCTAACTACTGGCACCATCTATACGTCCGGTCGGCCTGTTTTGGGTCCGCCCTTGTACTTTTCTCAATTCATTGTTGCTAAAGTGGAACAAAGTGAACAAAAATATCAAGTTTTACCACCATATACGGTTCATGTACAGGGGGGGCTGATGAATGTTGCTGCATTAAGAATCCCAAATAATTTTTTTTATTCATATAAATTGTTTTTTTATTCATGTATTCTTTCGAAAAATAACAAATTCGCATCGCAGTTATTTTTAGAATTAAATTTAATTGAACTTAAATGACCTTGATGTGAGAGAACATGTGAAAACTTCCTGTTTGAATGGAAGAATCAAACACGTTAAGACCAGGAAACTTTAAGGCTTAACGGAAGGTAGATTTTTTTTTGAAACAACTTATAGTATTGCTGCAATTTTGCCCCTAATGGACCTAACTAAATGACAAGTTGTATCATCTTGTTTAAGCTACACATATCTGAAAGGGAGTCTCTTTCGGTGTAGCTCTGCAGAGAAAATCTCTTTCAATTCTTTTCCCTTTACGTGATTTTTCTAATATCTCTTTGCCCTTGCTGTATCGTAATGATAAAGAAAAATCACATGTTCTACCATTTACTTGTTTTTGTCCAACTAATTCTATTATAAAATTTGTTGACTTTCTAAAAATTATAGCGAAATAGAATTAAAAATAATATGTTGTATGAATTTCATTGAAACTTCCAGTTGACACAAATTTTTTAATCGAATTAATAGGAAGCTTTTAGCGTTAATTGCTTTTATATTGACATGGACCAGAAGCAACTTAATTTGATTATAAGCAAATCGTAAAGTGCGCTTGCATGGCAACACAACTATGTGATACAAACATATTTTCAAAAATTGCTATGTGTAGGCAAAAGGGGACGATATGAGATTATGTGTTACTTGCAACAAAGATGCTTTACATCACCATCGACATCGACAACATCATTCATATCATTGCCCTCAACATTATAAGCGGCCAGACGATTATGCAACATCAATATTTGGCCAACTACTGTCAACTGTAAAAAATTGTGTCATTTACGCCAGGTCTGTCTGTCTGTCTGCGTGCTGTATTCGCTATATGATTTTCACTTTGTTGTTTTCAATTTAATGTATTTTTAATTCGAAAATGAGAAATTACATTACATTGAAATTTTTGGTTTGTTACTAAATATTGTAATAATAGTGGCGGCAACAACAACAACAACAACAAGACAACAATAACAACGTTAAGAGTGTCTATTTTGAAAATTACAATTTCGCATGTACGTATGAAAATAGATGACGACGCGCCATGCCACGCCACCGCCAAGTCCACACATGAGGCATAATGTCAAAAACGCCATCAAACAAACAACAGCGGCTAGAAAAACATGAACATTGAGAATCTCAAGTTATTCGACATAAAAATTGGGTAGATGTGAATATTTCTTTGATGCATAAAAATAAATCGAAATCGACAATAACAACTAAATATCGTTTTACATTCATCACACATCGGCACAAGGCAAGACAGATGATATTCGTATGAGATTTTAATAGAAATTGGTTGATAAAACAAAATTATTTCGATAGTAGAAGAAATGTAAAACAACACCCACCTATAAATGGGAGGGAGAACCATAAAAAATGTGCTGACCCAAATAAAATTTAATTTAATTTCATGCTTGTAAAGAAATTTCGGTTGACTGAAAATTATTACTTCACTTCAAATGACGTTACATTAACGTAAAATTGGACATTGTTTAATTACAAATTTAATTTACTAAATTAAAAAAATAACTCGACACATTGTTTGTTTTGTTGTGTTTTGGGTTCCAATGCAAATGTCGGAAATTAATACAGCTTTTACTACGAAATCAAATAAAATTTGTATCTCCCTCGGTAATCAACAGAGCTCCTTCAGGAAGCCAATGATACGCACTAATCTCGGTTTGATATTTAATTTAGGCACAAATTTATAAATACTAGAGGTGTGTTCAAAAAATGTTTGTACCCACTACACTACTTATTCTCATCACATACGAGGTGTGTACAAAAAATAAGTCGAATTTTCAAATTTCGCCGGCTACGTACATTCGTAATGTTGGTACACTCGTCTCGAAGATATGTTGACGGTTTTATCTATATAGAATGTTTAGTTTGTGAGAGGCATAAATAAGACAAGTGTTTTGCGTGTTCGCCGATTCGGTTTTTATCACCTCAATCGTCGCAAAACGTCGTCCTTTCATGGGTCTCTTCAATCTTGGAAACAGGAAAAAGTCGCAGAGGGCCCAATCTGATGACTACGGTGACTGAGGCATGATAACACTGTTGTTTTTGGCCAAATAATCTCTCACAAGCAGGGATGATTGAGCAGGTGCATTATCAAGACGCAAAAGCCATGCATTTTTCTCACAATTCCGGGCGTTTTTTTTGCATTGCTTCAGGCAAACGGCGCATAACTTCAAGGCAATACTTCTTATTTACCATACGACCTTGTTGTAAGAAATCCCGATGCACTACGCCATGGTAATCGAAGAAAACAAAGTGAGCAAAACCTTGACATTTGATCAAACTTGGCGTGCTTTTTTTGTCTTGGCTCTGCTGGACTCTTCCATTGGAACGATTGGGCTTTAGTTTCGATGTCATAACCATATACCCATAATTCGTCACCAGTTATGACCCTTTTAAGCACATCTAGATCGTCGTTGATGTTACTCAACAATTCCTCAGCGATGTTCATGCGACGTTGCTTTTGATCAAAATTCAGCAATTTTGGAACGAACTTCGCTGCCACACACTTCATGCCTAAAATGTTCAATATGCCGACATCCTCAGCAACTTCTCTAATTGTGATTGGACGATTCTCCGTAACAATTTTCTTCACTTTCTCAACATATTCATCGGTTGTTGATGTGCTGGGGCGGGGCGTCCAGAGCGAGCGATGTCATTCACATCTTCTAGACCTTCTATGAAAAGCTTATACCACTTGTAAACATTTTTTTGACTCAAAGTACTCTCACCGTATGAAACTGTCTACATTTCAAATTCATTTTTATACTAAATTTAATGTAACTTCTTTGATCCATTTTTTTCGATAGCAGAAAATCGCCGCACACGCAAAACACTTGTCTTATTGATGCCTCTCACAAACGAACTAAACATGCTATATGGATAAAACCGTCAACATATCTTCAAGACGAGTGTACCAACAGAAAAAAATAATAATCGAAAGTAGAATGCAGGTAGCCTGCGATATTTAAAAACTCACCTTATTTTTTGAACACACTTCGTATGTGATGAGAAAAATCCTAAATCGGCAGTAGTGGGTACGAACATTTGGATTGTCAAGACGACAACGACATCAGTTTTACGTAGGTCGAGGACTTCCGCTAATCGGATAGGCTCATATTCTCTGTAAAGATTCCGATATTTCGGAAAAAGGCCCTTAAATATGGGCCTTACATGGGCCTTATGATATTCAAAATGTTGGATTGTAGCTCCACTTTGCTGCCCAATAGTTTATCTAAAATTTTACTAAAGTCAAAACAAACAATTCCATTCTTTCCGTTCAGTGTTTGTTTAGAAACAAAAAACCATGAACATGAAACAAATAATATCATTTCAATTATTAACCATCACAGGTACAGCCACCACTAAGACTGCGTCACAAGGGTATGCTGTAGCGTGCAAAGGCAGCGATAAAATTGTTCAAATATTTATAAGGTATGGATGTGTCTGTGTATGATTATGCGGCGCTCGCGGTTGTTCAAATTGTTCGAAAAATATTTATTTCTTAGGGTGACCATACATTTTTGTGATGAAACTTTATTGAAGAAAATATTATGACGATTGTGACGGTATTCGTAAAATCCGAACGGAAAAAGAGAAGTGTGTTGGTTTATATCAAAATTTCAGAAACTATTTTTTCTTTATTGAATGTTTCGCTCACTTGTGATATCTTCAATCCTTCCTTCCGTTTAAAAAAAAAAAAAAACCCAAGTAGTTCAAAAATTTTCAAGTTGGTATGGTTCTCTTTCATATCTACATATTTTAATACTATAAATTAATGAATTAATGGTAAAATTATTGAAAAAGTTTTGAAAATGTTAATTTTTCTCCGGTAGGTTTAGTCTTGGTATGGACATGATTTACCCGTCACAATTTGAGACGTTTTCGTTTCGATGTCTGTCATGCTTTCAGCAAATATGCAGGTGAATAAACTGACTTAAATCAACACAGATTTTGACGAGAATATAAAGATTGGTCCAAGATGCCAGCAATCTTTTCAAAAAATGGAAACAGTGAATACAACTTAACGTTTTTTTTTGTCACCTGACTTTCGGGGAAAGAAGAAACATTCCTTTATTTAATGAAACACCATTTTATTCATGTTGCTGCATCTGCCGGTTTAGCAGCAGCGCAGCAGGTCAACCCATTTTTTGCAAGATCTTTTTGGACAGTCACTGTCTTACGAATGGCTTGAACAATATTGGTTTTAAGGATCTGGCTCGTTTATGGATTATCTGCAGAGCATCGAAGTTTAACGACATTTCGTAAAAATGTCTAACGGGGTCGAACCCTAAATCAGACGTGTCCCACCACGTAGCGAAGCCGTGCCGACGTGGCCGTTGTTTATTTGCATAAACTTTATGAAGAAAATTGGGATCATATTCGAAACAGACTTTTAGATTTAGCTATTTTTTTATCGTAAAACTCTTGCTCCGAAGTAGCGGCTGATTGGCTGTTCAAAATAACCTTTATGTTTTCCTACTGACTGCATAAATATTGTATTTTGTTTTTGCTTAAATGCAGGGTCTCCGTGGGGAAGGTATACTACTCCGTTTGTTTACAGTTTTTGATTAAATGAAAGAGAATGGATCTTATATTGATAAATGTTTTATTTAATGTCGGCAATTATGTATGAAATACAATATCTGATAATTGTCCGCCTCTGTTAGCCTCACAAATGCGAGCCCTTTTGGGCACATTTTTCATTACATTCTCACACATTTCACGCGGTATTTCATTAATTTCATCACGAATATTTTGTTTGAGTTGCTCAATCGTTTCTGGGTTCCCCACAAAAAGAAGTTCGGAGCAGTCAAATAAGGCGACCAATCAACATCACAATTTATTGAATAACTTTGGAAAGATGTCTCGTATTAATTCCATTATAATCCTGGCTGTATGCTATGTGGCACCGCCTTGTTGATACCACATGTTGCATGCAGTTGTAGCATTAAAAAGTTTTCAATCATATCACGATATCTCTCGCTTATTGACAATTTCAGTTTCAAAGAAGTAAGGTCCAATGATTCTTCCTGACTAAATTGCGCACCCGACTGTCACTTTTAATGGATGCAAAGGTGACTGACAAATAATTTCGGGGTTTTCCATTGCCCAGAACCAACTATTCTGTTTATTCACATATCCATTCAAATGAAAATATGCCTCGTCACTCATTATGATTTTTTCATGAATGGTCTTGTGCAGGAAGCTCTTGTGTCAACTGAGTCTTAAATGAAAACAAATGCAAATCCTTGTGCAAAATTGTGGCCAAAGTTTTTCTTTGAAGATCAAGTTCCAGAGCACGGCGTCGAATTGAGGTTGATGTATTGTTTTGAACACTTTCTTAAGCAGCAGTAATGTTTTCAGCCGATCTTAAAGTACTTTGTGGTTCATGCTTGGCCCTATCAGCTACAGACCCTCTTTCTTCGAAATCATTCACTACACGAAAAATAGTGCGTCTTGTTGGCACGTTGTTTCTCCCAAAAATTTCACGTAACTTTCTCATTGTCACAGTAATCGATGATTGATTTTGATAAAATGTTTTAACGATTAAAACACGTTGGTTTATCGAATATTTTTCAATAATAAATTTGCCACGTCTCTACTTCACGACTGCCAAATATGAACTGTCAAGACTAATGTTTACCAAAATGGCGGCAAAACAAAGTATTGTACCTTCCCGAGGAATACCCTGTATATGGTATTATCTTTTCCCCCTTTTATATAATGTGTTGTAAAAACAAATCCATCGTTTTTCCAATAGATGGCTTTAGTAATTTTTATCACGCGTTGTATAAGTGCAATCGGATTACGCTAGATGGCGTTAGAAAAACCAGATTTCATACTCAGAAAACTACTTGGTCAGTTTTATGATTAATTATAAGTATTGTTTGAGAGCGTTTCGAAGATGAAAGCCAGCGAAGAGAAAATACGTAATATTCCAAAGTTTTTGCCCAATAAAGGCGAAAAATGGAAACCAGATGGCTGAATAAGTGAACAGTGTTTATGGACCTGATACTGCAACAGTCAATTATGTGAAATTTTGTTTTCGCCGTTAATGTTAAGGATGTACTACGACCTGTAAACCAATTGTCGAAAATGTCGGTAAAATAATGAAAAGCGAAAAGAAGTCCACGAGGGTTTTACGTGAGTCTCGCAGTGAAGGCCTTACCCATGGTGTGCGACACACTGGGCACATTACAATGCCAATACTCCCCTGGGATAGCCAAGTGAAACTTGGACTATCTAGGGAAAAGGGCCGCCAATTGCGGTAGTACCGAATTGGACTTTCAGCCAGGGATACCAAATTGATTATGCTAGTATGGCCCGATCTCATCTAAGCCCTATTTCGATTAATCTGGAGATAAACATTGCAAAAGAAAAAAAAAAACAAAAGAGGCTCGATGTATGAGTGCCATTTGAGTTAAAGCAAAAAAAAAAAAAATTCAAGTACCGAGTTTGCATCTGAAAATTTATTAGCGAATCGCAATAAATTATTCCCATTTCATAGGTGAATGGCGACTGGTGTCGGAAAAAGGGGTCACTTACGATAACCTCAAAGGAAAACTGTCGAAGCCGAATCGAGGAGAACTGGCGCAAACGGTGGCCCAAACAGGTTCGACCGTCAGATAGGTTTTTGCTGTATGTTTGGTGGGATTGGTAACGAATCACCTGTTATGATTTATTGCCTTTCGGCCAAACTGCCAACAGTTGTGTCCAATTAGGACAACGTTAAGTCACAAATATCGATAGTGACTCGTTAGAAAGCGTGGGAGGTTCTTATGCACCCGCCTTTTAATATGGACCTGACATTAAGTGATTATCACCTCTTTCTATCTATTGCAATTGAAAAAATTCGCGAAGCATATAAAAATCGACTGTCTCAGTATTTTGTCAAGAAGGAATGAGGGATTTTATGAGGGAGGCATAATGGAATTACCTCCGAAAATGGCAACAAATTATCGAACAAAACGGTATAGACTTGACCTAAATCAAAGCATTCTGACTGCGCTAAATTAGGTCTTTAAATGGCAAGCAAAAACTGTAGATTTCTGTGTACCACACTTTGTATAGCAGCTCAAAATTATTAACAATTATTTCACACAAATAAAATAAATATATTTTCTGTACGACAACTTAAATATTTTGAATTTGTTTAGGTATATTGGCTGTGTTCCATTAGTTCTTCAATAAATGCTGAAAATGTAAGAAGGAGAGGTCTAAACTTTTTGCAATCTCTGTTAAAAATGGTTACAAATTATATCGAATTTTTGGCACGGGATCTTTTGAGTAAATATTATTAAAGTCTACATCCGGCAGGAAATGACAAGTTCTGGAACACAACTATTATAAGTTTCCCTAAGCCGACCAATTTTGACAGTATTAACGTTTTAAACAATTACTGGGAACTGAATTTCCGGCAAAGGATTCTTTGGCATTTGGATTCATGTAATTTTTATGTCGCACAGCATTCACCTGTTCCAACTACTACATTTCTTCTTGTTTTAAACAAAGATTACAACTACGCTTGCTTTATTTAATTTCTTGTTCAACAAAGTAGTTTTCTGCCGCGCATAGAACTTGCTTGTTACTAACTGAAAATGGAATGGCCGACACAAATCCTTCGTGCTAATGCATTAAAACCCAGATGTGAAGTGGAATGGTGGTGGAATAAAAAAAAAACAAGAAATATCTGAAGTTAAATCCTTCAATAGACAGACCTCTCTGAAGCTTATAATTCTTCAAAAAGAGTTAACAACATGTTTCATGTAACGGGTTATCCATTTAGTGGTTTTAAAACCTCCGATCTGGCAAGGCTGGCAGCTGTTAAATACTTGTCATCTGAAGTGTTATTTATTTGGTGAAATGTTTGCCATTTACGAATATAGATCGCTTTACAACCGAGGAATGCGTAAAAAATTGTTAAAACTTACAACAAAAGTGGCGATTCCAACGTGGCCACTTTTCGTGCATTACCTGATGAATATGATCGTCATAATCCACATACTGTGCAAGGAATTGGCAAGATTATAAGGACATTTGAAGAGAGTGGAAGCGTTACAGATATGGTTAGGTCTGTGTGCCATTGCAATGTACAAACTGCCAAAAATATCGCTTCTGTTAGTGAAAGTGTATCGAGTAACCCGAATTTGTTGATTATACGGCGTCCTCAGTAATCAGGCCTATATTATATCTCATTACGGCGTATTTTGAATTTGGATTTGCACCGCCATCCACATAGAGTCCAACTCATACAACAACTAACTAACCATTCACAACGCCGGAGATATGCTAATTAGGTGCTACAGTTTTTCGTGCATTGTGAAGTGATTACGGTCGTCATAATCGACCTACTGCGCAAGGAATTGATAAAATTATAAAGAAATTTTAAGAGACTTTTGCTTCCTACTTCCGCTTCTGTTAGTGACAATTTATCGGATAACCTGAATTTTTTGATTCTATGGCGTTCTCATTAATTGGGCCTATTTTACGTCTCATTATGGTGTATTTTTCATTTGGATTTGTACCGCCACCCATACAGAGTCGCGAGTTGGACTAAAGCTAAAACTAGATATGCTGATTGGGTGCTACAGCAACAGACGTTCATGCTGATTTTTCGAGCAACATTTTCTTTAACGATAAAGCTCATTTCTCAATCGGTAGTTACGTCAACAACTAAAATTGTCGCATATGGAGCACGAAGGATCCAGAAGTGATTGTGTAAAAGGCACTGCATCCAGAAAAAGTGACTATTTGGTGCGCATTAGGGCCAGGCGGTGTCAAGGACTTTTTTTTTTTTTTTTGAAAATGACGCTAAAATTGTGGCACATGGGGTTTGGACAAGCCAGAAGTGATTGTGCAAAAGCTATTGCATCCGGAAAAAGTAACTGTTTGGTGTGCAGGTGTGCAGGTGCAGGTGAAGGTGTCATTAGGCCGTATTTTTTTCGAAAATTACGCTGGAGATACCATAACCGACCAACTCTTTTTTGGGCTGAAATTGAAGATTATGAATTGGACGATATGTGGTTTCAACAAGACTTTGACTTTATTGCATAAGAAGTTTCCAGAAAGCGTAATTTCACGTTTTGGCGTCGTCAATTGGCTACCAAGATCATGCGATTTGACGCGGTTAGTCAGTTTTTTTGTGGGGCTACGTCAAAGGCCGTATTTATGAGGATAAATAATCCACAAAGCGTCAAGTTACTGCCGGGATACCGTCCGAAATGTGCGACAAAGTGGTCGAAAACTAACTCAAAAGGATCCACTGCTGACGATTTAGGGATTCTCATTTAAATGACATTGTATTTTCTACATAATGGCCAGGTAAAAGCATTATAATGAAACAAAACTTTCATCGAAATCACAGCTTTATGCATGTTTTGATTAGCTTTACATTTGAAACCAAAAAATGGATAATCCGTTATGATTCCAACTAGCATTTTATCAACAATTGTGCTCCGTTTAGGTTAAAAATGAAATGCCACTCTAATGTACAAATATACAAATATACAAGTGTGTGCGTGCATAACCAGTATGACATTCTCCGAGTTAGGTTGAGCGGTACCAAACTGAGAATATTTCACTATGAATTTGTTGTTTTTGCCTTTCTTTTGTTTTGCGAAGACGGATTGAATTGACTTTCGGTGTTATTGTTTTGATTCTACAACGTAATTGGAAGCGTTATGAAATCAAGAAGTAAATAAAAAAAACCAACAATACCAGCTATCAGCAGCAGCAGCAGCAGCAACTGCAATAATAAAAGGAGCTGCTGCAACAACAATACCATCGACCATCGACCAACCAACACTACATACATTTTTCTAACAAATCAATTGATACACACTTCTAAACAAATACTTATGCATGTACGTATGTCTGTGTGTACATTAAATTAGTATAATTTAAAAGTTATGTAATTTCAATGGAGCGATATCATTCACCTTTCACAAAACAACGAAAAAAAGTAGTTCACTTACGAATAACAACTAAAAACAAAACGAAATGAATGAATGCATTCATGAACATAAAGATTCTATAGAAGTTGAATATATTTATAAAAAATTATAACATCAGATTTCCGAGAAGCACCAACTACAGTAAAGATTGCAACGGCTACGACAACAACAGCGTGATTAGGATGATACTCAATACGACGACGACGACGTTGCTACGATTGTGTTATGCAACAAATGTAGGAGAGAATACGTTTAGCCAGCCTTGCGACATCGTGACAAAGATGTTGAAATAATACTCAATACTCTACAGAGTTATCTGAGGAAACTGTGCAAGCAGATTGTTATGGAAGCTTTAGAAATGTGAGATACAAATATTTTATAATAAATTTGTAATTTTTTTTAATAAAAAACTAAAAATGAAGAAATAATAACTAATATAGCAAAAGGATCATTTGCTCTGACGTCAACATATTTAGTAATTCATTCAGAGACTTTTTTACAGGGTGTCCGTCAGGAAGGTATACTACTCCGTTTGTTTATAGTTTTTGATTAAATGAAAGAGAATGGATCTTATATCGATAAATGTTTTATTTAATGTCGGCAATTATGTATGAAATACAATATCTGATAATTGTCCGCCTCTGTTAGTCTCACGCGGTATTTCATTAATTTCATCACGAACATTTTGTTTGAGTTGCCCAAGCGTTTTTGAATTATTTGCATAAACCTTGCTTTTCAGATATCCCCACAAAAAGAAGTCCGGCGGAGCAGTCAATTCAGAAGACCGTGGAGGACAAGCAACATCACCATTTCTTGAAATAACTTGTTGCGGAAAGAGGTTTCGCAGTAATTCCATTGTAATCCTGGCTGTAGGGGGTATGGCACCGTCTTGTTGATAGCACATGTTAATCAAGCCCAAAGCATGCAGTTGTGGCATTAAAAAGTTTCCAATCATATCACGATATCGCTTCCCATCGACAGTTATCGTAACGCCGTTTTCAGTTTCAAAGAAGTGAGATCCAATGATTCCTCCTGACCAAATTGCACATCAGAAGACTGTCACTTTTAATGGATGCAAAGGTGACTGATGAATAATTTGAGAGTTTTCCATTGCCCAGAACTGACAATTCTGTTTATTTACATATCCATTCAAATGAAAATGTGCCTCGTCATTCATTATGATTTTTTCGTGAAAATCGGGGTTGTCATGGGCAAGCTGTAACACCCTATTTGCATATGTACGGCGGCGTAAATGGTCTTGTGGAAGAAGCTCTTGTGTCAACTAAATCTTCAATGGCAACAAATGCAAATCTTTGTGCAAAATTGTGGCCAAAGTTGTTCTTTGATGACCAAGCTCCTGAGCATGGCGTCGAATTGAGGTTGATGGATTGTTTTGAACATTTTCTTGAGCAGCAGCAATGTTTTCAGCCGATCTTGCAGTACGTTGTTATCCATGCTTGGCCCTATCAGCTACAGACCCTCTTTCTTCGAAATCATTCACTACACGATAAATAGTGCGTCTTGTTGGCACGTTGTTTCTCTCAAAAATTTCACATAACTTTCTCATTGTCACAGTAATCGATGATTGATTTTAATAAAATATTTTAACAATTAAAAAAAGTTAGTTATCGAATATTTTTCAATACTAAATTTGCCACGTCTCTACTTCACGACTGCCAAATACGAACTGTCAAGACTAATAATTACCAAATGGCGGCAAAACAAAGTAGTATACCTTTCCGACGGATACCTTGTATTTAAACCTTATCTTTGAAATTTATCTTACAAAGACAATAAGCAAATATTGTCAGCAACGTTGGTATGCTGCAAAAAAAAAAAAAAAAAACAAATTCCCCTTCATGCCATGAATGAGATATGAGAGAATTTTTCACATTCAGTGAGCTTACACGCATTTCATTTTCAGACCTACTCAACGGAATCTACAGTTTAATGACGGATTCCGAACGTCACAGTTTAAAAAGCTTTTACAAGGCCTATCGATTACTCGACTACTCAAAGTGTTCATCAGACACATCAAGGTGACCGTCATTCAAATAATGATACGTGGCTATATGCGGGATTGAACCCGCAATCATGCGAACGACCGTCGTGTGTACTACCCATCGCTCCACGGTCAGTTACACTGGGGATCTCATACCCTAAACGCATTCATGCCTTAACAAGATGACACAAAAAAGTTGATTTTTTTGACTTTTTCAATACACAAATAGTCGAGTTTTCGACTATTTCAAATATATGAAAAGCAGAACAAAAACTGACTTTTCGACTATAAATTTAGAAAAGTAAACAAATTTCACGTTTTTTTTAATACAACGTGCTTGAATGCCGTAGTTTTAGTTAAAATTAGTGTTTAACATGGGAGTTAATTAAAAATTATAACAAATTTTTGTTTATGCTCGGCATTGAGCTAAAATGTACTGATACTCATAATAACTGGGAGTCTGTTACCCTAAAGTAACCCACGCCTTACCTATTGATCTATACTTGACACAATAAGTGAACTTTTAAAATTTTCGGCTTTTTTTAATATTTTTATGTTTTCATAAAAATTCGATTTTCCGACTTTTTCAAATATGTGAAAATTCGAACAAAAATTCATTTTTCAAATAACCCTAAACTAATTCACGGCTTAACACAGCTTAATCTACAATTGACACAAAAAATTGATTTTAGGATTATCTTGAATGCTTCAAAGCCGATTTTTAGATTTTTTTTACAATACATCAAAAGCCGAATTTTTAACTTTTATATGAAAACTCGTATAACATAACTCGTTCATGAAAAGTATTTGTAACATATGAAACGTCGATTTTTTACTTTTTGGGATGGGCTTTTTTTCAAATATGTGAGAAGTGGAACTAAAATCGACTTTTTCCATTTTTCAAACAACCCTAATCTAATTCACGGCTTAATTAGTAATATATAAATGACGCAAAAAATAAATTTTAAAATAATTTTCAATATATCAAAAGTCGATTTTTCGGCTTTTTT
>JAHXMU010000399.1:232203-256160 GCA_019455685.1 Philornis downsi
TTTTTTTCAAAATATCAAAAGTCGAATTTTTAATTTTTCCAAATACATGAAAAGTATTTTAAATACATGAAAGGTCGATTTTTTACTTTTTGAGATATATGAAAACTCAAACAGAAACCGATTTTTTTCAAATAACGCTACGCTAATCCACGCCTTAACTAGTGGTCTATAGTTCATACAAAATAATCGATTTTTTAATATATGGAAAGTCGATTTTTCTACAACTTTAAATATAAGAAACGTCGACTTTGATTTTTCAAATATATAAATAGTTGAGTAAGTCGATTTGTCGACTTTTTCCGGGTATTATTCAACTTTTTCAAATTTATATACCTATAAAGTCGAACAAAAAGCGTTCTTTAGATTTTTCAAATATAGAAAAAGAAAAATGTTCAAGATTGCAACTAAACATATTTAAACGATGCATTTTTAATTAAACATGATGTTTAATAGATCAATTGATTATTAAATACATATTTTTGATATACAAATTAATATTGAAATCTGAGTAATATAATTTTCAAATTTTGTTTTTTGATACGATGCTTTTGTTTATGCAGGCGCAGCAAGAATTCAAAATGTAATTTAAACGTTAAATAGAAATTCGGCTTCGCACCCAGATGCGTAAAGACCCTTTTAGTGAATTGCTAAACACAAAGACTTTCATTTTTCATCTATTCAAGAGATAAATGGACTACAGTCAACCTTGTTTACTTTCTATAAGGATATAGAAAACGAGACACAAAAAATACACTCCTGTGAAGGATTTTAGAATTTGCAATTTGCGTTTTTTGAAATGAAATCTATTTCTCTGAAACGAATGCTTGAAACACAACAACATGTGAATAAATCGTCACAAAATTAGAAAAATGTAACCGCTAACTCCAACGCTAACTCTTGTCTTAGTCATACAAATGACCGACTTAAACCGTGTATTCTTGGATTCATATATTGCTGCGAAATCATTTATGTTCCACAGAAGACTATATTTAACAAATGTGGCAGCAAAAATCCTCTTAAAGTTGAAAACCAAATTCAGCACAAATGTCAACTTTTCGATTTTTTCAAAACGCGAAAGTCGATTTTGACTTTTTCAATTTTTTCTACAAAAAGTCGATTTTGACTTTTCCAATTTTTTCTACCAAAAGTTGCTTTGTCAAGTTTTAGCTATAACAAAAATACGAAAGCTTTTTTAGAATTAACAAATTATTACTATTTGTTAGTCATTTAAGGGGTACAGGGTTTATGTTAAGACGTGGGTTTGTTGTGGTCAACGGACTACTAATCTTAATGGACTTAAATGAATGCATGGAAATCTGCAATTTTACAAAAAAAAAAAAAATTGTATTTTTTATTTTTTTGTATATGAAGCTAATATGTGGAAATTATTAAAAGAATTAAATTTCACTTCTGCAGAGGACTTACGTGTAATTTGGTCTATATTGAAAAACTCACCTGAAAAGAAAAAGAAAATACATTTATTAGGAAGTGCTGCAAAATAATACAAATTGAGTTAGGTTAGGTGAGGGCAGTGTGGCAGTCTGAATAGACAGACTTACTTAAACTATATAGTCCATTGTGATACCAGGGAAACTAGAGATATGAATGCCCTAGTTTCCCCCGTGGAACCATCCTGAGTTCCTCAAGCTCTTAAATTGGGCAATATCTATATTGTCCAGATCTCTTAGGTCCCTAAAGAAATATGAACCTAATGTTGATCCCCGGCTGTTTGCCAAGGCGGGCCAATTGCAGAGGATGTGTTCTATGGACTCCTCCTCCACTTCATCCGTACTGCTCCTGCAGAAGTCACTAGTCGCAACCTTCAACCTCACTGCATGTCTTCTAATCAGACAGTGTCTATTATAATGGATACAAACAATGAGACATCAGGTCTTGATAGCGACAGCAGTGAATGCTTCAGATCTAGGCGAGGCCACATCTGTCTGGATTAATTGCAGCCCCGGACAGACTCCCACCTAGCATTTGCTACTAAATGTGCTCTATCTCGCAGTGGGAGCTTGCAGGTGGCTATGGAGGTATGCCCATAGACCCCAACTCGGCTGCAGTCTGTAAGGTTGTCCCTAGTCTCGTCAGTTCGTCTACTCTGTTCCTGTGGCCCGGCACCCACTTAAGGTGAATGTTGAAATGCTGAGCCATCCCGTTAAGAGATCTGCGGCATTTAAGGGCTAATGTTGAATTCAGGAAGACAGAATCCAGAGGTTTAATGGCAGCTTGGCTTGAATGTTATACCTCAGCCATTCTACCACTTCCTTAATGGCCAAAATGTTGGGGCTGATAAACACTACAGTTAGTCTTCTTGCTGTAATGGGCGCGTAAAGATAGTTAAAACTTACTAAAAAAAATGGTAGTTCAACGGTGGCCACCTTTCGTGCGTTACGGTGTGATTATGGTCGCCATAAACGACCTACTGTGCAAGGAATTGGCAAGATTATAAAGAAATTTCAAGATACTGGAAGTGTTACAGATGTTGGTAGGCCTGTGCATCGTTTGTGTTAGTAAAAGTGTGGCGGAATTTCAATTCAGACCGCTATAGCCGTAAGATAACGGACTTGTTTTTGGCCAACAATTGAATATTTTGAACTGGACGATATGGAGTTTCAAGAAAACGGCGCCACGAGCCATACAACACTACCGGTTCTGGCGTTATTGCATGAGAAGTTTTCAGAGATCGTAATTTCACGTTTTGGCGACGTCAATTGGCCAACAAGATCATGCGATTTGACGCCGTTAGACCTGGCCTGAACTCTGGGCTTAATGGCCAAAATTTCGGCCTGATGAGAACTACAGTGATCAGTTAGCCTTCTTGCTATACTTAGGACTAAGTCTTTGGAGTAGACCCCGAAACCTACCTGATTATTCAATTTTGAGCCGTCAATGTAGAAGTCGGCATGCAGTCTTATACCAGGAGTTCTATATTTCCATGTATCTCTATCTGGTATAAGTATATGGTACTTCTTGTCGAACAGTGGTTTAGCCAGACTGTAGTCAATCTGCCAGTTAGGGCAGGCACCATATCAAGAATTACACTGTGGCGATAACCACTGTTTGGCCACTGTGACAGCTCTCTTAGTCTTACTGCCGTAGCTGCGGCAGTCTGCATACTAATTATGTCCCGGGACAGTAAATGCAAAATTGCACTCTTTGCGTCAGATAGGGTGGTGCGGAGCGCACCAATGATGCACAGACTAGCCATTCTCTAGACCTTGTCCCGTATCCTACTGCTAAATGAATGAATGAATTTAGTAAACAAAAAATGCTGCCAAGTTGACGACGTTTTCAACTTTGAGAAACGTTTCCTATCAATTTCTAGCTTACACAGATGCCTATAAGCAAGTATGATCAGTACAATGAAAGCCTTTTAAATCCCCCGACTTCCGACCAAAGGGTCCGCTTCTGTGCTGTCTTAAAAAACGAGTAACAGAGCTATAACAAATCGGTTGCATTTGTTGCTGTCTTGTACAAATGCAGAAACATGGATGTACAAAACGAATTTTATTACACTTTCATTGTTCCACGTTTCAGGTATTTTGGCTGAGTTATCAGCAAACACCGAAAAAGAAAAAAAATAAATAAAAAATACAAAATAAAAAAAAACCACACAGCTACTGAATGTAACTCATTATAAAATATTGTGTTACATTTAAATAAATGAACACCTTTGCGCTGTTTTGTGCATTCGTTGTGGGTTCGTATGAGTTTGCCCACAATTCGAATTAAAACCACATTTTATTTATTGATTACATAAAAATTAAAAAAAAATATAATAAAATCCAAAATGTAAGACAAATAACACTGGTATGTAATTACAGGAACTATAATAAATAGGTTAACAAATTGTTATATATCAGAATAAAAACAAAAGACAAACGTGTTAAGATAGGTGACCGTAGAAATTTTTTTGAAAACAAAATTTCAAATAGCAAAAACGATTCATACATACAATGTATGAAAACCCTCCCCCTCTCTTTAATGCTTAATAACAAAATTGCAAAAACATAAAAATACTGAATTGAAAAATTCATAGACATTCATTTTTACTAGAATACAAATATATAATAAAATAGTGATTTACTGTCAGCACAATAAATCTAACGAAAATAAACAGCAAATCATCGCAGTAAAATATCAGTGTGCGTGGTGATAAATTCGAAATTAAATTTGCTCGAAATATTACATAACATCTAAAGCAACTTGCCAAGTTAATGGCTCGTTTTCCGTAAATTTTCTATATCACATATACTTGAAACGAATAAATATATTATGTTTATTCTGCCTTTTAATTTCATCAACATTGTCGTAGCCAAACATTTGGTAGAAATGCTAATTTTTTTTTGTATGTCAGTGTTATAGACAAATACAAACGAGATGGTTTATTCTTATGTGGAAATAAAAAATTAAATTGGAAAAAAAAAAAACGTATCATACCGGCACTACAAATTGCTTAAAGAGATGGACATTAACTTATCAAGGGGATTATGGTGACGCTTGGTGATTTGCGTTTTGGCAACGCACCCCTTAACATCATAAAATACACGCTTAATAAAAAAGAATTTTAATCAAAAAAGAAAAAAACCAGCAATAACTTTGGTATAGAATTTTCCGAGAATCTGAGCCGTTAGCAATGCGACGAAACTATTCTAAATTCGTTGCTTACTCACACGGGGTGGTTTCTGGTTTAGTACAATTTATGGAGGATAGGTGGCGAGGAGAGAGATATTGTAATAAGTTTGATTTATAGAAGTAAGCGCTAAATATTTATTGCAAGTGATATGTACAGACAGACTA
The DNA here is from genome assembly GCA_019455685.1 of Philornis downsi. Taxonomy (NCBI): domain Eukaryota; kingdom Metazoa; phylum Arthropoda; class Insecta; order Diptera; family Muscidae; genus Philornis; species Philornis downsi. The sequence continues at coordinate 237,010 of JAHXMU010000399.1, forward strand.
CTGCCATTTAGGGGAAAAAACAAGAAGACAAAGTTCAAACATACGTCACAAACTTTGTGAAGATAGAAGTTTATGTACCTATTATCATGAACTGGACTGGACTGACGTGGACTACAGACTCATGAGTGGGCGTATCGAAAACGGTTTCTTCCCATAACCGACTTATTTTACTTCTCCTGCAAAAATTGTATTTTATTAGTACGCAAGCGGTCCAAAAACCAGCTGATTTTATGGACTTTTGATACCTTGAAAATAGTTCAAAGTAAACTGCTCCCACCAAATTATTGTTATTATTATTATTTTTTTATTAAATTATTTTTTTGACGCAATCCAACCTTTGATAAAATTATGATAACGATTCCACAACTAGCCACCCTGACGTGACGTATAGATTGTAGTGCCAGTAATTTGAAAAAAATTATTTTGTTGAAAAGTGGTAACCTTATAAAACATACGTTTTAACGTTCAAGGCTCCAAGTTGTTTAGAATTTTTCTCCGAGTCATCAAAAGCAAACAATCTCAGTGAATTTGTAAACATGGAAAGAATTGGTCACACCGTTATGTAATTCAATATTTCCATTTGAGAGGGCTCAGTCCAACTAATATTAAAGTCGACCTAGATTCTACTCCGGGAAAGTGGTTAACGGCTGTAAAATATTGGGTAGAAGAGTTTAAGCGAGGCCGTACCAGCTGCCAAGATGAGCATCGTAGTGAAGTGTCTACGCGGTTATGAAAATCCACAAAATGATATTTTAGATGATCGTCAGCTGAAGGTGCTTGAGCTAACTGAAATGATAGGCACTCCAAAAATTGCTATATAGGTATATCGTATATTGACCGAAGATTTGAAGATGAGAAAGCTGTGAGCAAGATGACTACCGCGCTTGCTTTCAATAGACAGCAAAAACAGCGTCGTGAAGATGTTTCTTTCAGTAGAGTGATTGGCGATGTTTCACCGCAATGAAGCCGAGTTTTTGCATTGATTATAACCATGGATGAGACATACATCCACCACTTCACACTTGAGACAAAGGAGCAGTTAAAGAATTAGACTGGAATGGAAGAATCGTGCCTGAAGAAGGCGACGGCGGTTTCATCTGTAGACAAGGGAATGGCTCTGGTTTTTGGGACGCACATGGGATTAATTTTATTGATTGATTATCAGAAATGGAAAACCATCAACGGCGTGTATTATGCCAATTTATGCAACGTTTAGATGATTAAATTATGAAAAATGAGCGTATTTGTTTCATCAAGACATTGCTTCAGTTCGCACATCCACTATTGCGATGCCCAAAGTTAATGAATTAAAGTTCGAATTGCTTCATCATGCCTTTAGCTAAAGCAAAATAAGCTTAAATATATCCTCTCTGCCCTCCCGAGATACACTGCAATGAAATTTGGAAAGCGGCATAATGAGGGTACATTCGAGATTAATTCTGAGCCTTTTTAATTCTGGATTTAGAATTCAAATGATAGATTTTCGCACACAAAGACTTAAAAGTTCCAAGAGTATTTTCTGTTCTTCTGTAGTAGTTTTTTGTTCTGGGAATAAGTTCATATTTCAATTTATTGTTGACTGCAATAAGATTTTGGTTCATCGTCAACATCGTCAACTCAGCAGTTTCAAAGAGATCTCCTAGTTGTGGGTTTGGTTATTGAAAGATCGTAAAAGAAGGATAACATTTTTCACTGGAGATACTCCAATATATTGTATTAGTCAATGTGTTATGTATAGGAAAAATGCGTTTATTACACATTTATCTATGTAGCCGTGCGCCGGTATGTCAACGATAGCTCTACAGATGGCAAGTGAGAAAAATCGGTTCAATGGGCAAAAAATTAGTCCATATAACCTCTGGAAAAGTTAGCACTTCTCTATTTCCTTTCAACAATTGTATCACTAATAGGTTAATTATGACTAACAAAAAGGCTCAGTTAATAAATATGTGGAATAACCATTCTAATCGTCCTTTTTGCTCGAAGAAATAGCGAAAATTTAAGTTTTCGTTAGGAAACGGAGAAAAGTCGATATATTATACTCGTATATGAGTAGTGAACGTTTTTTGCTACTATTTCACGTATATTTGTATGAGGTCTACGTCCCGATTTCATAAACATCGGTCGCTAAATCCCGGTACTAACACAGATGTCGCCTCTAAATGAAATGAAAAAACAATATTTAAATAATGTTCATCAATAGTTCATGTTATCTTGACACGAAGGGAAAATTTATTATTTAAACACTATCTTTTAAAGGGGGAAAATACCATTTACCTTTAGCGTTGGCTTGAAAAGTGTTATTGCAACTCTTCCTTGTAGGAAAAACAGTCACGAAAAATACCATTTACCTTTGGCAATGCTTGAAAAGTGGCAACTCTTCTTTGTAGGGAAAACAGTCATTCGGTAGTTTGCTGATTCTAATCGAAGTCATGCGAGCATCGGTAATTATGAACGCCGAGGCAATCTAAAACAGATGGTTACACCAGTCATTCTCAAAAATTCTGAAAATTATTATGCGGAATAGAGAAATTGAATTTCAACAGATTGTTAATATCCTACAGACATCTTAAGACAATGAATGTGTTCACTATTTTGCATGACGGATTGGACAAGAGAAAAATATTTTCTCATATAAAATGCCAGATTCTGCAAACAGAATTCCGTTTGCACCCATTTTCCACCGCTATTCCGTTTTGCAGTATTGACCTTAAACACAATGCATAAACGGAAAAACATCGGCAATTGAAAATAATGCAGAATTTTTGGGAGAAACCATTGGAGGTATTCTATTAATAGGGAGAGTCGTTCGAAGCAACAAATGAAATTGTTTTTCTCATACAAATTGACGGATTCTGTAATCGGAATTTTGTTTGCACCTATTTTCCGCCGCTATTCCGTTTTGCGGTATTGACCTTAATCGGAAATGCATAAACGGAAAAAAATTGACTTTTGAAACTAATGCAGAGTTGTTTGAAGAAACTATTGGAGGTATTCTATTGATTGGGAGAGTCTTTCGAAGCGACAAATGGATTTGTTTATTTCATACAAAAAACCAGATTCCAGATTCGGAATTCCGTTTGCACGCATTTCCCGGCGCCATTCCATTTTGCGGCATTGACCTTAAACACAATGTATAAACGGAAAAAAATTGGCAATTGAAACTAATGCAGAGTTGTTTGAAGAAACCATTGGGTGCATTTTTCATTGTCCCTAAAGCCAATTAATGTTATAATAATTGAACTGCAAAATGATTGAACAAAAATTACAGCAAAACAGCAAAGGTTTTAAATTCATCTTTGCCATAAAGTGCATTTCAATGAATATCATTTGTTTTCAGTTTCATTTACATCGTCTCTTTCTTTGCTTCTCTACGTTAATATTGTTTTCAAGTAGAGGGAAAGGAAAAACTGGGCAAACGGAATTCCGTTTGATAAAAATTAGAAAAAAAATTTCATGTGAAATTGCTGTCATATTATTAAAATCTGGTATCCGGCGGCTATTACCTACTTGTAAAAGAACGAGCAAAATACAGAAAGATTTTTATTAAATGACAAAGCCAGAGGGGAAACTGAAGCGTATTTTGAAGGTGTGAAAAAAGCATTGCAATGTCAGAGATGGAATGCAGTGATTGTATCGCTCTTGCAAGAGACTATGTTGATGACTAAAGACGAATTTGCCAAAAGAAACGTTTTTTCCTCTCAGTTCCAAGATATGTTAACCGATATGTTAAAATCAAAAGCGTAAAGAGTTGCATAAAATATATGTACACTCACCCTGGGCTAAGTTCAACAAACGTTTGTTACAAAAAAAAAAAAAAAAAAAATGCCGAGTAATTGTAATATTAGAAACAAAATAATTGATTGTTGATATAATTTAATGAAAACATCGGTCAAACAATTCAACAAATTAATCAAATAGCTGAACTGCATCAGTCGAGTAATCAATCACGAGCATATCAAATATTTTGCTGGGTTATCCTCCTCCATGGAACGATTGCAAGCAAATATATTAGCCAGATAAGTAATTTAGAATTTTGCACGCTTTCAAAGTCAATTTTTCGTTTGTTTACATAACAAACATTGGCAACGAACGAGAAATGAAACGAGCAAGAAATTGTGAACACTAAAATACACAACACTTGCTTCATTCTAGTCATCAGCGCCATTAACCACGAGTATCATTCGATTTGCTAGATGTGAGTGAATATGAACGCCACTTCCCGCCCCCTCAGGTATCTTTGCAGACGCCGGCATACCGCTCTTTTATCTGACAAACAAACTAAAAGAAAACGTGCGAACAGTGTCAAAAACAATCATAGGATTTGTTTGTATAACCCATTCTATGTAAACGGTGGTCGGTCATTGTAGACATTTTTAGAGCGACCTGTTTCCACCTTCTAGTTCGTTTCACTATCTCAGAGTTTTGTGTTACTTCTGCTTGATATTTTCGATAATTCTAAGAGTAAATGAGAATATTCTCATTTTCGACATTGTCTGGGCGTTGAGGAAACAAATGAATGCTCGTTGGGCCTCAGTATTCATGTATTAGTTCACCTGTTTTGCTTCACGTAGTCACAACAACTGCACGCTCGACAGAAATCATGATAGCAAACATTGAGATCCAATTTACGATTAGTGTTGTGATTCCCCATATTATAAAAGAAGAATATTCAATAGAAGAAGTGTGTTATCGTTATATTTTAGTTGTTTTTATTGAAGTTAGTAAGAAACCTAAGGAAATCTTAAATATGAAATGAAGGTCCTTTATATGTTCGACCCCTTTTTATAGGCAAATCAACAACCTCTTTCATAGATCGATTGCCTGAATGTGTTGTATTTAAACTTTGAGGTGAAGCGAAAGAATTTTATATGCAAATATTAGCTAGGTGCCCACTGAGTTTTCGCTGTTTTTTTTTTTATTAAAATGCAAATTTATTATGAAACCATGCATACAAATGATTCATTGAAAGTACTGCCCCCCATCGATAGATACTGCTTTTTCCCAACTTTCTGGCAAAGCTCAAATTCCGTCGCGATAAAACTGTTCATTTTTTGAGACTTTTCACGAATCTAGCCAATCCTTGATGTCGTCATGTGAACGGAACTGCTTTTCAGCCAGACCGCAATCCATTGAACGGAACAAGTGATAATCTGGAGAATATGGCGAATGGGGCAGGACTTCCCATTTCAGCGTTTCTAGGCAGGTTTTCAGGGGTTTGGCTACGTGAGGCCAAGCGTTGTCATGCTGAAGAATCACTTTTTCGTGCCTCTGCGCGTATTGTAGGCGTTTCTTGCGCAGAGCTCGGCTCAATCGCATTAATTGGAGTCGATACCGATCCCCAGTGATGGTTTCGCTTGGTTTCAACAGCTCGTAATAAATAACACAGACCTACCTGGTCCCACCAAATACAGAGCATAACCTTCGCAGCGTGAAAATTCGGCCGAGGCGACGACGTAGAAGAATGACCGGCCGGCCCCCATGACTTTCTTTTCTTTGGATTGCTGCAATAAATCCATTTTTCATCATCCAATTCCATACGATGAAGAAAGCCTTTCCTTTTTTGTTGCTGAAGCATTTGTCCGCAGGCAAAAAAATGACGCTCAACAGCCCTTGTCTTTAACTCATGAGGAACCCTAGTTCCTTGCTTTCGAATCATTTCCAAAGCTTGCAATCGCTGGGAAATGGCTTGGGGGGTAACTCCTAATACTGAAGCAGGCTCCACCTGCGTTTGACACGGATCCCTATCAAGTAATGCCGTCAGTTCAGTGCCTCCGAAGGTTTTTTGTTTTCTTTCACGCGAACGGTCGTCAATATCAAAATCACTGTATTTAAAGCGACGGAACTAATCTCGACTCGTTGTTTCACTTAAAGCAGCATCTCCATAAACGTTTTGAAGCTCTCGATGAGCATCAACCGCCGTTTTCTTCGACTGAAAGAAGAAAATCAATACTTCCCGCATATGACGATTGCTTGGCACAAAATCATACATACTCACACAACCAAAAGAATACTCACACAACCAAAAGAAAATCACTATTGCGTAGAGGCGATATGTTTACCATATGGCTAAGCTTGCTTCATGACGTTTAGGTTATGACAGAATTGACTAGCACTTACGGCTGGCGCCATCTATTGGCAAACGGAGGGAAAATAATTGCGCAGCTAATATTAAGAAATTCAAAAACTATTTAGGGATTGCACGGAATACTTAATTAGTTTTAAATATAAAATTATATGTATTTTATTTTAAATACGATTTATTTAACTTTTTCAATAATATCTCAAGGAATTTTCAAAAAATATATTGCATGATTAGTCGCCGGATAGTTAGTATGAAAAAAAAAATTTTTTTTTAATCTAAACTTTTTTTATTCTAAGCTGCATTATCGACTTTCTGAGTTTCTGAGTATATTTCTAGCGTTTTCGACTGCTTTTTCTCAGAATCTGCCTTCACAGCTATGAAGGATATAGAAAATTCGAACTGATTTGTCAACATTTGCCTATTTCTAAAAAAACCAACTGTGGAATATACAAGGTTATCCATTTTTAGGTTTATCCATTTTTAGTTTTCAAAAGTATAAAAAAAACACATATAAGGCTATGACTTCGAGGAAACTTTTGTTCCATTATAATACTTGGACCTTGCCATTATGTACGAAATACAATTTACATTTAAGTGGCTACCTCTAGATTGATTGCAGCAGTGGATCCTTGAGGTCATTTTCGACCACTTTTTCGAACATTTCAGGCGGTTTCTCGACGATAACTTGACGAATGTTGCTTCCAAATGCTCCAACATTTGGGAAATATCCGCATAAACAGGTAGTCCACTCGCCCCAAAAAGAAAACAAAAAACTAATGGACTTCACCAAAACCTGAAACTACGATTTCTTCTCATGCATATAAAGCCAAAGCCGGTCGTATTGAATCACGCTTAAATCAGCACTTTTGTAGTAACTACGAGTATTTTTACGCGTCCTTCAAACATGTCAAACGATTCATATTGGTGAATGGCAAACCTTTCACTAAATAAATAACGCTTCAGATGACAGGTATTGTACAGCTGACAGCCTTACCAGACTGACGCTTTTGAAACCACTAAATGGTTAACCCTAGTTAATTCACTTAATCATTTCCGCAAAATTCAATGCATTCAGTCGACGATTGAGGGAATTTGCAATGAAGTAAAAATCAAGTTATAATTGTAACAATTTTTTAAATGAATAAGGGAAAACTAATTTATATGACTTAATAAAATATATATTTGATTTCTTAATGTTTCAATATTTATCAACCACTCTGTATTATGCGTGCAAGGAGCTAAATCACAGTTCTATGAATGCTACTGTGCAGCTTTCCATACGAATTTTGTTAAAAGAATTTACAAAAATTCCTCCTGAAAATGAGGATTTGAAATGGACGACTCTCAAAGGAGCGTTCTAGTGCACTTATTGTTAAATCCGCCATTCCTCTCTCTACATTAAAGTTTCGTCAGCAATCCGTTTTGGTAGCGGAATTATATCCTAGACAAATTTCCAGTATTAAATCCACTGTGGTTGCGTATTCTCACAGTTAACTTCAAAAATATATTTTACTTAATCATGTTCGGTCAATTAAGAGCGTTTCTGTGGACTACAAATAAAATTGAACGTAAACTTTGTGTTTGATATCATCCGACTCAATTTCAACTGGGTCGGTTCTCCACTTCATAATTTTCACAAAATTTAATACATTCAGTCGACGATTGAGGCAATTTTCAAATAATTTATGTGAATTAAAAAGCAAGTTTCACAATTGTAACTATTTTTCAAATGAATAAGGGAAAACTAATTTATATGAATTAATATAATATATAATATTTGATTTTTTAATGTTTCGATATTCATCAGCCACTCTGTATTATGCGTGCAAGGAGCTAAAACACAGTTCTATGAATGCTACTGTGCAGCTTTCCATACGAATTTTGTTAAAAGAATTTACAAAAATTCCTCCTGAAAATGAGGACTTGAAATGGACGACTCTCAAAGGAGCGTTCTACTGCACTTATTGTTAAATCCGCACTCCTTTCTCAACATTAAAGTTTCGTCAGCAATCCGTTTTGATAGCGGAATTATATCCTACACAAATTTTCAGTATTAAATCCACTGTAGTTGCGTATTCTCACAGTTAACCTTAAATACATTCCACTTAATCATTTTCGGTCAATTAAAAGCGTTTCTACGCTCAACGAATGAGTTTGGATGTAAACTTTGTGTTTGATATCATCCGATTCAATTTCAACTGGGTCGGCTCTCCTCCCCCTGTCGTTGGGTTTTGATTGTTGTTTCTTTCCCTTTCAATCTCTTTGTGTTCATTTTCATATTTGTGTTATGCAATACTAATAAAAACAAAAAGTAAACTGTGATGATTATATGAACAAAAATCCGAAAAGAAAATAAAAATAGTAAGTAGTAATAGCAGCTAGATAGTAATGCAAAGTAGCTCATTGTGTGTGAGTCAGTTTAGGTTTGAATGTGTGCGTAAATGTGCATAGATTTAAGTTTTGGCCATTAGAAGTCAGAATTAATCCGAATTGAATTTAAACGTCATTTTATGCATTACAATGACGCTTTTTGTTCTCAAATTCATCAAAACCTAATGAATATGTTTCGCCACTCCCCCTTTGCTCCTGCCCCGCTTTCGTTTAGATAATTTCTTTTTGATGTCATTTTCCCGATGAGACAATGACGTTTTGCAATCAATCAATTCCTCATTTCGGTTTTAAACAATTCTTATGTATTTTATTTCGGTTTTATTGAACTCGTCTAGGTACGTTCCTGGAACTGTTGTTACGAAACCACTTTTACTTACAGATACTCGTACGACAGCGAGAACAGCAGCAGCGGCAACAGTAACGGCAAAATTGAATTGCTGCGTTTTACGTAACCAATTCTGTGTTGCCATTTGTATTTTTTTTGTTTTATTCCACATTTGGCTCGGTTTTTGCTGTCGTATCGTAGTTGATTTTGTTGTTGCCCTGGCTGGGTTTCTCATCGTTGCGATATGTCAGTCTATATTTGTCGATAGTAATTTGAATGTCAAATTGATGGTGATGGTGCTTAGCCGTGGTTGCGGAGAAGTCGTTTTTTTTCTCGGTTTTGTATCGATGCCGAAAAAAACTGATTTACGGCAACTGTATGGAAATGTAGGGGTTCTGTGCAATCCACTTAAATTGAAATGTGAACGCCTACACATTAGCACTGTTGAATTTGACGCCACTACCAGTTACTATCCGGCCAATGGTGATGGCTCGAACAGAAATTGCCTAGATAGTGCAGCAACATTGGATGGCATTCCGGTCATTATTTAGTTGGAAAAAAGAAACAAATTCGGATAACATCTAAGGGAATTAGAATTTCAATCGAAAACCGGTTTTTTCAAATAATTGACTAATTGAAAGACTGATCGATTGATTAATTGGTTAAATTAGTTTTCTCATTCCCGTTATTTGAATTTTTTCTTAATTATTACTTTTTTAAATTGCTTTGGCAAAATTCGTATGGAAAGCTGTAAAGCAGAAGTCATAGAAGTATGATTTAGGTCTTTGTACGCATAATACAGGGTGGCTCAAAAGTTTTGCAACATTAAAGAAATCAAATAATTTGTTTTTTAATTCATATACGAGTATATTAATTTTCTCTTATTCATTTGAAAAATAGTACACAATACAGGCTAGTTGATGAATGTTGCTACTCAAATAGTTTGCTTTTTAATCCATATAATTTTTTTCCTTTATTCCCTTAAAAGACAACACATTTTCATTAAGTCTTTGATGATGGCTTTTAAAAATAGTTTAATTTAAATCACCTCCTCGCGCGGTGGAACATGTCAGACATTATTATTCATTGCCGCTTGTGGAGGGTTGTAGTGGAAATTGCCACAATCGGCATTCGAATATATTGCTTTCATCTAGTTTTTCAGGTATTGATTTGTAAAATTTCAGTTTGCAATATACCTAAAAGACAGGTGTAGCAAGAGCAGAAGGCCTCAGGAACTAATTTAATGGAGAATTTTTGGAAATTAGCCTATTGGACACTTTTCACTGTAATTCCGCTGTAACGGATCTGGATCTGTGTTTTATAAATTATAAAAGAAGCTGCACAATCTTCTTAAAATTATGAAAAGTTTAAAGGGATTTTCTGTTCGTGTAGTTCTGGATACAAAACCCATCTCTTTAAGTAACATCTTGGAAGCAACATTTATTGATCATTGGATCTTCAAGCAAAGGAAGGTTGCCATTTTTTGATAAGAATCTCGATTTCTGGTTAGAGGTGTCCATTTGCCAATTCAGGCACTTATTGGAAAAATTGTTACCAGTTACGAGTAACGTAAGGGTCTAAACAGAATACTGGTATAGTTCTACAATATTCTGTTTAGACTCTATAAATTGTCAAATTGAGATAAGATCTCTATGTAACATAACTTGTAACAATTTGATCTATAAGTACCGGAATTGGCACATGGATACCTCTAACCAAAAATCGATATTCTTATTAAAAATTAGCAATCTTCAAGCAAAGGCAATCAAACAAATCATGTCATCATGTCGGTAACAAATAGAACAAAAACAATACCCTATGTAGAAGCTACTGCAGGGTGGCGCATCAATTGCACCGCGGGAAAAAATTCAAAAATATTTTTTTTTAATAAGAATATATTTCATTTATTACCTTTTTTATTGTATAGAAAATTTAATTCTATTTTATATAACTAATTACTTTTGAAGATGATTAGAAAATTATTCATTGCGGAATCGCCTCAATTATTGTTATAATTGACTTTTTAAATTCAATCAAATTTCTTCGTTTCGTTTTGAACGCCTCTTGATGTTGGCGACCAGTGGAAAATGGAGTTTCTGGATATTAATTTGTTTGGGAGTTTTCGTTGGAGCTCCGTCATAACCGGTTTGTGTGCAGTTGCTCTATTTGGCTGGAATCAAATGCAATTTTTTTACACCAAACGAGGACTTAGGCAGGGTGACAGTCTATCGTGCAACCTCCTCAACGTACTGTTGGAGATGACTATGAGGAAAGCTGCAGTTAACACGTCTGGTACCATCTTTAGCAAAAACCATATGATACTCGTATATGCAGATGTCGTAGACGTTATTGGCAGATGTTACTGCGAGATGTTACTGCAGCCCTCTCAAGTATGGAGAAGGAAGCAGCAAAAATGGGTCTGATGGTAAACGAGGACAGAACAAAGTTATTGGTTTCAACGAACAAAAAATACTATGGGCTAAGCAAGCGATTCAATGATAAAACCTCTTTCTCGAGAAACAAAAATATGACTGTACCAGACGTTGGTTCTACATGTCTTGCTATATGGCTCCGGAACCTGGGTTATAACGCAAGCGAATGAATCAGTTCTCGAGAGGAAAATACTCCGGACAATATATGGACCCATCAATGTCAGCGGAGAGTATCGGCGTCGAATAAACATTGCGCTGCATGAGCTATATGCATACATCGACATGGTCAAACGCATTAATATGAAGCGATTGCGTTGAGCGCTTCATGTTGTGCGAAAAAACAAAACTCCGTTTGAAAGACCAAGTTTTTGACGTACTATCAAAGCTTGGTGTGACGAATTGGAGGAGAAGCGCAGAAGATCGAAGCGTTTGGGATTATTTTCTACGGGAGGCGTATAGTTGATAGGGATGTCTATTCCAGTTGCCACACAAGAAGATGAAAAAACGCTATTGAAATGGATACGCCTTCGGCGCATATCTGGGTAAAATAAATTCCTTCAACATCTTTAGATAATGGTCCCCATTGACAGTTGACAGTAGCATGATTCGCCCGTCGCCCTGTAATTACCAAAATGAGCAATGTAATCCTTTGGAAAATCCTTTGATTCAACATTGTTTTCATGTAGAAATGCCGCACAAGCTTTGCAGTGTCTTGAAAAGTGTTAAAATAACACTTTTCCGTCGAAATGCGCTATTTACTAAAGGTTTGCTTATTTCGAACTGGATCGTATTGCCATCGATGATGCCGAACGTAGCGCAAGTTACATAACAAAAATATCGCTCAATCTCAGCAGTGATTTGAAAAGTATTAAAGCGACGCTTTTCCACCAAAAACCGCCAACTACCAAATGGTTGGTTAATTTTAAACGGGATCGTACTGCCACTAGTATGGACAAGCATGGGAGTCCTATGTCTATATGTCATAGCAGTCGTTCTGCATCGCGGAAGGGTTTTGAAGTTTTCTCCGTCTCCCACCGGTGAGAACTGCATCCCTGCAATGTAGTATCGATCGTTCCATCTACGTGGGGTCTCCGCACCTGCAGGTATGTAACAATTTCCAGACTGCGTTCATTTTGCTGGAAGGCGATCAATCACGTGAAATGTAATGTATAAATCACAATTTGTTAGCCGCTTTGTTAGAAGATAACGTAGAGATCAGAAGACTTCGGAACAAAGTTCTCGCCTGATCATTTGCTGTTGGACCCCTAGTGAGATTATCACGTGGATTGTTGGCTGAAACTGAAATCGCTGGTAGAGACTTTGTGCTCGAATGTGGAGTTGCATTGCAAACGGCTGCAAAAGACCCCATAGAGTAGCAGAGGTGGTACAACAGGTCTCACCTCCGCCAATAGGGATTATGTTCCATACTAGCATAATTTGGTATCTTCTGGCTGAAAGAAAGAGGTGACAATTGCGGTAGGATTCTCCCAAAATAGTCAGCCTCAATTCCTGGATAGTTCAAGTTAAATTGGCTATCTCCAAGGGGCATTGGCAATCGCATTGTAACATGCCCAGTGTGATAAGCACACCGTGGGTAAGGCCTTCAAGGCAAGACTTACGTTGAACCCCGTGGACTCTGGCACCGATATTGTAAAACGCAGTGCACGTCCAGAAACCGTTAAAAAATCGATTGGCGTGAAAATTATTCTATATAATTGAAAAGCAGAGATGAAAGAGACAACCAAATATATTTTAAAGATATCAGAAGGCAGTGTCGTTAGTATTTGGAACGAAAATTTGAGCATGACAAAACCGTCAACGTGTTTCTACTTTGCAGCACTGTTTGGATCAATTTAAGTGTAATAAAGGGGACTTTCTCATATTGTACGGGTATATGTGAAAAAAGACGAAATAAAAGTTATCCTCTATACTGCTGACACGAATCGCTAGGCCGCTGAGTTGAAAGGATCTGATTGGAGACCGGCAAAGTGGCAAAAAAGGAATCCAACAGTCGACGTTTAAAGTTGTGGCCTCTATATTTTTAAATACGAATGGCATCGATTATCTTGAAAAATAAACGACAATGAATGACCAATCTTCTATGGTGCGTCTGCATCATTTAAAGGACGAAATCAAGAAAAATTCTTTCAAAATGGAGAAGAAAAAAATATTCTTTCGCACCTCATCGTAAGTCGATGGTCACAAAATTGCATGAATCGATTTGTATCGTATCCTTCAGGTCTTTCCTCTATCGAGCATCATCTGTTGACAAATCTGAAAAGGCTGCTTCAGAGAAACTACATTTGGAATTTCTTCCGTATGAAATTTTATGTCAGGGAATATTTTGAATTTATTTGGGAATATTTTGAATTTCTGTTCACGTATATACTCTATTCGAATCCAAAAGTTTCTCTGTTTTCCTATTCATAATTGTTACGTCTATTGAACAAAGTCGATAATTTTTAACGGTAACCCTTTTTTTTGTTTCACTGACGATTGATTGGCCTTAAAAGCCTAACTAAAGTTACGTTGGCATTACTAATTGAAGATAATAAAAATTCGAGTTGGAAATTTGCATCGTTTTACGTAAGCCATCACATATCATCTTCATTCGACAATGGTAATTCAGAAGAAATGTTTGGGTAACAACCGAGGACATCATTGCGAGATCGTTATTCATACAGATTTGTACGAGTATAAGTAGATTCGTGCGAAGAATTGTGAAAGGTTTACAATGATTTTCCAAATACGAATAGTTTGTGAAAACACATGAATAAAATGCATAATTTAGTTTACATCAATGTTGAATTAAAAAAAAAAAAAAAACACCCTTTGTTATGTAATAACTCTATCATTAACAAAACAAATGTTAATAAAATGAGCTAGTTGGACTTAAGTGGCAAATGGTAGGTAACCGGTACTAATCTGATTGAGATTTTATCTGCAAACAGAAAAATATTTTAATTGTTATTTTAATCAATTAACTTCGTTCTCGAATACTTGCTGTGCTAGGGAATTTCGTCTATTAGCACAATAATGCAATCTCTACACTGAGGTGTCCTCAAATAGCACCGGGCTATCCATTTTTCGGTTTCAAAACTAAAATTAAATAAAACACCCATAAAGCTATGATTTCGATGAAACTTTTATTTCATTATAATGTCTGGACCTTGCCATTAAGTACGAAATACAATGTAATTTAAATGAGAGTCTCTCAATTGGCAGCAGTGTACACTTTTGTACTAGTTTTTGATCACTTTTTCCCACAGTTCAAGCGCTATCTCAGCGATAGCTTGACGAATGTTGCTTCTCAAATGATCCAACGTTTAAGGATTATCCGAGTAAACACGGTCTTTAACGTAGTTCCACAAAAAAATTGAATGACGTCAAATCGCATGATCTTGGTGGCCAATTGACGTCGTCGTCAATGTGAAACGTGAAATTATGCTTTCTGGAAACTTCTCATGGAATAAAGCCAAAGTCGGTCGTGTTGTATGGTTCGTGACACCGTTTTGTTGAGATCACATAACGTCTGAATTAAAATTCCAATTATCCGCCACACTTTCACTAATAGAAGCGATATTTTCGACAATGCATACATTGCGATAATGCACAGGCCTGACCACATCTGTAACGCTTTCAGTCTCTTTAAATTTCCCTATAATCTTGTCAATTCTTTGCACAATACGTCGAATAATGGCGAAGCTGGGAAATACGATCCAATGTTATAGTAGCCGACAGTCACGCAGCGTCCCAAAAGGGTAGTCTCGTTGGTCGACAGTAATAATTTGGTTTTATTCTCCAGATTCAGATCCATTTCTGCTGAATTTTTCTCAATGCTGGAGAAGATTGCAGTAACATCTTGCTACTTTCGACCGACGATAAAAATGTATTTAGGAGATGATGCAAGCACATTATCTTTCCATCATTACGGGCAGGTCCGCAACTCTGTGACTTTTAAGTCGTGACACTGCTATTCTGTTCTCGTTCTCCACAATCGATACCGTGATGGATAATGGGTGTAATTTCCCATAACTGCAGCACTCTTAATGTATCTGTGACAATATTTTCATAGTTGCCCTTTGTTGTTCAAAACCTTTATTTTTTGTTTTTTTATAAAATTTTGTAATTTCAATTCTACCTTTCCATATTTTCGCTTTCTTTTTCCTTGAAAATTAAAAAAAATAACATTCCAAAAAAAGAAATATAGACCACTTATACAGACGATCTAACTATATTTTTTTCTTCTTTTAGCGTTGCCTCATAGCATGCATTACAATTGTGCCTAGATCAGTAAGATAAGAATAAATTTCGCCTTGATGCAGAGTGTAGTTTTCTGGTAGCTTATTGGTCTAAACTATGCGCCAAGATATCCCTCATATCTCTGTTTTTGATGGCAAGAATATATTTGTTAAAAATATTTGCCAATCGATTGGGGGATTTTCGGGACCGGCAAGAGACGGTCTAACTATATGTTGACTGATTATATATTGACTGCTACATCGCTATATATGTATCATTCTCTTCCGTCGGGGCTAGCGCCTAAGTAAGTTAAGATAAGACAAAATTTCGCCTTGATGCATACTGTAGTTCTCTGGTAGCTTATTGGGCTAAACTATGTTACAAGATATCTAAGTCTCTCTAATCTCCGTCTCTGATACCAACTATCAACTATTTGTTAAGAATATGCGCTAATCGAATGGGGAATTTTCTCACAGAAGTTGTATATTCAATATTTTTGCATGCTCTGCCTATTTCTGATCACATATCCATCTTTATGTCCACCAGCAGATTGGAGCCCAACACTATAGTCTCACTTTTTCATTTGTGTCGAAATTTACGACATTCATTTTTATCCCTGCGCCTTTCATTGACCACAATATCCTACACCCACTTAACAATTTCTTCCATTTAAAGGGACGATGCGCCTCGCTGCCCTTCCCTTTGTGTCCTCGTCGTACAAAAAATGTTGCAGTTGGCTGCAGAGTTTTCTTACATGCAATATCATTGCCACAGGTACTATGGAAGTAACTCTCATTGCTCTTCTTAGTGTCGAAATTTACAACATACAAATTCTCGTCATTCAGCATTGGCGACGTAAATTTCAACACTCTTCTCGGTGTCAAAGTTCCTTCGAAAAGAATTTAATTAATTTTCGGTCAAGAATTGCGGATTACAGTGAAAATTTTCAATAAAAGTGTAAATTTGTATAGGATGTGCCAGAATGGGCATGGCAACACCCGCCCATTTTCATTCTTAGAACTTAGAATAATAAATGTATGATATCTGCCAAAATTTGCAGAATTTGGTGCAACTGATTAAAAGATAGGGAGGAGAGAATACATGAGTTGCTGCAGCTACGAGGGCGGTCCCAAGTCTAGCCAACGTAACAGAGAAGACACAAAAAAGTTGAGAAAATTTTTCTTTATTTTTAAACATGATCTTATTTTAGCTCGATGTGCCAGAATGGGCAGGGGCAACGTAGCCCACTTTCATTCTCAGAACTCAGATTAACAAATGCATAATATGTGCCAAATTTCGCAGAATTTACTGCAACTGATTGAAAGATAGGGAGGAAAAATAATAGGGGATTATTATTATTATTATTATTGCGATGAAACATCGCCAAACACTCTAGTGAAATATCTTCATGATGCTGTTTATACTTTATTGAAAGCAAGCGCGGCATCCATCTTGCGCACAGCTTGCTTATCTTCAAATCTTTGCTCAATCTACGACGTCAGCATTTTTTGAAATGCCTATTATTTCAGCTTACTCACGCACTTTCAGCCAACGATTATCCAATACCATTTTGTGGATTTTCTTAACCGTGTCTCGCGTGGACACCTCAATTGTCGACCACTACAGTGTTCGTCTTGGCAGCCCGTACGGTCCTGTTTGAACTCTGTTGGTCAATATTTCACAATTGTAAATGACGGAGCAGATTCTCTTAAGAGTAGAATCTAGGTCGTCCTTAATATTGGTTGGGCTGAGACCATTGGAAATGGAAATATTGAATTACGTAACGGTGACCAATTTTTTGCATGTTTAGAAATTCACTGAAATCGTTTACTTTTGATAGCTCAATTAAAAATTTCCAAACAACTTGGCTCCTTGAAACTTAAAAAATATGTTTTATAAGGTTGCCACTTTTCAGCAAAATATATTTCTTTCTTTTTTTTTCTAACTATTCGCACCATCTATACGTCAGGTCGGCGAGTTTTTGGACCGGCCTCGTATTTGTATGGGAGGTACCAGAAAGAGCGTGGTTACCTATTCGATTTGTGTACAATTTTATAGGGGATAATAAATCCAAGTAATGAAGAAAAATTAAGACTACTACAGCTTACTAATCAGAAACGACAGAGGAATGATTGAATTTCGGAAAATCTGCTAATTTGTATTGGGGAACGTTGTACATTTTAATAGTGAGACCTTACAGTGGAGAGCGCTTAGCGTGTACCAAAATTAGCTAAATTTGGTGCACCCACGTAAGAGATATGGATCCAAGAACATATTGGCTAAATGGGTCATTTGTGGGGGAGGTTCCAGAAGTGGTTATCCGGTCGATTTTTCAAACTGCACGAATGGGGAATTGCAAGAAAAACCAGAATTTCTACAATTCGCTCAATTTGTGTGGGAGCTGCCGAAAGTAGTGGGTCAATGAAGACCATTTGCAATCCATGGATACGATCTGCCAAGTTTAGTAAAGCCATCCAGGCAGCCAGACAGACGGACATCTCTCAATCAACGCATTTGGTGATAAAATACTTGGTACTTTTGAAGGTTCCCTCTCAAAATTACATTTTTAACCATATCAAATGATATAAAGGCGAAGATATAAAATTACGACTAAAATTTTTTTATAGAATTTTTCAATTTTTCAAATTCATTATAGCATTTAATAACGAACTACGGTAATTTCCTAAAAAATATAAATAGCCATTAGGGCGAATATGAGCCTTATCTGATGATATTCAATATGTTAATTAAGTAGTACAATTCTTATATTCTGAGCTGATAAAAATTTACATATTTAAGATTTATGTGGTCATTAATATAACAATAATGCGAAGCACAACAACTCTCTTAATATAATTAAATTTTATGGAAGTCCATTCCTTTACATTTTACGCAACATTCTATTGGTAGGTGAAAAATTACATAAACATCGTTAGATACGTTATTTCCTTGGCTAATACACTGATTTGAGCAAAACCTTACATTCATCCATTACATTGACCCTCCTCTCATTCGTGTAACACTTTTATACAACCCTTGGCCACTTCATTTGTCGCTCCCCCGCTGCCACCCTGTTATAAAATGTTATATCATGTCACATAATAAGTGTTAAATAACCGACAAACAAAAGTCAAATGCCAAACGCACTTTTATCACCATTTAGTGTTCCGTCCGCATCAGAAATGTGGGAAAATGTGTTGTGCGGCGTCCAATACAAACATGAGCGGTGCGACGGAATATCTCTTGAATCCGCCTCAAACAAAATGAAAATAAGATGTCAGAGCATAAGATGTCTCACGCTCACAAACAGAGCAAATTGAGAGGACAAAACATATAACAGAAGCTAAAGCAATTGTTTACAAAACAAACTGTTACGAACAGACATCTGTTACGTGGATACAAAGAGAAATGTTAAAATGAACTGTTAAGTATCAAGAGAAGCAATTATACTTCGCCAGAGAAGAAATGGTGTTGCCAGATTCACCATTTATCGACCCAAGGGTAAAATTTCTTAAAAACTAAATAAATGGATGGAAAATAATGGAGCAGAGTAAACTATTATTAAGCTCGATAATTTAATTTAGTATAAGAAACTATTTTTCCATTTATACATAACTAGCCGACCCGGCAAACGTTGCTTTGCCTTCAAATTTTATTTTTATTGGAAATGTTTCAT
>JAHXMU010000399.1:256170-282503 GCA_019455685.1 Philornis downsi
TAATAACAATCAGATCTAAATTAATCTCCTAATATTAGTCTTCCGTGTAAACCAGTCACAGGTCTCATCTATATTTGTCGAAACTTAGCCATCGGAGCTTAAAAAAAAAAATACTATCAATAAAGTTTTTGCAAATATGTCATATAGAAGAGGGTAGTTTAATGCAAATCTCGTTCCATTATGTGAAATTAATACCTTTTAACAGATAAATAAGTACAACTCCAGTGTTAATACTGATTCCATTTAAAATGTTGATCAATTTAAACAGCGTTGTTGTTATCACAACCTATGTGAACTTTTGCTATAACTAATTATTATAATTCTAATAGGCAGGCGGGCTGATGGTTTTGTTGAAAAATCAAGCAAAGAAGATAGATTTTCTTAAACTGCCTAAAAGTAATACGCCACATACAAGTATGTAACAAATTGTCAGAGCTGTAATTAAAAAAAAACCATTAATAAGAGATCGGATTTATGTTTGGATTAATTTTGAATCCGATTGACTTGTTATCGGCTACAAAGAAATAACATTCTATTCAGTCGGACTATTTATTTTTTAAATTAAGATTTTAATGGAACCGAAACTTATATATCCTCACTATCACTATCTATCCTGACCTACAGTGTCATGGAAGATCAATTGGTTCATCGCAATCATCATATTTTTCCTACGAAATATTTATCTGATATATATTTTGCAATGTTTTTCAATAGCCAAGGTTTCAATTAGGGCTACCACATACGCGTTCATTATTAACCACTTGAATATTACATCAACTGGAGTGACTCTTTCCCGTGTCTGTTGATTACTATCATATATTGCGTTCAGTCCTTGTGTGAGCATGTTTATTTCTACTGCCGATATCAACCGCTGTCCTGGTGGTCCGTAACACAGAGGGCAATACATAGACAATAAATACCGATGCACAGCCAGAGAAGTGGAAATGCCAGCAATGCACTCCTCTCATACATAATATTGTCGACTTGCCCTTTTTCTAGCAAAAAATGGGCAATTTTTAGTAATTTTCATAACCAGACACAACTAAGGAGGTCCCATAACAAAATATATGAGAATGGGCGGATGGATTGTACGGGCAAGTCTATCGATTTTGTCCTGTACGAGAATGGACAGCAAAAAAAAAAAAAAAAAAAAAAACTGGAAGCCATTCAAAAAAAATTTCATTTTCATCACTTCCAATTGCGCAATACGAGTATATACATATTTATTATTTCCAAGGAAGCACTTTTATATCGCTTCCAAATCTAAACAAACTCGGTAGTTCGTATTAAATTGATTATCATTACACCTACATACTGTTAATTGGTTTGGATTCGACTGTCACAAAATCACATTTGATTAAACACTGTTTTGCGGTCTGAAAACTCTGTTTCAAAAACAAAAGTTCTTTGGTCAAATGAAAAATTCGATCTTTGGCGCTTCTCCCTTAATTCGTCACACACAGTTTCGATAGTACTTTAACAGCCTGGTCCTTCCAACGGAGTTTTGGTTGCCCTCTTCTGCGCCGTCCATCGATCTCATTGTCGAAAATTTTCCGTGTCGGAGCGTTTGGATCCATCCGCACAACATGACCCAGCCAACGCAATCGCTGTATATTAATGCGTTTGACCACGTCGATGTTGGTGAATACGTACGAGTACTCATCCATTCTTTGATACAGTTCCTCTACAAATGAACCGTCTGAGTTTAGTATTATCGCTTCCACAGGCTACATTTTTTACCGGACCATTCCCATATTGTGGTGCATTATAATTTATTGGAACAGGCTGTGAATAACGAGATTTTGAGTGTTTTTCAAAAATTTGCTGTAATAAAAATTTTGTTGTAACACTCGAAGTATACAACATTTTCAAAACAATACGCCTTAAGGAAATAAGCAATGACAGCAAAAAATGTATTCGTGCTTATATAGTGCATAAGCAACGTTAAGATTTGATCAGTGGATACATTTTTTGTTTAAGTCTTTTTGTCGTCTCTTTACAGAATTAATTAAATAATACTTGGAATTAATTAAATAATACAAATTTATGATGGAAAGGCTCAGCTCAGAACAAAGAGCCAAAGTTGTTCAATTTTATTTTGAAAGTCAGCATTCGATTATTCAGATCATATCGAAACTTCCTTCATGTTCGGAATGCTCCTGGCGCTCCAACAAGTTACCGATCGGTTCAGTGTTTTAGGCAACAAGGGGTTGTCTGTGATCTCCCGCGTGCTGGAAGACCTCATACAGTTCTAAATGAAGTGACCAATGCTCGAGTGCAAGCAAGTATTGAGGAAAACCTTGAAGCTTCCACCAGGCGACGTTCTCAGCAGTTAGAGATGTCTAGGCGGTCTTTGCACAGAATTTTACATATGTTATATCTTTTCCCATATAAGATGCAATTGGTTCACGAGTTAAAACCAAATGATGCACAAGAACGCATTCAATGTAGTCGCCGTTAAAGTTACTTATGCGCCACCCTTTATAAACTTTTACAGAGTTAACGAAATTTTGCGAAATCACTCCTCCGAAAAATGGTAGAAGCTTGTGAATTACATCGAATTTTCGATAGAGGATTGGACGTAAATATACGCTAATATGTTAGCAACGGGAAGCTGGCTCATAAAATCGCTTTGGAATTTTCTTTTCCCAACACTTCGTTAAACCCACTTCTTAATTGCTAAGATACGACTTGTCTACAACTCAGCAGCATTTCTTAGTGAAACTGGCAAAATATTTCCCTACGAACATGAAATATCCGAGTATATGTACATGCCCAAGTTATCATTATTTGCTAACAACTCAAATAATTATAGTCTGGCAACACTGGCTAAGAGTGCGCCAAGTAGCTAATTAAGAGTCGATTAAATTTTGCTCTTTTCTGTTATTTTTTTTTCCGCTCACTTTGCTCTACTATCACGACAATGAAGGTTTTGTCGATAAACTCACTTTTACACAAAACGAATCAGAGACCTCCACATTTAGTAACAACAGTAGGCTATGGCTGACTCATTGACTCTGAGCTGAAAATTCTCTTCACTTTGAATTTGATTTTTGTAACACAAAACGTACTTTGCTCTTTTTTCTCGCTTCTGCTGTTGTTGAATGTTACGGCTCCGTCTTTTATGGCGGAATGTTACGTAAGGCTTGCTAGGCTATGTCACTGTGTTGTGCCTTCTCTGGGTACGTGAATGTGTGTGTTTGTGTGTGTGAGCCTGTGTGTTATTTGAGTGTTTAACATTATTCCAAACATTTTTCTTTACTTTCAGATAATCATTACCAAAGCGTCCGACAGGCAGCACCATCTAAACGGAGCGGAGACGGGTTCAATTTAACGCAGTCGTGTTACGTATGCGAAAGGGAACGGTAGTGATTACATCAAACATTAAACAGAAAAGTGTTTTTTTCTAGTGAAATTATCAAATTATTCATGCAACAGCAACAAAATTGTGGAAGAAAAATAATTGCGAAATTTATTTAGAAAAAGTAAAAAAAAAAAATCTAAAACAAAAATATAAGAAAAAGTTGTGAAAGGAAATATTTTTTTTTTTATGGGAAAAATCAAAAAAATCTCCATGGAAATTCCAAGAAGCTTATGAGTGTGTCAAGTGTAAAAATATCTTGTGATTAAAAAAATATATCTAACAAGAAGAAAAAGCAAAACAAAAGTCATTGAAAATTATTCATTGTTTAAATTATAATGTCTAAAAGTGCCACAGAGCAATTCCAAATCAAAAAGAAAAGAAAACATCCGCTGAGCGGAAGCGCCTTCTCTATTGCTGACGCACCCGCTCAGATTAATCCTTCGATTGAAATACATCAATTGGCCAGCAAGCGTTACGCTCCCGCTGCTACATCCGACGTAATTACCGAAGAGAATTTCTCTGACTTTCAAATTGGTGACAAACATCTCAAACATTCGTTGCACTTCAAGCCCATAACGTCAGCCGAAGAAGCTGCAGACATTTTCATAGATTCGGACTATATAGCAGCAGCGGCTGACCTATCATCAATCGTTGCTGTTGCCGACAACAATCGCTGTACAGCTGATAGAACGGCGACGACGGCCACAGCCACAAATTGTTTACGTGACCAAACTCAGGTGCAGCTGTTGAGAGAATCCAACGATTCCAAGAAAATCAACGCCAACACCAACTACAACAATACGGCAAACAACATGCCACTTCAACATGGTTTCTATGTCAAGGGAGCCTTGGCGACCAAACGAGCCTTGAAGTCCTTGAGAAGTCACAACTCCGCAGCGACCTTGAATCCTGCGCCTGGAGAAGAAGCCAAAAGGCCACGTCGTTCTGTTGCAACGTCGGCAGCTGTGGAAAATACGAAAATCCGTTCTCAGGGCTTTATGGTGGGCCAAGCAGCGAGCAACATACAGTTTTCCTATTTATTAGGCGAATCTTTGGCCCGCCACGGCCGCCTACAGGAAGCATTCGATATTTATGCTCTAATAGCCAGTGAGCAATTGGAGGGCTTCATACCCTTGGAGAAGCTCAATGTATTGGCCACAGCTCTATTGGAACACATACGCATTTTAAGTTCAAATTCCAAAAAAGCAAATGAAACGCTCGAAGCTGACCTCAGTTCACAAACAAACCTATTAGCCAACCCTGTAGATAAAGTCGAACTGGCTTCACCTCTGCATTACGCTAAATTCTCATCCGGTCCAGGATCAACCTCGTCGGCATTGGCCACTCAGTGGCAATTATCGAACGAGTCCATATCGAACGTCTCTCCGTTCGCTTTGAAAACATTAAGCTCAGAGTTATTGCCCTCATCTGCGGCAGGAAATTTAGACCTTCATAATCCCTCTCGAGAACTAACGCGCACGAAAAGTCCCTGTCTAACAGACGACTATGATCCGCTGTTGTGTCCATTATGTCGTGATATTTTACGCTCTCCCGTTACCACGAATTGTGGTCACACCTTCTGCCGTCAATGCTGTGAGACCATAACCATGTGCAACATATGCCACATAAAGTTTCCACGCTGGCAAAAGGATGACATTGCAGTAGAGACAAGTGGCCGGAGGCATGATCATATTTCCGCCTTGGCCACGCTCAGTACGGCTACCAGCACGACCACCAGCTCCAGTAGTCTGGCGCCGACAGTACAACACATTACCGCTAATCAACAATCCATCTACACATTTCCCACAAATGCCGCTAATGCAGATGCGGTCCCGCCTGCCCCAAATGAACGGCCACGCCTACGGATTGTGACTTCACCGTCACAATCGATGCAGACACCCTCACCCACTACGGTGACCACAACGTCTATAGCATGTACCACGGATACGGCTACGACCACCATGGCATCAACCTCTTCGCTGTTAACCAACAATGGGGGGCGTGGCGGTTCCAATTCTAATGATAACATGAAATTCATGCCCGATGTGTTGGTGCGACGCTTAGTGGAGAAATGGTGGGGAGCAGATTTGCAAGCCAAGAAAATCTTGGAAACAGCTACCAGTTATATGCATTTGAATTTATTAGATGATGCTTTGAAATTTTGCAACGTCAGTTTGGAAAAATGTAAGTAGAACAATTGTACAATAAGGTGTTTTCTGCAGCTGTTTGTGTGTGTTTGAAATTTGATTTAGCAATTCAAATTTGTAGGTTTTTATTGACCGATAAATTATACCAGTTGTGCTCTAATTGCAATTGAAACGTAATGATGTCTTATGATTTCATGTACAGGGTTATCCGTTTCTCGGTTTCAAAATGAAAGTTAAATAAAACGAACTTGTATTTTATTATAATGTTGGGACTTTGTCATTGTGTACGAAATACAAAGTAATTTAAATGACCGCCATTGAATTGAATGCAGCAGTGGGTCCTTTTGAGGTACTCTTCGGAAAAAATGCAGCCCACTGACACCTCAAGGCCACAATGAGCACCAAATAGTCACTTTTTGCGGATGCAATGGCTTTTCCACAATCAATTCTTGGTTCTCCATGCACCATATGCGACAATTTTGCTTGTTGACGTAACCACCGAAGCTCACCATCGCTGAAGAAAATTTTGTTCGATTGAAAGTGAAATATCAAACGCTAAATTCAATAATATTCCAATCAACTGAAATAAATGATGTATCAACGGAAAGAGTGTAGAATTCAAAGGCGGCAGATTACATAAACAAAAACCTTACAATCTATCTCTTTATAATAATAATAATAATCTGTTTATGTCCACGCTGGCATCCCCTACGTTTGCACTAATATATAACTTAAACCAAGACCAGATGCAATTTCTTTTCCACAATCACTTCTGGGTTCTTCACGCCCCATATGCGACAATTTTGCTTGTTGACGTAACCACCGAGTTAGCTTGATCGCTGAAGAAAATTTTGTTCGATTTGAAGCCCACGTGTTTGAATCACCACACTTATAGTAAGTTTTAACTATTTTTAAGCGTTCTTGTTGTTAAACGATCCATATTCGTAAATGGCAAACATTTTACTAAATAAATAACACTTCAGATGACAGGTATTTCACAGCTAACAGCCTTGCCAGACTGGCGTTTGGAAACCATTCCATGCATAATTCTAAATGTAATTCTTTGTCGAATAAAATTTAATACTTGGAATGTACATCCATTAATATTATAGCCTATGATATGTATGAAAACATAGTGTGGTCAACATTTTGTGAAATATCAAACGCTAAATTCAATAATATTGCAATCAACTACAATAAATGATGTCTAAACGGAAAGAGTATAGAATTCTAAGGCGACAGATTACATAAACAAAAAGGTTACTACCTATCTCTTTATAATAATAATAATATTCTGTTTATATCCACGCTGACACCTCTACGTTTGTACTAAAATAAAACTTAAACCAAGACCGCTTTGAATTTCGTAAAAAATCCTTCATACTGTCAACAGACTTCTAGTGGACAAATCTTAATATTTTTCGTTCGCCATGCCCGCAATTAAGGTGGGACAATTCTTTTCAATACTTATGTATTATTACGATATATTTGTTAGGAAAGAAAATTCTGAAATAATCCCCATTTTTGGATGGTGGTTAAGCCACGACAAAGCACAAAACTAAATCCGTCTACGTAATATGTCGTCCTCGTAACTCGGCCTTTAGTATACGTAGACGCAGACAAGACTTTTTAAGCGCTTCGGTGTTCTGCGCTCCTTCTTCAACTCATTTCACCAACAGTTTTGATCGACTTATTCTTCGTCACCCATTGAGTTTATTTTCGAATATTTTTCGTGCTGGAGGATTTTGGTTCATCCACACAATGTACGTCGACATGCGCACGACGTCGAAACTTTCCTTTAACGAAGGGCGATAATAAACTTCTCTCGAAGAATCGCAGGACTAGTTTGTGTCATAATCCTGCATTCTGTGCTAAAAGGGTTTTGTTATTAAATCTCCTACTAAGCCCTTCTTGGCAACATTTGTTTGCAAGACACATTCTTCGTCTGACTTCCAACATGACTTCACTTCGGGGGCCGAAGTAGCTGGACGAAGTAGATTCACATCTCGGAATCCTTTACGCAGTACCTAAACGTGTGGCTAATAATTTGAACTTGCCATCAGGCCTACTTTCGCTGACTCCTTCTTAATGGTCGAGAAGGCTGCTGTAACATGTGGCTGATTTCGGTCATTGGTATCTACATATATATCATCAGCGCATCCAACAACCGAAACATATGGCTTTTGTTGAAGGTGGTATATTGTTTAAAGCCTCGTTTGGTAAAAAAAAGTCTGATACCACAGTGACAGTTGGTACACGCCTCTGGGCTGTTTCGAACACAAAACATAATACATTTAAATTCCAGTCATCAAGCATGCATTATTTGATCCAAGTCTTATTTAGGAGTTGATACATGCATATTGTTACGCTATCGCTTACAGTCTTAAAGAACTCTAACTGCAGGTCACCAGCACCAGTAGCTTTGTTGCTTTGAAATCATGATACTTCTATGTATTCTGTTCTGGTTTTGCCTCGATGGTATGCAATCTGTGTCACTGGCGATAAATGGCGTAAGTTTTTCACCTGTAGTGCCATCTAGAACTACCCAATTCATAGAAGTGTTCTCCTCATAGCACACTCTGCATACATGGGATTTCTAGGCTTTCTTCGTTATTCTTATAGAAGAGGACTGTGTACCACAATACCAGCTTTTTACTTTTAAGTAGAATATTTGGATATCGCTTCTACTTTTTCTATATCCTTTTCTTTTAGACGATCGTTTTCCCCACTTAATCAGCTGATGTCCTCTCTTTTCATCTTCTTAAAGCGTTTCCTCAATCAATATCAATCATCTTCTTAAAGCGTTTCCTCAATCAATAATTTATAATTAGTTGTTGCGATTCCATATATATAGTCTTCTTTACCTCGGATGCAACGCGATATCACTTCTATCCCTGTGCCTTTCTGTATCTTCGATCTCCTGCTCATTTCACAGTCGGGTTTTCTATTTACATAGATAATCTTCCTTCTTCTTCTTTTCATCCTTCTTTTCATCTTCTTATAGTGTTTTCTCAACCAACACTTTACAGTTAGCTAGAGCGTTGCCAGGTATGCAGTATCCTTGGCCTCGGCTGCAACGTGATACCGCCGTTTTTTCTGTGCCTTTCTACATCTTCTATTTGCGGCTCACTCCACAGTCGATCTCCCATCTTACAGAGACTGTTTCCCTTTCCGCTATATTTTGCAATGAACTTTTTACAATTGGCTGTAGCGTCGCCATGTACGCAGTTTCCATTGCCACGGCTGCAACGTGATATCACCTCTATGCCTGTGCCTTCTGTATTTTTGATCTCCGGTTCATTTCACAATCGATTCTTTTTTTCATTTCCTTGTAGCATTTTCTCAGAAAACGCTTTACAAACAGTATCCTTTACCTCGATTGCAACATTCTGCCGCTTCTTTTTCTGTGTCTTTCTATATACTTGATTTGTTGCTCATTCCATAGTCTTCTACCCTACATTTACCTTTCCGCTATATTCTTTAATGAACTTTTTACAATTGGCTGTAGCATTGCCATGTAAGAAGTCTCCATTACCACGGATACAACGCGATGTCACCTCTTTTTTCCGTGACTTTCTATATCCTCGATTTGCTGCCCAGTTCACCATCGGCTACTCTGCTTAAATAGGCGACTTGTCTCTCTTTTTATTTCCTTATAGCATTGCTTCAATCAACCATTTACAATTAGCTGTAGCGTTGCCATGTCAGTAGTCACCTTTACCTCGAATGCAATGCAATGCTCTTCATCGAAACAGGATATGCCAGGGCGCGGTTTTTAATATCAAAGTACGGTAGTTCTCATTGAGTGCATACTGTGTAATCGCTGTGCGTAAGGAACGTCAGAATACAGGGGCATCTCGCAGTAGAAATTGGAAGAGTTTGCTGAATCAACTACACTCTGAGATCGGAATATATTTTTGGGATGATTAAGAACGCAAATTTTATGCAGTATCAGATTGAGCACTTCTAGTTGTTACCATAAATTGGAATGTATCTTCCATCTGTGGTGGTATTTTCACAAGAGTTAGGTTAATTAACTTTTCGTACATTTTGGATAAGCCGTTGTGTGATAGGTCCTCTTGGCTGAGTCTAAAATGAAACGCATATAAACTCATGTAATGTAAGGAGGAGCTCTGGCTAACACATTTTAAGGAATATAATCAGTAGAATTTTCACCTAATCTATGTACGGTTTTATCAACAAGAACTTAGGCTACTTCAGAGATTGCCTATTAATCAATTACCAATCATCTTCTAAGTGGCTTATGAAATGAAATCAAAATAATCTTTCCTTTTCTAATAACTCAATAGTAGCTATGCGATGGGTGACCATTCCTTTCACAATTGTTAGCATTTATTCTTCATCAACGTTCTTTAAGTAACAGCCATACCAATGACAGTTATAGATTTTCGACAAACTTATATATATATATATATATATAAACTTAATACTTCCCAGGGGTTGCAATAGGTGACGTTAGAAATTTATAAAAGAGCATTTTTAACACAATCCTCTTATGACCCTTTATGGCCACACAAGACTTTACTGTTTTATAAAGTGAAACAAATTCGTATCGGTTCAGAGATGAGCAAAAGAGGAGTCTGTCTGTATTTTACCAAGAAGAATGAAAAGAAAATTCACTGAAAAATACCGTACCAACAGGAACTCTGATTGAAATGGCAATAAAAACGACCTTTTGATACTCATATGTATGGACGTACATACGTACATACATAACTAACTATCCAACATATGGTAGTCAATATATTCTGCTTTTTATTTCAATATCCTCTGGAACAACGACAACATTTTCACTCGACCTTAACATGCACATTTGTGTCAACGGGTTGTGTGGACTGCTCTATGTTGGCATTGTTACTCTGCTCCACCGGAAAATCCTTGCATTGTCATGTGTTATATGAATATAATCATGTGTATTTATGATGGTACTCAGCAACAGTTGAGAAATATTTGTAACAGGAAGAGAAAGAAAACACAGTTAAGTATTGACATATTATTAAAATCCTCCTGTCGTTTTCGTTTTTTTTCCTCTCGTTTTACATTTATATAAATTCCAATGAAATATTTCGTTGAACGATATAACGATGACTATTCTGTTCCTTTGCTGCAATCTTGTTATATATAAAACGTGCATAAAATATTAATTAATATTTCATGCTGAGTGGGAGTTTGTGACATCGTATAAAATAAAACACGTTCTTTATTATTACATCCATCTTAGGGGAGATATTAGAGCGAAGCTTCCCACTACGGGATAGTATGAAGCTTTGATGGGGCAATTTGTGGTTGCAAACGGCACGGGAAATTATGGAGGCAAGCAATAAATAGATGAAATGTAATAGACGTGGTTGAGATTTGAATTCCCAGTTTAGTGCAAAAAATATAACTGTGACAGTTATTATGGCCCGAACCGACATTGTCATAATATGGTTTGTAACTTTACAAAGTTGGCACTAACTTATTCATATGCTATGGAATTTAAATGATAAAATATCATTAGCTCACTTGAAAAGGGATTAACAATATTAGGCCCGATGATTATTTCTCACATGTTTTACATTGATAAATCATATTACATTCTATACGGTTGTATTCTACGATGTAATTTTCTTATTTTTTGTTTTTTGTTTTGTTTGGTATTTCCTAGCATTTTGACTTCTTGCACAGAAATAATTTAAAAAATTTTTCCGAGATCTCTTAGTATTTCAAGTTTCTCTTCACAGTTAAGGAGTCTTAAGAGGATCACATATATTGTTAAACATTTGTTTTATAAAATGCACGATATTTTGATTACTGCACTCAATCGTAGATTCGAGTATCGATGCAGTCATCTGCTTTGAGCAACGATTACCTTGATGTGCTGACGAACATTTCCAGCAGTCGAGCAATTGGCAAGTCCAGTAAAAGAGCCTCGCAAACTAAACGTTTAAAATTCCGGTCAAATGGTTAGCTCCGTTTTAGTGAATCTTATTAAAGAATTCGTATAGACTCACTGAATGTGGAAAGCTCTCTCATATTCCGTTCATGGGGTGCAAAGAAATCTCATACGGCTATGAGGCAAAATTTTTGCTTTGGATTTGTTCTAAAAAAAAAATAAATCTTTTAAGACTCTTTTCCTACTCCAAAACTGCTGTTCAAGCGCTTAAATGATGTGTCCATATACTTACATATCTCAAACATATGTTTAATAACCGTAAATCATTCATGTTTATGGAAATTATTCTTATTTGACAACTAATTTTAATTTGCGAGTGTTCTTTGTAAAAATACTGGCAAGGTTATATTTAATTTCGGTGTTTCAATATTTCTTGGCGTTTCTCCTCGAAACTTGAGACCTCTTCAAATGGTTGGCTTCGTTTCAATCAATACAGGATCAATTTCACATTCATTGATCCTGTATTGATTGAAACAGGATCAATTTCACATTCATTGATCCTGTATTGATTGAAACGAACCCAACTTAGATTCTTTTCTTGGAATATAAAAGAATTTGTTTTTTTGATATCTCGAGAAAAAAAAGAGATACTACAAATATCGTTCATAAACCTATTATATTGCATTGTACCAGAATGATTATAACTAAAGTATTTCTTCGATAGCATCAGTGGCAGATGCAACATGAATTACATGAAAATACTAAACAACGCGGAGCCTTGAAACTGAAACGTATGTTTCATAAGATTGCCACTTTTCACCAAAATATTTATTTCTTAATATCGTCCTTCGAGCGATCCACAAACGATAATACAAAGCCTTTTCTATTTGTTGTCCTTCTTTTCCAAGGTATTCGGTGAACCGAACGCATATGTGTTATCCCAAAATACGCAAATCATGTTGACTTTTTTCTTGGTGGCTTTCTACGGTCTCCATTACGTTCTTTTGATACAGCTTTTCAGAAGTTAAGTGATGGACAAATGTTTCATACATTTTCCAAATTGCTTGAGCAATTTTTATTCCGTTTAAAAGGTTCCATAGGGCGCTTCGAATTAAATATTAACTTTAGAAAACATTTTTCTCATGCTCAAGTTTCTATGCCAAATGTTGAATATACTATCTTTTGATATTTAACATCGATGGGAAGTCTGTTATATCTTGCCCTGAACGCTTACTAAATATTCACCATTATCCGTGCTTGTACGACCCCGTTTAAAATCAGAAAACCATCGGTAAATGGTAGTTTTCAACGCAAAACAAGCGCCATTACACTCTTCAAATTATATTTGATTTTGAACTGTGTTTTTTTCCCATATCATAAACATTAAAAAGAAATGTTTAATCCGTAAGCGAAATGCGACTCCCCCTTTAGTAAAATAAAGCAAAAAAAGCATCACTTGAAATACTGCAACTTGAACGAAAATTACATAAAATTTTCACAGTCGTCGTCTGAAAGTTGTAAAGTTTTAAGAAAAGTTCCTTAACCCGCTTTAGTGGGAACGCTGCAACAAACTAATAGTGATTAAATAGCTTGGTCAACCCATATATAAGTAAATGGCGTATGTTTCAACGGGGGGTGAGGTAAGCAAGGAGAAATGAAAGACGGAAATTTAGTATTGTGTTAAGACAAAACTGGGGGTTTATTTGGGTTACCTTTATTAGCAGATACACTTTGTGCCGCTTGAACTTCAGAAAAATAACTAACTCAAGTAGCAAAGCTTGAGTTATTTGTATCGAAACATGAACAAATTCGAACACAATTGCTGGAATAAAAAAATGACTGTGAAATAAAGCTTTACCCACAGTAGATTAAGACATTCGATGAAATTCAATTCTAATATAAACACCGTACATTGCTATAGCACATTGTAAAATTACTAATCTATTGAACCAAAACATTCCTATTATTTTGTTTCCCATTAAGCAACCCATCTGTCTATTCACCATTCTGGCCAACAAATTGCAGTTGAAAGCAAATAGCTACAAATGTTCGTGCAAGGTTCTACAAAGAAGTTAATAACGATGCTAAACGAGAATTTATAATGCATCCACATAATACGAGCATCTGCTAAAGGAAAGCATTTGCTTGTAAGCTTTATGGGTTCCCCATCTATTTACTCGCCATCTATTTACATGCTACAGTACAGCACACAAGTATTTGCTCAGTCATAGACCAGAGTAGAATTCTTGTGTACCAACCCATATGCTACTGGCCCTTGCATCCATAAATTTTTGTATCCTCTCTCTCTCTCTCTCTCTCTCTCTCTCTTTCCAATGCTGTGTGAAATATTAGAACCGTTTCGTTAGGTCAAGGTTCAAGAATGAACTTTTTGCTGTGGTTACTTTATTCATTTGGTATTTCTTTGCAGAAATGTAGAATTGCGGTGGCAAACACAAGTAAAGTTATAAATTGAGTTGTAATGAGTTCCATTATTTACAGATGATGAGTTATTCAATAGTAAATACTATAAAGTTTTCATGGTGTAAATGAAGAGTTAAGTGGATGTCTATTTAAATACTGAGAACTGCTGCAAATATTATGTATGAAACTTAAAAGACACTTAAATTTTAAAGTAATAGAAGAAAATCAAAAGTAAAAAAGAAAGCTGTAAAAATTCTAATGGTTATCAAATTCATTGATTTATTTCAATATTGGTTTAAAATCGCCTGAATGTCACCATAAAGGTAGATAGAAGCTATCACAGGATAGTGGGCAAACGCGGCCGTCATCTGGCACAAAACAATGTTCATTCCTCACTGAGTTTTCAAAATTCAAACTTGCTGTCTCTGTAAAAGAAACTCTGACGAACAGACGTTATGCTAATGATACATACATATATACACAAGAAATGATTCTTTACGAGAATGTTTCCCTTAGTGAAAGATTACTCTGCACAGCTTCTTTGCTACCTGGTACTTAGTCGTTTTATTCTCTACTCTTAAGTCAACTAACGAATATTTACAGTTCGATCTTAGTAACAACAGCGGATACGTGCACAACAAAATATCCAAGATTCATTGTTATAGCCTGGAAGCCTTAGCAACTTGTACGGAACACACAGACACATCAATGTACAGAGTTTATGTGAAAAACCATATTTGTCGCAAAAAAAAAATAAATAAATAAATAAATAATAAAGACTGTGTGGCAGCTGACCGTTTGGGATTCTCAAAAATTGAACATTGTATAAAACGCACTATCTACTGAATATCATTATCAACGAACAAAATCATCTTCAGTAATGAGTCTCAGTTTCACCATCACGACATCTGCAGTTAATGTTTGGAAATGAATCTAAATGAATATTTTACGCACAACTTTTGGCACATCACATACAGTTCGAGAAACTATTCAATTACTATTTATACTATTTCATGCTTTGCGTAATTTTTGGAATGCCTTCAGAATGCCTTTAGAAACCAAATTCAATTTTGCTTCTTTGACAGTGAAGCCCTTGACTATTTGCTTTGTTAAATTTCTATAAATGGAGCTAAGTTGACGCACTAGATACATTTAGCCGAAGAAACCCAAAATATATAATATATTACTGCACGTTTTCTTACCTACTAGAGACCACTAAAATAATAGGTGTTGGATTGTGTAATTTGGGAATATTCAAAAACCGACTGGAACGAAATATAACCACGTCAATGATCATTTTCTTGGTAGTATGCAGAATATATATCTTATTCTTAGGTGGCGAGTGGTATAGATATCCTTATCTATTATACGCCTCCTGTAGAAAATAATTACAAGCGCTTTGATCTTCTGCGCTGCTTTCTCCTCCAATTCGTCACACCAAGCTCCTACAGTATTTCAAAAGCCTGGTCCTTCCAACGGAGTTTTGGTCGCCCTCTTCTGCGCCATCCATCGAGTTCGTTGTCGAAAACTTTCCATGCCGGAGCATCTGGGTCCATCCACACAACATGACCCAGCCAACGCAATCGCTGTATATTAATGCGTTTGACTAAGCCGATGCCGGCATATAGGTCATACAGCTCCCTGTTTATGTGATGCCGATACTCTCCGTTAGCGGAGTATTTTCCTCTCGAAAACTGCCAGTACTGGTTCATCCGCTTACATCACAACTTAGGATTCTGCGCCATATAATAAGACAGGTAGAACCAACGTCTGGTACAGAATATACGAGTATACAGAGTTATCCATTTTCGGTTTCAAAGGTAAAGTTAAATAAAAATGATTCCAATGAAAGTTTTATTTCATTATAATGCCCAAACCTTGCCACTATGTACGAAATACAATATGTCGTTTAAACGACTGCCTCTGCTTTAGTTGCAGCAACGGATTCTTTTGATGTCGTTTTCGAGCAGTTTTCCCTACACTTCGGGCGCTATCTCGGCGATAACTTGATAAATGTTGATTTTGAAATGCTTTTAATTTTGTAGAATACCAGCGTAAACACGATCTTTGAAGTAGCCTCAAGAAAAAAAAAGTCTAACGGCGTCAAATCGCATGATCTTGGCGGCCAATTGACATCAACAAAACGTGAAATTACGCTTTCTGGAAACTTCTGATGCAATAAAGTCAAAATCGGTAGTGTCGTGTGGCTCGTGGCACTGTCTTGTTGAAACGACATATCGTCCAGTTCATAGTCTTTAATGCAGGTCAAAAAAGTCGGTTATCACATGGCCATAACGCTCTGAATTGATAATTGGTAACGGTTCCTCAACCATCATTTTGGCCGATTAACATCTCCAGACCATAATGCGCATCAAACAGCCACTTTTTCGTCTTTTTCACAATCACTTCTGGGTTCTTCGAGCCTCATATGCGATAATTTTGCTTGTTGAGGTAACCACCGAGTGAGAAATTAACTTCATCGCTGAAGAACGGTTTGTTCGAAAAATCAGCATTGAAAGCCTGTTTCTGTAGCACCCAATCAGTGCGTCCATTGAGATGATGCACAGACCTGACCTGACCTCATCTGCAACGCTTCCAGCTTCTTCAAATTTCCTTATAATCTTGCCAATTCTTTGCACAGTAGGTCGGTTATGGCGACCATAATCACTCCGTAAGACATAAAAAGTGCCCACATTTGAAATGAAATTCATTTTTCTCTTGTAACCCCCCTTATTCGATGGTTGCAATAATATACATTATTGTCCACTGCATTGCTTCGCAACGCTTGGCAAAATTTGAAAATTGCGACCGATCCATCTTGAACTGTCTAGTACCTCCTGAATTAATGGTCAACTTAAGACAAATATCCTTTATGGCTTTTGAACAGTTGTGCAGAATTCGCTCAAATTTGGTAAAGATCGAGCTTGTTTTGCTAAACCTAGTTCCGAAATTGAAAATGTATGGTATTGCCCTGTCCCTTCTGATACCTCTTATTCAAACGTCCGATTTAACCCATATATTAGTAAGTCCATACCTTTTAATCAACTGACCTACATTCTGTCAAAATAGATATGCGCTAAGCGATTAGTAAAGTAGTGTCTGAGACATAAAAAGGACAGCATTGCCGCTTCTCTTCTTGTACCTCCCATAAAGATTATTCGTATTTCCAAAATTCAGTTCTTCCTCCGTAATTGTTAATTAGTTGGAATTTCTCATCGGATGGCAATAATATAATAATATAATATAATAATAATATAATACTAAAACAGAATGCAGTTCAACTTGTCATCCCATTAGCAGATAGCTTTGTTGCTAAATTGGCTCTTCACCAAGAACTTCTTAGACAAATGCTGTGAGATTCTGGGTTTAAAACCTTTAAAAACTTTTATAACTTCTGCCACAAAATGCTAAAAGTATTTTTTTTTGTTCGCAAACACCTGTTTGGTTTTTATTTTCTTCTTAAGCGTCTCCAGAAACGTCAAAACAGCCGATTTCATAAGGTTCTATAGCTTTTAAAACAACCAGTTGGCTGAAATCACAGAAATTTGACAAAAAAAAAAATCTCTTCAGTTCTGTTGTCTCTGGTGATTAGCTGACACAGTGTAAATTCTCTCTAGCGTAAATATGCTGGGCGGCTCATATTGTCATCATACAAAGCTGTCATAAATGCTTGACAGTTTGTGCGCCTGTTGCATATCATTTAGTCGTGGCAGTCGCCCATTCAATTGTGACAGCAGCAGCTTTGACTAACTGACTGACTAGCTGCCTGCCTGTCCGTTCTGTGCGTCTGTCTGTCTTGCATGGTATGTTGAAAATCATTATTTATTGTTTGTTTAATGTTCAAATGTCAAAATTATGATGGTTTAGTTTTTGTTACAACACTAACTCAATGCTCATCAGTGCCATCATCATCATCATCATCATTACCAAGTGAAGACGGACGAATGTCAGGCTGAATGTGATATAATAGAAATAGTGAAAAATAGCTTTTAAATTTTGCACTTTAAATTGTCTGCCCATATGCTAATCATGACAAAATTGGGAGATATGTGCCGTTTGTTAGCGGCATTCAATAACACTAAATCACTCTATCAATAGCTAATATCTCTCTAAACATAATTTAAATGATTTCGTTAAGATTAAACTTTTTTCTTTGACTCTTGGAGAGAATTGTTGAATCTGAGGCCTTCTTTCGTACTTCAAATTGTGTTTTGTTGTGATAATGAAACAAGAAAAACTTTCTAAAATAGCAAAAAATAGTACCTAAGGTACGCTGAGGATGATAATCATTTCAGAAAATAAAATGCTACGCCTTGTCGTGGTGTAAAAGCTTTAACATTTTTGCCCTCATCCTCCGAAAGTACAGGAGAACATAAGACAAGATCCTATTAAACCCGTTATCTATAAAAATGTACATATTAACAAGGTTCTCCGACTGCAAGTAACGATTTTAATTTTAAACGATTATCAGAAACTATTTGCTTTCAATTTTTTGGGAGAACACCACAAAGCAAATGAGGCAATTTGCAAATGTTTACACATTTGCTATAAATATTTAAAATAGGTATCTGCGCCCCATAAAATTGGGTTGTTCGGACAGTTTGTTCAGTTAATTCGTTACTTAGTTCACCATAAGTAGAGTTCCTTCAAACACTATAATAACTTCCTCCATCCTTTCTTCTCTAAACTGTTCACACGGTTTACTTCTGCTCTCGTTCTAGTCGTTTTAAAAAACATTTTTAAAAAGTGGACAAAATGAGCGAAAAAGAGCATTTTAGGCATATTAAGTTGTAATATTTCCGAAAAGGAAAACGGCTGCTGAAGCCAGCCGAAAAATAAAGTCGGTATATTAAAAAAAACGGACCAAATGAAAGAACTTGCCAGAAATGGGTTAAAAAATTTTCTACGGGCGACTTCTCCCAAATCAGGACGACTAAAAGAAATAAGGATGTCCCAACAAGAGTGCAAAATTTAAATGGCTGATGCAGCAAATGAATTGTTTCTCTGGCTGTATGACATGTGGCACCGTCTTGTTGAAACTACACGCCCTCCACATTCATTTCTTCAATTCTAGGCACGAAAAAACTGGTTATCATTTCACGATACCGAACCCCATTGACTGTTTGCGCTTGACGCTTAACGTGCCTCATTTTCATAAAAAAAGATCCAATGATTCCATTGAGGATGCATTTTCTTCTCGTGAACCACTCGAGGATTTTCCTCACCGTCAATGGCACCAATTCTGCCTATTGACGAAGCCATCAAGATGGAAATGGGCCTCGTCACTAAAGATGATTTTATCGGCAAAATCAGCATTTTCATGTTGTCTCTCCAATACTCAATTAACGAACTCTCTTCGCTGTCCATGGACAGCTGGCTTCAGTTCCTGAGTCAATTGAACTTTGTATGCATGAAGATGCAAATCTTTCGTCAAAATTCGCTGCATTTGCGAAGCTCGGTGTCGAATTGAGGTGGATGGAGTTTGAGCGACATCATCACGTACAGCTGCGACATTTTCGGTCGATCGACCTGGTCGAAGGCGAGTTGTTGTCTTTACATCACTAACAGCCCCAGTTTTGGAAAATTTATCCATTAATCTCTTTACAGTTGACTCTTTTGCAGTATTATTGTGACCCCAAGTTGATCGCAATTTGCCAACTGTAGCCACAAAACTTTCACCATTTTGTAAAACAATTTCACACTGAGAATGCGTTGTTCATTCCTGAAGCGCTCCATTTTTACTAACCTCGTACCTTCTACTAGCAAACAATAACAATTGTTCAAATGTCAAACAATGACATTTCGAATGGCCCCAAATTTAAATCTTGCGTTCTTGTTGGGACACAATTATTTAGAAATTTGTTTCTGATCTATATTCGAAATAACAATCCACTTTATGTGATTCTGTTTCTCTATTGGAACATAATAAGACAGATGTTTCGACTGGAATCGTCGCTAGTCTCCGCCATAGTAAGGTGGTGCACTGTTAAGGCCGGAATTATTGCCATTCTGCAGATCTTTAGCAATACCCACATTCTGAGCGTTATTGTTGTTTGTGCTGCTACAACTACCTTAATTAATGAGTACCCTAAGTGTTGCTTTCAGTGTCAACTATTGAATTATTTATAATATAATAATTTTAACAACACAAAGTTCAGTGTTAACAGTCTATGACACATTACAATATGCTGTCAACCACATACAATGACAGCGACACAACACCCATCATTTTAGAGGAAGGCACCACAAACAATATGTTATGTTCTATTTGTTGATTGTCGAACTATTCAACAGCAAGGAAAACGCTCCTCTATTTATCATAATTTCTAGTTCCATTTTCTTTTAATCACATTCCATGTTGAACATAAATATTCTGACAACTATGGTCGGTTTGCGGTCTGCATATGTTCTGGATCATAAGTCATCAGTTCAGAATAAAAGCTTGTGCGTGGCTTCTTAATGCACTCCATCTCCATCAAGATGCTAACAACTCGTAACAACAGTTCAATTTGAAAAATGTTCTATTAAATCTAAACAAGTCATTTACAATCCCTTTGTAGTTGTTGGCATATGTTCGAACATCTGGATTTTTCAAGATTTTCTTTCATAGTTTTGCAGTTGGCGGGAGCAGTTTGTATGTCCGCGATGTCTGTCAAACGCAGACACAAGAAGAATGTATAATATTTTTAATGCCTTTTATTAGGTAAGAGTAAGTTCAGAAATTATTTTCTTAGTTTTTCGAGAACGAATAATAATTAATGTAGGTGTATTGATTTATAACGAGGAAGGAAATTGGAAGAAAAGTTGATGCTTGTGCTAAGAATGTTTAAATGTTTACTTTACATAATCATTCAATTTGTCAGCCAACGAAAAACAAAAAAAAAAAAAATAATAATAATATCGATGAGAAACGCGTGACAGAAAGGCGGGAAGTCGATATCCCATATTTTCGGATGATGCCTTTGTATCCAACGCCTTGTGGTATCTGTGGCATCTGTTCGCTAGGCAACAGTATCACATCACGTCACAGTCGTGTGTGTGCGTTAAAGTAGCCTATGCTTTATGCCACATGTACAGTGGAGGTCAAAACATATGTAACTTAAATGAAATTTCAACCAAAAGTAAGTTTCTTTCTAATCAAAACACCTTAAGAATTTTCTTAATTTAGTTCTTTCCATTAAATCCAGGTATTTTTTTTTAAACAGGGTGTCCGTCAACGGTATACCACTTTGTTTATTTACAATTTTTGATTAAATGAAAGAGAATGGATCTTAAATTGATAAATGTTTTATTTAATGTCGGCAATTATGTATGGAATCAATATCAGATAATTGTCCACCTCTGTTAGCCTCACAAATGCGAGCTCTTTTGAGCACGTTTTTCATTACATTCTCACACATTTTACGCGGTGTTTCATTAATTTCATCACGAATATTTTGTTTGAGTTGCTCAAGTGTTTCTGGTTTGTTTGCATAAACCTTGCTTTTCAGATATCCCCACAAAAAGTAGTCCGAAGCAGTCAAATTAGGCGACAGTGGAGGCCAATCAACATCACCATTTCTTAAAATAACTTGTTGTGGAAAGAGGTCTCACAGTAATTCCATTGCAATCCTGGCTGTATGCGATGTGGCACCGTCTTGTTGATAGCACATGTTAATCAAGCCTAAAGCATGCAGTTGTGGCGTTAAAAAGTTTTCAATCGCTCTCCATTGACAGTTATCGTTACGCCGTTTTCAGTTTCAAAGAAGTGAGGTCCAATGATTCCTCCTAGCCAAATTGCACACCAGACTGTCAGTTTTAACGGATGCAAAGGTGACTGTTACATAACTTGAGGGGTTTTCATTGCCCAGAACTGACTATTCTGTTTATTCACATATCCATCCAAATGAAAATGTGCCTCGTCGGGGCAAAACAAACTAGTATACCTTCCCGACGGACACCCTGTATATTGCAAAATCTAAAATATTCGTTACCTCAAAACAAAAAAAAAAAAAAAAATTCTTTAACAAAATAAGTCGAATTTCAAGTATTGAAAACATTTGCAACTCGTAAAAAAACTTAAAAAA
Source organism: Philornis downsi (assembly GCA_019455685.1). Lineage (NCBI taxonomy): Eukaryota > Metazoa > Arthropoda > Insecta > Diptera > Muscidae > Philornis > Philornis downsi. Next base: position 278,065 of record JAHXMU010000399.1, read on the forward strand.
AAAACCATATTAAGTGCTCAATATTTTGCGACACAGCCATTGTTTTTTTTTTAGTTGCTTCCAAACATCTTTTAGGCATTGAGGAAATAAGCTTTTCAGTGTAATTGCTTGAAATGGCATTCCCCTGATTTTCCCAATGCGACGAAATGTTCATCACCATTTCGGAATACCACATTTCCGATATTACGTTTGCCAATCCACACATCCACTTGTTCTCTATCGGATTCAGATAGGGAGATTGAGGTGGCTGCGGCATAACCTTGATTTGATTTTCCTTCAACCAGCCGTTAACTATCGCAGTGGTGTATCTGGGATCGTTGTCATGCTGGAATATCCATTTCCTATTCAGCGTACGGAAGCATAACTGAGTTCAGAAGATCTCTACGGATTGTGGTTGTCATTGCGGTGAATAATATTCCATATCTCGAGGAACATCCCCACACCATGATATTTCCTCCTCCATACTTTACTGTAGCGGTTCCCCTGGCAACAGAAACAACGACCATAAGGAAGTCGTTGAGAGATATCGGAAGATTTTTCTTTTCTGTTGTATAGTCGTACTACCCTGGAGGTCTTTTCAAGAAAAATATGGTAAATTAGGTAGACTAGAAGAGCATCACATTTATTGTTGTGTCGATATTTCTCGTCGGACGTTGAAAATTTATGGCGTATATGATGGACGACCAGTTCCATGCGATGTATGATATAGCAAAACTGGAGCAGCTTTGATCTGTGAAACCCAGACCAGAGGGTTATTCTCTTCTGGTAGCACGAGAGACCAGGGGAACCAGAAACACTTTGTTCTTGCCTGGTCGTGGTGTTGGACCCATCGTGACAGCATCGTGCTGGCTGTGGTTGATCGAACATGCGTTTTCAGTGATTTTGCGTTGCTTCAGGGTCTCCTGAAGGTAATGCGGGAACTTTGAAAACACTGTTCTTCTTCTATCTGAGGTGTCCTAGGTAGGCCTCACTCCTAACCGGGATGAAGCTCACTTCATACCAGTGACTTCAAAGGTAATTTGGCTGAGAGAGAGGAAGCAAGCCCTAGGGAACTTGCTTCTTATCTCAAAGGTATTTCGACTAATCCTTTCGGTATTAGTTTTAGTACTCCAAAGGGGCGCTGGCTGTCCCAAAAAAAGAAAAGAAATATACAAAGAAAAAGAAAAAGAAAAAACAGTCCCATGTGTGATGGCACACCCTTAGTCAGGCCTTACGCCGAGACTCATGTAAATAACTGCAATTGACTGATTGATTTACTGTGGCGGTTGTGTACCTATAAGTAAACTTTTCTCCCCGAGGTCGTCGAAAATTGGCTTTTGCATCTGGCCCTCGGAGCTTAAATTTTGACTCGTCTTTTTTTTTTTTTCTTTGACTTCACACATTTTGCAATCGCTGTTGAGTCTCATTAAAATGTGTTTAAGCAAAGTTGAGGCGAGCGCTACGATTCTGACACAAACGGTTTTTCGGTGCACCTGTAGCTTCTGAGGCCGCAATCTCGGGCTCTCCTTTTTATAGTGGAAAGACCCGCATCTACGGGAATTTCTGTTTTAGCTTCCCTGGGAACAGTTTTTTGAAATTCCGTAACAAAAAATTCTTGATTTTCCGATTTTCACATGCAGTTGTTTCACGGAGTCTTCCACCTTAATGAACTGTTTGGACGTTTCCATTGTTAACTATGCGATAAACCGTCGATTTGTGAATTCCATACTTTATAGAAATTTCTTTTTGAGAAAGTCCATTTTCAAAATCACTTAAAACACTCGCTTTTAATCCCGAACAGTATTTGTTTCCAGCCATTTTCCTCACAAATTTCTAAAGCAAAGTAAACCTTTTTAACTCCGAACTAAAACTGCTTTAACAAAACAATAAACATCATTCTTTTAATAAAATTCCAATACGTAAATCATAAATGATTAAAAGAAATGTGATTACCGTTATGTCCTAGTTTTTGTTAGTGTTAATTACATAGTCAAAACTAAGAGTAAAAAGAGTTGCAAATATTTTGAACACTGAATTTCTATTATCTGCAGCAATTTTGTTTTCTTATTGTTGTAAAGTAGTAGAATTTCAGTTTTTTTTCTTGATTAACAAAAATAACGAGTGAATTTAAGAAAAGAACAAAAAGTTTTCATAAATGAGTAATTAAAACAAAACAAAAACACAAACCGTACATGTCGTTTCGGTTGCAAATGTTTAGACCACTACTGTACCTTTAACTTACTGCAAATACGATATGTCGATTGCGGTCATGGTACATACATATGTATGTCTCCCTGTCAGTGAAGAAGAAGCGTAAATATTTTTCTTTTCCCTCTAATGATATTGAAATTCCTAAAGAATGGAGCAGCAAATTAGGGAATAAATTAAGAATACTCATTCACCATAAAATATGTACAAGAACATTTTCAAAATAACTAAGTTATCTATAAATTTGCGCGATAAAGAACCTCTTCGGCCAAGGCAGAAGTAGAATTCTGATATTATTGGTAAATAAGTAAGAACCTTCAAAATTCTAATTTGCAATAAGAAAATTTTAAAGTATCAAAACAAAAAACATTTAATTTTGAGAGAAAAATTGATTTATGTAAGTCTTTCTAGTGCGAAAGAAAGAGTTAATTTTTGCATAAAGGAAAAAAAAAACAAAAATCGACTGTTATAAAGGAATCTTTACGACTTTTGGAATAAGTTCAAGTTTTATATCAAAAGTTCAACAATCTCTATGTTAAAAACCTTTAACAAATGCTTTTTTGAAGGAGAATTTGGAAAGAGCTAATCCTAATATATTAAAATCTCTGTAATAACAACGTTTTTTTTAATGAAAAACATTGAAACAACAGCAAAATTGCATACAAAATATGCGAGAAATTTTAGCTTCACAGCAGTACTCGCATTTACTCGCCCATGAGATGACTTGTAACGCTACCGATTTTCATTATTCTGCCGACATTCTCGGCAATTGACCTTTCAGAGTACACATCATTTTCGATGTCAAATTTTCCGGAATGGAATGGACAGAACCAAAATTGGGTGCGGTCTGACTATTACAGTATCAGGACCATAAACACAATTTAAATTTTCAGCCACCGGATTTGCGCTTTGAGCTTTATCGAAGAAAAATTGTAAAATACGGCATATTTTCTCTTTGCTGATATCCACCTCTGACGCTCGCTCAAACAATGCTGACTTAAGCAATCACAAAACTGTCAGAGAATTTTTTTTTTTGGCACGAAAAATTATCTCTCTAACGCCACCTAGCGCAACCCGATCGCACTTATATAACCCAAAGTATTATGGCCATTTATTGGCAAAATAATGAATTTCTTTCTTAATATCTTCGTACTTCTACTCTATTTCGTACTTCTACTTCGACTATATTTCAGAAAACAAAATTTGATTGCTATTGATTTGTCTTGTGAAATATTTAAAGACCTTTTATTTGGACACATTAAAGAACAGTGAATCTTTTTAATAATATGAGAGTTTGGTTGTAATGGATGTTTCCAGGAAGTTATAGGAGATTTCCCTGAAAGCTTCATTAAACACAAAAATACACTCCTTCGAAATATCTTATCTTTCGTGAAAAAGTATCAACGAAAATCTATTTTCGTAATAACAAATATAAAAGTATTTCCGTTATTTACAAATATATTGAGAAACTATGAACTTTTTCAATGATGCGAAAACTTGTCTGAGGAGAATAATTCCACGCTGTTAGGGTATCCTTACTGAAAACTTAATTATCTACTAGAACATTTCTCTAAGATGTCTTGTATTCTTCCATAGAAGGTTACAATAGTATATTTTTGTAACAACTCATCTAATAACCTTTGTGTGTTTATGTAATCATTTCACTATTTGATGTAATATCCGCAATATAAGTTCATTCAAACACTGACAAGTGGCTTCCGCTCTTTTCGAGCCATTTGCCCTCCCACTACCGAAGAAAATCCATTTCCTTTGCCCTAATGGAAAAAAGAGGAAACTACAAAACCAACCAACATTTACTTAGTTGTCAACTTTTGCTTCGTGTCAACGGCTAAAGGACATTGTCAACAATGCGCGACAACGTTGATTGTTTCTGGTCATATTTATTAATTCGTGTAAATATATTTTTGCTTCTGCAGAAGATGTCATAAGTCCATGATGTCCACGCATTAGCAATGGTATATGCCAGTGGTATCCAATTTAGTTAAATACTTCCGTTTCTTATTTCCTGGTTGGAAATGATGAAATAACTAAAGAGTGTCGCCGTCCGCTTTAACAGGATGAGGAGAAGAACACACTCCTTATATTTCCATCGTACTTTTAGGGGGGGGAAACCGTAAAAGGAAGATGAGTTGAAGCGCGATGAAAGATTGAAATCGTAATAGAAAAGGGATTTGGGACAGCCAGTACGCAAGCATATCGAAGGGAATGTAGCTCACACATTTAAAAAAAAA
>JAHXMU010000399.1:282513-316697 GCA_019455685.1 Philornis downsi
ATGACATCATCTGGGGTATATTCAAAGATACACTTCATAAACATTCAGATTCGTATAGACAGTTTATGTAGCACAAACATTTGACAAACATAAGACTCAAGTTAATAGCGAACGACCATAAAAAACTTAACGCTACATAAAATTATGGTTTTTATGAAACCTTTTAAAAACGACCCCAAATCGCTTAATTTTCTGCCATATAAATGGTGACAGCAAAACTTAGCAGATGTCCAGACGTGTTAACATTTTTGGAGGCAATCAAGGCAAATGACATAGAAATATTATGAGTGTACGTGAATTGATGTCTGTGCCGCATGCAGCATGCCTCTAACCAGTTGCTGCAAATTGGCACAAGAAATCATTTGGGTATTAAAATGTACAAAATACAGCCTCACATATAGGGCATTTAGCAAAAACGTCCATTTTGTGTTATTAAGGACAGAATGTAAATAAATCGTAGGCGATGAGTTCACAGTAATGTCCTGGAAACTTCCAAGTTTGGCCCAACTTGATATTGGGAAAATATGCGGGGCATCCTCTGTGCTGCTTTGAATTAATACTGGATATGGATATGGTTGGATAGACTAGCGAGAGTTTATGAAGTTATGAACGTTTCTACGCATTTCAATTATTTCATGCTCTGTAGCGTTTAACGATGAGGTCGACGGCCAGTCCGCAAAGCGTTTACAAAGCTTTAACATTGTGGAAAATTTACATACATTCAATGAATATCTTCATGAGTATAACGAAAATCACTTTACGACTAAAGACATTAATATTATGAATAACATTCGACTAATATATTCACAAATAAAGATACAAAAATGTTACACTTTTTCATAAAATGTATTTATAGCTTTTTTTAATTTATTTGACCAACTCCGAAGTCAAGTCGAAAGAGAACACAGTTTTGGATTTCTTATAGTTTTTGGGTTTGATGTCTTATAGTTCTGCACACAATTTGGATTCGGATACTATAAGAAATCAAAACTGTATTCTCTTTTGATAATCAAAAATGTACACAATTTTGAGTCTAAACTCGACAACTGAATCAAAATTGTATTAAATTCGATTGGAAATTGTTAATTCTACAATGAAATAAAAGAAAGTAAGAAGAAGAACAAAAAAAAAACCAAATATAAACATTTTGACCGGATGTAACAATTTCTGAGAGCCTGGCACGTAAAATTTTGAAACGGAAACGAAAACTTCATTATAAATTATAAAAAACTTCATTATAATTATAAATTAGTTTGGTATTGTTGAATCAATATTTCTGTTTATGTTCTGATAGAGAAACTGAATTAAGCTGCGTTTTTTATTTTAGCTTTAGGTGAAAATTGAATTGAAGCAAATCGACATGTCAGATGCAACCTTCTGATGTACTTTTAAATTGAATTGCAAAATCAAAATTGAAATGAAACTAAACTTTCATGAAGGTTCCTGTTTATATCGGACGGTAAATTTCTTAAATAAAATTTGCTGTCTTGATAGGTATAGAGAAACAAGGACGGCTTCATAGCAGATCACACTGTGGAAAAGGATTGCAACATATTGTTATTTTTGATCTGATTTTTTGTAAAACCCGTAATAGCTTTTATATCTTTGTTTCCAATATATGCTCTTAAAGGGCGCCTAGGAAGTTAATGATTCCTAATTGTGATTTTCAAATATTTTTATGAGATACTCGTATATGAAGTCAATAATCTAAATTGGGTTCAAATGAAAATGGACTGTATTCCCAAGAAGCCTTGCTAAAATTTAAAAATTACAGCAATCGAGCATGTTCACAGAGACCTCTTTACGATATAGTTTTTAAAGAAAATTCAAGCCTAGAGACGAGTCTTGAGGTCTTGAGTCGCTTTTGAAGGAAATTCAGAATCTGGAATATATCTTGCGGCGAAAGGTATGATGCCCAATTTATCGACTAAAGTAGAAGAAACACGACTCACGGGGCAGTGGAATAATGAAGCACAATTTTCTACTAATTTTAGATGTAACCATCAGTAGGTTGGCCTTTAGATGGAGGCAGTTCTTCAACAATTTTTCGACCGTTCTTGTAGATTACGTACCACTGCTTTCTATCATTTTTTGATACTGCTGAATCAGTATAAATCTTCTGCAATATCTTTAACGCATCAGTATAAACCATTTTCTTCGCAATACACAATTTAAGGCATATTCTTTGCTCAGTATTATAGTCCGCTTCAAAAATCGTCACATTTAACTAATATCGACTTTCTTAACCAGTGATTATAAACACACTGATTGACAGATGCCAGTTTAATTTGAGATCATAATTGGGGAGGGTTATAACAACTGGAACAAGGCGTCTTTTTTGACGAACAAAACGTCGTCGACGTCTTCAGACATAGATTTTGTCGTATAAGCAGAGTACTGGTTTACGACAAAGGCGAATAAAAAATCATCATCGTCGTATGAACCAATGTGTATAATATATCAGCTATATATCGATAACGACGTGCTCAAGCCTACCAGGGTGCAGCGATTAGAGTGGGTGATATCATGTAGATTGATACAAATGCTCCAGCATGAAAAGTTCTCGACAACGAAGTCGATGGCTCACGCAGAAGGCGATGGCCAAAAGTCCGTTGAAAGTGCCAGGCGTTTAAGATATTGTCAAAATTTTCTGTGACGTATTGGGAATGGGATGCAGCAGGATTAATTTCTACATGAGGCGTACAATAAATAGGGATGTCTGGCACTTTTTGAAATGCCTATAATTTCAGCTAGCTTACGCACCTTTAGCTGACGATCATCCAATAGCATTTTGTGGATTTTCTTAACCGTGTCTGACGTGGACACCTCAATTGGTCGACCATTACGGTGATCATTTCGACAGCTCGTACAACTTTATTTAAACTCTGCTACCCAATGTTTTAGAGTCGTAGACAAAGGAGCAGACTGCCTTAGAATAGAATTTAGCAGGGCTTTAATATTGGTTGGATTGAGACGGTGACCAATTTTTTCCAAGTTTATAAATTTACTGAAATGGTTTACTCTTGATGGCTCAAATAAAAATTCTACAAAAAGGTCGGCTAGTTTTGGGACCGCCCTCGTAAATAACCATGTCGTACATACGACACCGAGTGTGTCATTTAAACTTAATAATTTAAAAAAACAATAGATTTGTATTGCTTTGCAAATATATACAAATTAAACAATTTATATGAATTGGAAATATTTGTGTGCATTTGACTTTCTTAAAGTATCAATATTCATCAGACAGTCTGTATTTGCATATCTTAATTAGTAAACCATTCCAATTGACTTGTTTCTTCCTCCCCATTTCCATTTTGTGTACTATTAAATATAGAACATTAATTAAGATTTCGCCTAATTGAGTTTACTACTTAAACATTTTATAATTTGCCAAGTGGTGTAACAAAAACTTTGCAATTTCTTTTACAAATTCACAATAAACCTTCTTTCATACTCGAATTGGAATATGATAAAAAAAGGATTAATTTCTACGTGAGACGTATAAGAGAGATAGGGATAGGGAGTACAATAGATATGAAAAGGATCGTGGATGAATCATGTCAAAATACGGACCGCTTCGATAGAGCTACTAATGCTAATGCTTCACAATTTCATTGAAATTCAATTTTTTCTAGCAAAAAATATTTGATTTGGTCAAAGATGAACCCTAATGAAGACCAATCATAACATGAACCATAATGAAGGCCCTCATACAAAGGATTCGCCATCCTTGGTGTTGAACGGATTGCATATCGTTCAATAATTCGTTTTTTATTCTGATTAATTGAACTATAATATTTACTAATATGAATTTCTGTACCTTTTTTTTAACTAAAAATCATATCTAATACATTAGCATTAATGTTGTATGTAGTTGTATGAAGTACAACTTCATTGTACTTTCATACTTAATCATACTATCATGAATTGTAATCTTATTTTCTAGCCATATGGCAATTATTGGTCTTCATCTTTAACATAAACTCGTCGAATACAAAACCGAGGTTTCGCGGTGCAAGATCACGGTGAGTCGTTCTCTTTTTCTCGAGATCCTCAACAAAGACAAAGCAACTCACAAATCTCTATAATGAATGTAAGTTTCTATAGGGTGGCGCATAAGTAACGTTAACGGCGACTATATTGAATGCGTTCTTGTGCATCATTTGGTTTTAGCCCGTGGGAAAAGATGTAACACATGTAAAATTCTTTGCAAAGACCGTTTGTGGAAGTTTCGGGATTTTCCTTAATACTTGCTTGCACTCGAACAATGGTCACTTCATTTCGAACTGCACGGGATCTTCCAATTGTTGCCCAAAACGCTAAACCAATCGGTAAATTGTTGAAGTGTTAGGAGCATTTCGAACATGAAAGAAATTTCGACATGATCTGAATAATCGAATAATGACTTTCAAAGCAAAATTGAACGACTTTGGTTCTTTGTTCTGTGTTGAGCCTTTCCATCGTATATTTCCCAAATATTATTTTATTAATTCTGTAAAGAGAGGAAAAAGAAAGACTTAAACAAAAAATGTATTCATTGATCAAATCTTGACGTTCCTTATGCGCCACCCTATACAAACAAGTTATAAGTAAATTCTCCATTTACCCGGAAAAACAATCAAGACAAGTACCCTGCACTTGCTGATATATAAATACAAGTCAAATTTCCTTGATTTTCCTTCTCGTAACCACAATCTTCATACGAGTAATGTGGTGAAAAGTATTTCCTGAATGCCAAAGACATTTCTATTATCCTAAGATGACAGAATTTTAAACACTTGGATTTATCGCCTATACAATCCATTGTTTTCAGTGGAATTTCCATATTTTATGCACTTAAATCTCCATATGGTAGAATTACATTAAGTGCTTAAAAATTGAATGTGTGTCCACCTGACTTTTAGAGAGTGTTTTGAAGGAATTCAACTCACATTTGGATATTAATGAAAAACTCTAAATATTTTGAGAATGTTTATAAAAGGAATCAATCTTTTTATTTTATTTTACCAATCCTTCACATACCTGACATTGAGTTTTTTCTTCTACATAAAACAAAGCTTACTTAATATTTCACAATTATATTCGCTAAAAATATTATACGTATCTCTTGTGGTTAATTATAAATAAATGAAAATTCAAGTGAAAACAACAAGTTATATTTAAAGCTATTAAAAGTGCCAGTAGCTTTGTGGTATTCGGAATGATGAAGCCGCAAACCCAGTCACCAAAACAAACTTATCGTCATCAAAAGCGCACAAAGAAAAATTTAAAATAAAAACATTAACAAAACAAACAGTGATAATAAAATTGTTATTATTAGATAATAGAATTTTGGTGATATTCTTAGGTTTTCGGCTTGATTTTTTTTCATTACTGAAATTCCTGAAATTAATTGAAATTACTGATTAGGAGAAGGGATTGTATATCATTCTCACATTAAATGAAATACCCTTGGAATTAAATGAAAAATATTTCTAATTATATGCCTTTTTCCAAATTATATGCCATGTTTTCTGAATTGAGTGAAACTATTTTTAAGTTAAACTAAATCTTTTGCATATGAAACGTTTTACAAATTGAAGAACCTTTTTTTGAACATTTAAAAAAAAATTCGGAAAACGGTAGAAATTATGTCTCAAAAAAGAGGTCAAGAGAATAGTTATTTTCCACACACGCACATTGGGGGGAAGCAATGCAACTTTAGGAGCAACAAAGAATAATTAAAGAGTGATCCCTAAAACTGAAATGGTTTGCTAACTCTTATTTACATTTTTCTACAACTATGACAACACAAGAATTGGCAACAGGCAGCATATTAAAAATATCACATCATTTTTACCCTCTACTTTCCGAAGTTGATGGCTTTTTCGCAATTTAAACAAAATCAAGGGCAATATTAAAGGTCATCGCCCCTAAACATAACAATTTACATATCATAATCAGAGTCTTTTAAAAGCTTAATGCAAATAATCGCTCCAATTATCTGATGGATATGATTTTATAAATTGCGCAATAGAAAGAAGAAAATGGACTTTATATAGTCTTTATATAGAGTCTTTCTTTAAAGTTATATCCTCTCCTATCTTACACGCCAGCAAATGTGGAATGTAAGAAGTCAGAAGGAAGGCTATAAATGGGTTTTATCCGAATTTGGTGGCTTCAATAATTTTTAGCCAACTAGATCTTTACAACAGCGAATGGTATTATGTAACGCGATTTCCAAGTCTGCTTTAACAATGCTATACTTCATATCGGGTTATTCATTTTTCGGTTTCAAAAGTAAAGTTAAATAAAACTCACGTACAGCTATGATTTCTATGAAACTATAATTTGATTATAATGCTGGGACCTTTCCATTATGTAAGAACTACAATGTCATTTAAATGACCGCCTCTGGATTGGTTGCAGCAGTGGAGCCTGTTCAGATAGTTTCAAACACTTTTTCGTCCATTTCGGGCGGTATCTCGGCGATAACTTGACTAATGTTGTTTTTCAAATGCTATAGCGCTTCTGAATCCTTGTCCCTTGACGGTCCTTGACGTAGTTCCACAAAAAATGGCTAACGGCGTTAAATCGCATGATTTAGGTGGTCAGTTAATAGACATAGCGCTCTGAATTGAAATTTGGGTTATCCGCCTCATTCTCACTAACAGAAGCGATATTTTAGGCACTGCGTACATTGCAATAATGCAAAGGCCAAACCACATCTGTAACGCTTCCAGTTTCCTCAAATTTCTTTATAATCTAGCCAATTCCATGCACCATAGGTCGATTATGACTTCCATAAACACCCCGTACACGTGCACGAAAAATCCCCACGTTTGTATCACCACTTTTGTAGTAAGTTTTAACTATTTTACGCGTTCTTCGGTTGTTAAACGATTAAACCTTTTATTAAATAATTAACACTTCAGATGACAGGCATTTAATAGCTGACAACCAGACCGGCAAGGTTTGAATTCTCTAAATGGACCCTGTAATCGTATTTTTTTTTTTTTTTTTTTTTTTTTTTTTTTTTTAATATATATGTATATATTTTCAGTTTCATTTAATTTTTTTTTAATTTAGACATGATTTCATTCAATTGGAACATAATTAATTTAGAAATAATTTCATTCAATTTAAAAATAGCTTTATTGAATTTGAATTCAGTTTGGAAAAGATTTCAATACTAATTTTTTCATTACCATTTTGCCGCTATACTTTTACTTTCTGAAAACAAGGTTTTCCCATAACGACATCATTTTGCCTATTCTTTCTATTATACTAAGATTTATTGACTTTCTCAAAACAGGCGTTTTGTTTCAGCAATAAATCAATGACTGTAGAAAACTTGATTCCACATAAGCTGGAAGTTACATAATATTTTATAGTACATAAAGTGTAGTGTAAAGAAGTTCTTGCTTTATTTGGCATAATAAGTATCATCCGGCATAGGTAAAATGTGCACCGTTTTGTTCGATAACTTGTTGCCATTTTGAAGGTAATTCCATTATGTCTTTACCCTCTAAACTGTGACAGTCGATTTTCACAAGCTTCTCTTTAGGGGCATTTTTCACTGGCAATATCATTCGCCATAGACAGGAACAGCTGGTAATCCTCTAGTGCCAGGTCCGGACTATATGTCAGATGTACAAGGACCATCCTCTCAAACTCCCAGTGGTCCTAGTACCTCACTATCTATGTGTGTGGCTTGACGTTGTCCTCATGGAACACAATTCCTCTTCATATTGGCTAAAGGGGACTATTTTTACACGATTGTCTCAATTGTCGGTTCAATTGTTGGCAGTACAAGTGGCTTGTGGTAGACGAATTCCTGCCAATTTTGCCAAACATACAGCAAAATCTTCCTACCAGTCAATCCTAGCTTGGACACCGTTTGCACCGGATCACCCTCGCTTCTGCTTGATGTTATCGTAAGCGACTCACTTTTCATTATCAGGCACCATCGGCTTCAGAAATGGGTCGATTTTATTGAGATCCAACAGAGATTTGCAGATGAAAATTCGATCCATGAGCTTTTTTTTAGCGTTAACTCGTGTGGCAACCATACATCGAGCTCCTTTTGTTATCCTGCCTTATTCAATTGGTTCAAAGCGGGCAATGTTCAGCTCCTGGGCAATCGTAAAGGTGCTTACACGACAATTTTCATTGTTTTGTTAATATTTACGACCACTGATCTTCCAGAGTGAAATCGACGGGGCCAAAATTGCACATAGTTGGCTATTACAGTGCCAGGATCATAAACACTATTTATTTTAGCCGCATGGGAGACTTCTTCGCTTTTATCGAAGAAAAACTGTAAAATATGGCATATTTTCTCTTTGCTGGTGTCCATCTTTGATGCGCGCTCGAACGATGCTGAGTTAAATAGTCACGAAATTGTCGGAATTTTTTTTTTTAGCAAGAATTTTTATCCTTCTAACGCCATCTAGCGCAACTCGATCGCACTTATATAATGCGAAGTACTATGGCCATCTGTTGGAAAAATAATGAACTTCGTTTTTTTTACAAAGAAAAAAAAATCTGATTACTATTGATTTAACTTGCGAAATACACAAAAAACTCTTATTTAGACACATTAAAGAGCAGTGAATCTTTTCAATAATATGAGAATTTTTCTATAATGGATGTTTCCAAGAAATTAGAGCAGATTTCCTTTAAAACTTTATTAAGCACAAGAATATTCTCATTCAAAATCTCTTATCTTTTGTGGTATTACATTAAAGAAATTCTATTTTCACACATATTGACTCACATATTTTATTCGCATATTAAGAAACAGTGAACTTTTTCAAAGATGTGAAAATTTATTTGGGTATAATAATTTCACAATGTTAGAGTAGCCTTGCTGAAAACGATATCGAGTCAAGCAGTCATAAAACTTGGTGAGAAGTTTTTTAAATACGAAATCTTATCTTTCAAAAGCCATCGATCGCACTTATACTACGCGAAATACAAACTGCTAAAATCATGTACTTGAAAAATAATGGTTGTTTTTTTACTATACGTTAAAAATGTTGGTTTCAATTTCAGCAAAACAAAAAAAAAAAAAAAACACAAAAAAAATTCTACTGCTCTTGCCACTTAAATGTTGCCCATACTTTGTAGGAAAATGTTCATAAATCTTTTCTGTAGTTTAACATAAAGTGCTGAAAACCACTTTTTTGCCTCCTTCCCTTCTTACCAATTAAGACTCTCTGGGAACACATAAGCCGTACAGTACCCGTAATTGCTCAATCTTGTGGTTTTTGCTTAATGACGTTTATGTGCTCGTAATTTTGTTTAGTACTTTTAATTATTTAAAACATTTGTAGGGATTCACGATTACTCATGTTACGGACGTTGTGCTTAAAATGTTACATACAGAATTATTAGTCAAAATGAAATAACTAAACAACACATTATAATCTTTAGTGTGTTTATTTAATTTACTTAAATATAATACGAAAACATGGTGGGAATATAAAAACTAACACAAACATATGCTATAGGAAATTTTGGCACAAAATACTTTGCATTACTTTAATGTAGAGTAGACGCCAAAGAAAAGAACCTGAATGTTATTAGAAAAATTTCAAATATGTTGCCTTAAATTATTTTCTAGCTATTCTAGGGTCGGCAGTCTCTACGGCAAGTTTGTAATTCCGAGTGAACAAATCTCTTTGATGGCAGATTACAACATTATATCTCTGCAATCTTCGAATATTCTGCAACTTTGTAGGTAGTTGTCTTGAAACTTATCGGACAGTACCTACAGTTTAACGACAAATTTTAAAGTGAATCCGATAATTTTTTTTTCGTCATATAGCATTCACGGAGGCTGCCTACAAAGTTTTTATGAACTAATGCCCCCCGGCAAGCATCACAGTGGAAATAAAATAGAATCACATAATTAGTTTGTCAATTTACGCAAAACTATAGAAATTAGCACGGTGACAAAAACAATTTTGAAAGGCATATGACGAAAAAGTTCTGTTTTAGTGAAGGATTAACGTCCTTTGTTGTTGCCAAGAATTTAAAGAGCTCATTTGGCAGTGTACCGCCTATATATGCAGTTCGTTTTTCATATGCAGTTTATTGCTAAATAGACATAATTTATGCTCAAAGTTTCATTTTTGGCGACATTCCATTCTAGTAATTAATGTATGGATACTTCAAAGTTTCAATCTTCTAGTAGTACATACAAGAGCGGTGGTCCCAACACTAAAAGACACAAAAAAGTTGGGAATATTTTCCTTATTTTTCAATATAATTTCCTTTTAGCTCGATACAATTCTTCCAGCGAAAATCAATAAGAACTGTTAAACCCATTAAATAGCCATCATCCGCAGATTCAATGTCTTCATTGTTGGCAAATCTTTTTCCACCGAGTCATATTTTCAAGTTTGTAAATAGAAAATAGTCCGAGGGAGCTAAATCTGGCGAATAAGATGCGTGATGAAGCAATTCTAACTATAATTCTTTAATTTTGGACGTGCGAACTAGAGCATTACTATGATGAAACAGCAGTTTCTTTTTCGCCAAATTCGGCCTTCTTTCCATAATTTAATCGCCTAAACGCTGCAATATATTAGACATTATTAGAATATTATTCGCCTTTGATGATTTTTCCTCTCAGAAGACAATCAATAAAAATAATTCCATGAGCATCTCAAAAAACAGAAACCTTGACCTTGCCAGCACATGGAACCGACTTCGCTTTCTTTAGGCACGATTCTTCCATTCCAGTGCACTGCACTGACTCTTCCTTTGTCTCAGGTGTGAATTGGTGGACCCATACCTCATTCATATAAATCGAAGCAAAAATTCGACTTTATTGCGGTGAAACATCGCCAAACACTCTACTGAAACATCTTCACGATGCTGTTTCTACTTTATTGAAAGCAAACGCGGCACCCAATTTGCACAAAGTTTTCTCATCTTCAAATCTTCAGTCAATATACGATGTAAAGTGTGGCGCATAACTAACGTTAACGGCGCTGAAGATCACACACAGCCCCTTGTTGCCTAAAACGCTGAACCAATCAGTAAATTGTTGGAGCGAACATGAAGGAAGTTTCAATATGATCTGAATAATCGAATGATGACTTTCAAAGTAAAATTGAACAACTTTGGGTCTTTGTTCTGTGTTGAGCCTTTCCATCATAAATTTCCCAAGTATTATTTAGTTAATCCTGTAAAGAGACGAAAAAAAAGACAGACAAAAAACAAAATGTATTCACTGATCAAATCTTAACATTGCTTATGCGCCACCCTATATAACACTTTTTGAAATGCCTAGCATTGCACATCCCTTCAGCCGACGAACATTCAATACCATTTTGTTGATTTTTTTAGCCGTGTCTGACGTGGGCGCCTCAATTGGTCGATCACTATGGCGTTTATCTTAGCAGCTCGTACGGCCTCGTTTAGACTCTGCTACCCAACATTTTACAGTCGTAAACGAAGGATAGACTTTCCCAGAGTAGAATCTAATTCGACTTTAATATTGGTTGGACTGAGACCTTTTAAATGCACGATTTTTTTCCATGTCTACAATTCCACTGGGATCATTTACTTTTGATGATTCAAATGAAAATTCTAAACAGCCCCCCCTTGTAAATAACCATTTCGTACATGCGCTGCCGAGTGTGGTTGTCATTTAGTTGCAGTTTTTTTTAAAGAGGGAATAGATTTATATTATTTTGCAAATGAATAGAAAGAAAACAATTTATATGAATTAAAAATATTCATATACATTTGACTTTCTTAATGTATCAATATTCATCAGTTAGCCTGTATTTGTCTATCTTAATAAGTAAATGCTAAACCATTCTGCTTGACTTGTTCCTTCCCCCAATTTCCAGTTTATATAATATTAAATATAAAACATTAATGAAGATTTCGCCTAATTGAGTTTACTACTTAAACATTTTATAATTTGCCAAATGCTGTAACAAAAACTTTGCAATTTTCTTTAAAAATTCACAGTAAACCTTCTTTGATATACTTTGAAAAGAAACCCCTAAAGTTATCTAAAGGAAACCATAGCCGGTTTTCGTCTGCCAATGAAAAAAAGTTCATCATTCGTTATTTATTAATTTTTGCTCTGACATTATTAAAAGTCCCCCCCAAAAAGCGATTGCACGTAATCGAATGTCCTTTGCTAAAAGTTGTTAAATATTCAATTTAGCATCATTCCTGTTTTTTTTTTTTCTTTCCGTTTTCTGCTTAAATTCAACGCCCTTTAATAAAGGAAATTTCACTTTATTCGCGCACAATAACAGCTCCATTAACATCGACAAATTCGCCGAAAACCATTCCATTATATTTTGCGTGCTGCCAACTGGTATGGAATGGCTGGTGCTTTATTGCTTTTCCTAGGATTTCTTTCTCTTTCGAATACATTCTTAGTGGGAAGCCCATAAAGCGGGCTGAAATGATTGCAGCGGGCGTTTTTTCTCCTTTTTTTCTTTTGGGTTTTGTTTTTTGGCTTTGTGGCAGAGCAAACTTTAATTTTGTAATGTTTCATCGTTCAGCTGGCAGTTTCAGGCTCTAATTGAGAAGGAAAAGAGGACGATTTGCAGTGATTTAAATGGAAGAAAAATTCATGTGTACAGGCTAGCGAGCTTATACGTTCGAAGTAAACATTCACACCCTGTTCCTGTATCTCTGACAAAAAAAAAAAAAAAAAAAATCAATTGAAATGCGGATTCTTTGTTCATCCACCTGCAGTTGTTTGTCAGTCGATCACAAAATATAAAGTTATAGATTTGGTTCGAGTTAGAAAAATATAAACATTTACGCAGAGATATTGAAAAATGTATGAATGAGATTTCTTTTGTTTAAAAGATGTATGAAAGCATTCATGTGATAGATATAGATAGAGAGGCTGTTTTTGTTATTGGCGATAATGCCAAAAGCTAATTGAAAAGTTTGTCAGTGTACCACCTCTGTGCACGCAACTTGTCTTTGGTTCCCAGTTAATCTTCAAATTAACAAAATTTCTGTTCAAACTTTTGATTTCTTCTTTCTTAATTTTAAGTTATTGTTATCAATTGACAACAATTGCACAAAACATATGGTTTTCATAGTTTGAATAGTTGGCTTATGATGTTGCGAATTTGGTATTCAATAAAATTCAATTATAGGTGTCGTTAAAAGTTGATTAAATGCCCTCCATCATAGGGAGCAAAATTAATGTTCATTAACCGCTTATCTAATCAGGCAGTATCCTGAGGAGCAGTTGTGCTATTCTTTATCCAATGGAGTAACTAATCAAAGCTATTTGGTCCCATAAAGCAGACACATTCCATATTGTCGCAAATGCGACATATGTCAGTCCATCTATTTGTCTGTCATAATCATGATAACGCTCGAGTCGCCTGATCTATAACAGTAACATTTTGCACGAAAATACATCGATTTTACACGCACGTTAACTTCAGAAAAGTGTAAATTCAATTCTCCAACCAACTCTTATGCTATTTGAAAGAACTGATCAAGCTGAAGGCGTGGTTGTTGAAGAAGTACGAATTTTCACTAAAAACGGGCTAAGGCCAACAGTGTGAAGAGGATACGATATATTGTTCAGAAGACTGTGAACCCTAGATGTTATAAGTGGACGAAATTGACCCACTACAAATCTGCAGACCAAAGACTTATCCTATACTTCAAAAAATGGTCATTTAGCAAAATTATTCAACAGTTCTACAATGTCATACCTGGACGAAATTGACCCATTTCACAACGAAAATCTTCAAAACTCACCATTAACGGATAATGTTACATATAAATTGATCTCATTGAATAACATTACAGTATGCCGCCTATATATGCTGTTTTTAATTGATATTTAATCACATATGACCTTTGTTCATAATCCGGTTCGAAATATTTTTTTCATCAATTCCATTAAGTTATTTATATAATCCTGATGAAAGCGCGCACAATTATTTTTGTTCTTTGATAACCTTAGTTCAAATGATAATTGCGCTATTAAAAGTTCTTTCACATGTATTTTGAATAAAATATTTCTATCTTTTTATTTGTTTTCTCTTAAATGGCTGGCAGTGAGAATTGCCGACTGCCAGGCCGCTATCGCTAGAAAAAGAATACAATTATCTGAACATTTTTTGCGCAGCTTTCAGTGTCCATTCGACGACTCTACAATGAGATGTGATGTGATAAATTTGGGAAGGTATAATTTAATTACTCAAATTAGCTAAGATCCAAGCCCATACAGAAGGTTTAAAAAATAAGATTCAATGACTAAGGAAGAGATTTGTGACCGCCACAAAAAGTTGATTTCGTATCTTTTACCTTTTCCTACAAAATGTCGAACAATCAAAATTCAATTTATAGAATTCAATCGAAGAGCGACACGACTTAAATAAAACTTTAAACATCAAAACATAGATTTAAAGCTCCACATTAACATAATATAATTGTTATCATCTTCAAGTAACCTGAATGTGTAAGCAATAATAAAAATAAATCCATTACTTTTCCAATAGATGGCTTTAGTAATCGATATTTTGCGTTGTATAAGTGCGATCGTGTTGTATTAGATGGCATTGGAAAGATACGATTTCGTACTCAAAAAACTTCTCAGACAGTATTGTGATTGCTTGACTCGGTATTGCTTGACGTCAGGTCAAAGATGGACACCAGCAAAGATGAAAATACACATTTTATAAATTTTATTCGATAAAGACGAAAACGAAACCCAAGAGGGAATATTTTAGTTTCGTTGATACCATACCGGTACTTTTGATATGGTGCGATAACAGGTGCTTCATGCTCTGGAAGGTCAGTTATCGAAAATGTCGATAGAACAAAGAAAATTGTCGACTTTGACCGCACTACAAGCACGATTGTTCATTACACAAACCACAGTTTGGGTCACTTTAGTAAGGCTGGATACAAAAAGAATCTCGATATATGACTTCCATACGAGCTAACCCGGAAAAATTTCCGGGAGTCGTAATAAAATAGACTCATTTCTAAAGCGGATGGTGACTAGTGATCAAATGCATATCACCTACGAATACAAGCGAAAACGATAGTGGTCGAATTACGATTTGCCGGCATAAAGGATGAACAAACCAGGATTGACAGTTAGGAAGGCTTGTGGCCGCCATCTTTCATAAACAAATAATACGAACTGTCGGAAGAAAGATATAATACGTAGCAACAATTTTATGAACTTCTCTCATACAGGCATATCATATAAACGTCATAAATTCCGTAGGTTTCGTATTTCCTTTTTTTTGCTCCCTTGCATTTTGTCAACTTTTAAGCTGTTTGTAGAAAATGCTTGTACGACGGTGTATAAATTCAGCTGGCTTGGACTTCTCACTCAAATGGAGATCGCACAAAACTTATATGCGTTTCTTATTTTATCATTTATCTCTTTGCCTTTGGATAACTACGAAATTCGTTTTTTTGACAGCAGTTGCACGGTCGCGTTTAAATTCGACAGAACTGTTTTGTACAGCTATTAACAAAAATTTCTGGAGTGTAATATACAACTGCCACTGTCCCATCACCACAATATTTTATTCGAAGCTTTATTTTCTGTTTTTTCCATTCATATTTAAGATTCTGGCATTTTGGTGGCAGACATTTTGAATATTTTATGTTAATTTCATGTTGTTGATGAAGGTGAGCAAAATGTTTTCTCAAGAAGAACGGAAAATAAAAGCACAATAAAGCCAAACCAACGACGCTACATCCCATCAATTTACATTCACAGGAAACTAACCCTAAAAGTGGTTATTGAACAAGCAGAGAAAAAGGAGGCTTTTTTTCATCACACGAAGCTTGAGGGAGGAGCGATTTTGTTTTTGAATGCTACCAATTATGAAGGTACGAATGATTTACAAAATGCTTATAAAAACACGTTTATAACTGTAATGATGATTTGCATTATTATTATTATTATTATGATTATTGCCTTTGCCACCTTACACGTCGTTCGGTTCAACGGCCCTTTCACAGTTCCCAGACAAATCAGCTGTACACGCGTTATTTACTTTAGTTAACTTTCAAAGGATATGAGTGCTTGGAGGAGTAGTTCCGGTTCCATTAGCACTTTCGGAGGAAAACTCGAACAGCATTTCATTTGTCTGGAAGTTGTTCATTTTACAACTTGGTAGAGGAGGAAGCAGAAGTTATCAGTAAAGTGTCTTATTTGCAAGTATAAATTGAATTTTACATGATGGTCCTTTGTGTGAAGTTTTCGTTATAAATGTTGTTCGTAAATTGCCCAGTATGCGATTCCATTTATTATTAAAAATTCTCTTTATGTGGAATCATGCTTGAATTGTGCGAAAACTGTTAATGCAAATGCTTATATACATTTACTGAAAAAGTCATACTAGCAGAATATTATGGCCAGGAATGTGGGTCAATGGAGCCAAATGCATAAATTGCTCTGAATTCATAACTCTTGCAAAATATGTCACTTTTAAAGGAATTAATGGAATTTACAAGGAAACCATAATTGAAGTAGAGCTTGCAGCAGAATGATGAAATTCAGGAGGTAATAACTTACATATTTTGGAGAAGTTCGTAATGGCATAGATATATTCATTGTTATTACAGATGTAACAACGTATTTAATAGAACTGCTGTCATAATATGTTATCAGTAAATGAAAGGCAAATACAGCTTTAGATATGCAATTTCTTGCAGCCTATAGAGTTTATCGATTTTGCGGAGATAACCTCTCAATGTTGTCTTGGTTGCTCTCTTCATCTTGAATTGATTGTCAAAGATCCCCCTACATCAGTATTTTATTCGCTCACTCATTAAGCGATGCGCTTAATTAAATCAATTTCATTATGTCGCACAAAATGTATAAAAATCGCGACAATATCTGCTCGAATTATTTATGTTTTAAAACCGGTATGACTATGATTGTACAGCAAAAAGAAAACGATTTGTTTTTTGGATAAAGCTTTACTTGTGTTTACAGTGAGAAGACTTTGTAAAGCAATTTTTTGTCTGGACTAACAATTGTTTCAATTATTCTAGGGATTCCTAAGATTCTTTCTGCTGAAAGACGTAACGAGACACATATATTCACTTACTATGCTAATTTTACAACCGCCAATGTACGCAGGTAAACCTTACAAATATGACTTATTCTTGGTAACTTCTAAATTGGGTTTGCACCACGAGGCATCTTTGTCGACTTCTTCTCATTGTTTGAGATGGCCGCAGTAACATCTCTCAATTATCATGCGGCTCTAGTTAAAAATGGTACCAATGGTGTATTTTGCGATATCTCATTATAATTTCAATCACATCATTAGGTTAATCTCGGTTCTTGACGAGATGTAATCACGTAGCTGAAAGCATCACACGATTACTTTATTCTGCTCGGTATTAAAGATCTGTCGGTCAATATCTATACAAACACAGAGTCCTGTCAACTTCGTAGGAAAGTTAACCTTAGTTTTTACCATTCGAAAAACAAACTATAATGGCCTGCTCATCGGAACAAATAACATTGATAAATAACATAACTTTCGCCAATTTCTCTCAAATGTTTAGGAAGACTACAGTAACATCTCGCAATTATCTTACGATGATCACCAGCTTTTATTAAAGATTCACAAGGCGTAAATGTATAAATTTAAATTGCGAGGCTTTCTGTAGCATTAGCTACTTTCACGAATGTTCTGTCCTTATTTCCACTTGCTGCAACTTTCCTCTTTATTATTTGCATTAGCATGTA
The DNA here is from genome assembly GCA_019455685.1 of Philornis downsi. NCBI lineage: Eukaryota > Metazoa > Arthropoda > Insecta > Diptera > Muscidae > Philornis > Philornis downsi. The sequence continues at coordinate 300,245 of JAHXMU010000399.1, forward strand.
GAAGATATCATGCTATAATCGACGAAGTACATGTGTGTGTGTGTCGATCTGGTTTTCCTGGGTCTTCTCCAGAGTCTATTCTAGCTGGTCAACTGCCAATTTATAAATTCTAAAGTCATGCTGATGAGGCCCAATTAGGCCGGATAGAAAAGACTTTAACCTATTACATACTCTGTCGAAAGGACCTAACATGCCAGAGATACAAGGCTGGAGTAAAAGATATGTAGCCTTCTGGAGTGACTACATATACTAGTGCCATCATAAATGTTTTCTATTAGCCAAATCGTATATATGAGCCAATTTTCATGTTTATTATCAGCTCATCGTCATTGATCTTAAATATCATTGATGGCATGCGATTGGCGTCCGCAGTTTTATTGTTCTTCAGCCGTATTATTACTTATATTTCGTTGTATACGCCAGGTGGTGCGCATTCTATTTTCGTCGATAAGACGGTTTGTCTCTCCTCTTCAGGTTGATAATGCACTTCTCGTATGTTGATTAGGGAATTATCAAATCCGTTTGTAATACTTTTGTACAGGATTTCACTCCGGTTCGCGCCACTACCAAATCAACCCGTCTGTTGAACTAAGGTTATCTTCTCTTCCTATTGTAACAAACTTAAGCGGGTTAAATCTCTTGCTAGCTATAAATCAATATCCAAATCCAAGCCTTTCGTATGCCATCTGTGGTGGATGTCACAGTTTTTAAGTCGCATTCCATCTTCCATGTTCAGCCCACTTTCTCTTTTGGATTCCGATATTTGCTTTATGTTTATTAATTATGTCCTGATGTAACTTCTCTGTAAAGAGTCCAAACATTTCAAGTGCATATCCGTGGTCCTTACAGCAATTACAGATTCGTCAACATCCCATTATGATTTCTCTCCCTTCCCTATGATTTCATAATAATTTTTAGAATGGATAACTTATGAGATCCATGACTGAACGTGGCGTTGTGTTTAGTACATGCAAATACTGTTCGTAAGATTATGTTTCCCTATACATAGCTATTTTCCATTCTTTGAGTGATGGTCAGCCGGATGTGCTGATGAACACTGCGAGTGCTCGAGCCATCGACAAGACTAGTGCAAGCAGTTTAAACTGATGCCCCATCAGTGAGTATAATTAAACAAATTAAAAACACTACACCGAAAAATTTAGCATTTCAAAGTTGGTATTGCTTCAATTCCAAAAGCCTGCGTTGTACATAAACTGTTAAAAGTTATCAGTTTCAAAACTATTTAAAAAAAAATTCTGAAACGTATAGTGTGGTCTTCGTTCAAAACTTCATGAATCTATGTTATACATAAAACTGGCAGGCTGACAAAAGTAATCAAGTTAAAACCTATTGCCATATGCCTTTACTTCTTAGCAATTATAGTAAGAAATATTTTATTTTATTTTATTAATGCCCGATTAATCTCCATATACTCGTATATAAGAGAATTTAAGGCTGTCAATTCTCTTAAAGTCAAATGTTTGTATATTTATCAGGAACATATCCTATAAAAGTACAGATAATGTACTGTATGTGGCGCTTGGATCACATTGTGTGTATGAGACACAAACAATCATATGATATAACGTATACGCATACTTCCACTTAAACCTTTTTAATTCTATAACGTATACGTATACTTTCACTTAAACCTTTTTAATTTTAATACTATATGATTTCGGCATTGCGCGAAAAGTTATTAATTCTACTAGAGGTCTTGGGGTTATGTCGGTTTGAGCAACAATTTTGCTAGTTTATTACCGCACAACTCTTTGATGTCAAAGATGACCTCATTTGAGTTTGATAAATGGAAAATAGCATCATGAACTTTTACATTTACCCTCTGCTTTCTGAAGTGTGGATTGTTGGAAATGTGTATTAAGCGCATTCATCACTGGTTTTGGTTTTCATTGGTGCTTCACATTTGCTGCTGCTGTTTTTAGCATCATCAAAATAACAAATTCTATGTAAAATGCAAAACAGAGCACATGTGAAAGGAAAATAATCATCTGGGGGGTCTTTTTTGCGAAGCCACTTTCATATTTATTTGTGCAGTTTATTTGTGATGCCATATTGCCATTAGTAAGCAAAATTTAAACTCATAACGAAATTTGTTCATTCTTTTCTTTCCCATTTTAATAGACAACATAAATTAATGACAATTATGCAGTTTACTGGAAACTGGTGTTTAAAATCTTATTTCATTCCTATTAAAGAAAGGAAAAAAAACTCTCCAATCAATTTAGAATAAAATATTTACTTTTCCTTCATCCCTTGTCAGGTATTAGCATTTAACATTTACGTATTGACATTTTAAAGTGTTATTATTAACTGTCATCGTGCACAAAATCAATAATAATACAATACAAATCAAAACATAGCAACAGTTTCCTACACAAAATAGAATATAATAAACGAAAAAAAAAACAAAGAAAAACAAACACTAGAAGCTTAAACGTCACAATTACGTCTGTGTAGCGTTGCCATAATGTAAACTGCGAACTTGCAAAAGGTGTGGCAGCGACAAAGCGTTAGAAAAGCAAACAACAACTAATGCCATAAGCTCTTTTCTCAATGGGAAATAATATTGCATTATCACAGTGCTGTTATTCATCTAACATTTCATAACAATTTCCAGTGAATTAAAATAGTACTCTGAGCTATGCGGGGAGGTACCATCTAATGGCCCCATCGAGCGAAGGTAAATGAAAGCGGAAATAATTAAAGTGATTTGCAAATAGAACAAGAAGTTAGAGTGTGATAAAAACCAGATATTCTTATGACAGCAATTAGAAGAGATATCACAGAAAACAAAATTACGTTGAAATGTAGGTTTTGTCTTCTGATTGAAACTCACCATTCGAATTGCAGAATTTTAATAATGTGATATTTGAACGATTTGGTGAAAGATATTTTGTGAACGATATTTTATTTACTTTTTTTTAGATGTTTCCGGATACCATGAAAAGCTCATCTTCCACACACTTTCTGACAACTATGGTTTGAATATGCGATTTCTATCTATTAATATTCATATATTTATAATAAAAGAATATTTATAATAAAGAATAGACTGATAATGTAGCAGCGGAAACAAAATTCAAATCATATTCTTGATTATGTAAGGATTTATCATACCGATATTATAAATATAGGGTTATCCATTTTTCATTTTCAAGTAAACTTATTTAAAACGCACATAAAACTACGATTTCAATGAAACTTTTGTTTCGTTATAATGTTTAGACCTTGCCTTTATATACGAAATACAACGTCATTTAAATGACCGCCTCTGAATTTGTTGCAGCAGTGAATCCTTTTGAAGTTCCTCCACCGTAATTGTCGAAAAAATACGGGCCAATGATACACACAGTCACTTTTTTCGAATGCAATGGCGTTTCCACAATCACTTTTGGGTTCTCCGAGCCCTACATGCGACAACTTTGCTGATTGACGTCACCACTGAGTGAGAAATGAGCTTTATCGTTGAAGCAGATTTTGTTCGATTGAAAGTCCACGTTTGAATCACCACTTTTGTAGTAAGTCTTAACCATTTTTACGCGTTCTTCGACAAGCATAGCTGTTAAATACCTGTCATCTAAAGTGTTATTTATTTACTTAAAGGCCAGCAGCCTTGCCAGACCGGTTTCAATAGAATGGTGTTGGCGATGATGTATAGTGGCTGAAGTGGACTAGTGACATGACATCCAGGATCTCGTGATTTTACAGCAAGAATATTTTTTGATTCCGGCCTGGAAGCTGACATACAGAATACTGTCTGGGAGATATGCCCTAAAAAATGAGCCGCCCATGGCGCATTTTCTTAGGGGAGTATTTAGAAGGCATGTGCGCTAAGCTGTCTGCTGTTCCCATATTATTGAATTAGAGGAATAACAACTATAATGGAATATAAACTGAATTGAGCTATCACTAAACGAGAAAAACGACTGGAAAACTGAAAAATGACTGGACTAAAATTTATAGTCATATTCAGCCTTCTATTTTAAATTATATTCTGACTGTATGAAATGCATTGACCATATTTGAATCAATTTCAATACAAAATGATTTATTTCGACAGTCTTTTTCTGATTTTTGTTTAACATCAAATGTCACCTAAAATATTAAGGGAAATACTAAGGAAAATATTTGGTTAATGTCGTTAAGCTTGATCGTATAATCAACTATCGTATAATCAACAAATCTCGTAAGCCCCTGGAGCAATTAAGTGAATGAAAGTTCAGTTTCATGTAGGTAGGTAATATCAAAATATTGTAAATGTATTTAAAATATATTAGAAATTTGGTATGATTCATATTCGAAACGACAGCTTACTTCACACAATGAATCGTTTTTTCTGTAACAAAATTTGAAACATAAATTGATGCTGTTTTTCTGCTGAAATATAATGCATGACATACTTTGATTCGAGAATTTGAAACGAAAATTCACATGTACTAACTTTTATTTCTAATCCCAATCAAAGCTGGAAGCAAATATACTCGTAGTCTAGTTTAATGGCAGGAAAAAGGCTTGGCGTCTAACTGCAAAGGATACAAATGGTTGAAATAATTTGAACTAAAAATATCAAACCATTAGAAATTTCAATTTTTTGAAATGAAATTTCATAAACTGAAATTGTTACTAATTTCATTTCGGCGGTTTAAATCAAAATTAAAATTGTTTGCAATTTCGTTTTGGATGTAGGAAACGAAAACAAAATCTATACAATTTTAATTCGGTTTTCGGCATTGGAATAGAAATTTGGTATAAACAAATCGAAATAAATTTTCGGATTTCACTTCATTTCGGTCCTTGAATTTAAATTGTCTCGTAGTAGTTGCTCCCCTTTCTTCAAATATTAATTTAGGCAAGATATTTTGAGCTAACTTCGCTCTTTGCAGCTAAGCCCAACGAACGAATAAGTTCAAATTCAGTTCAGTTGTTAAAATTGTTCTACATTTGCGACCTGCAATTTCAGATAGATATGCCCAGAAAATGGTATTGAACTATGCAGACGTAAATATAAAAATAAATAAAAATAAAAGACGTCCCTTGAAATAGAAAAACAAACCCCTTTAGAGTTGGGTTTAAATTGTAGATATTCGAATGAACAAACTCACCCATTTTTTATGAAGTTTAGTAACAAAGAATTCGGGTAACACAGCACATGTACATACCTGAAAAGAAAACAAAATAAAAAATTAAATTAGTTATAAGTTATAAATAACAATTTCTATTATACATATTTTTTCTGCATACAATGTCTTTACTTTAGGGGCTTAGATCTTTTTCCCTTGGTTTATAAAAGCCAATTATGATTGACGATTCAGTATGAGTGCATATTTTTTGTAGCAATCGGTTTCCAAGGCGTTACCAAATTGATGAAAACATGAAAAGTTTATATATTTTGTAAGTGATATTCGTGATTAAGAAATTGGTCCTTCGAGCCGAATATACATACTATAAACTAATCTAATCTAGTATTAGCCTAAAATTACCATATATGTGTAATTATTTGTATAAGAAATATGGGCTCTAATATGTCTTAATTGTAAAGTACAGCATAGTTGCAGTTTACTTATTCTTGCTCAAACGCCAAGTTGATTAAATGTTTAGTCCGTATTTCAACAATACTTCAAACTTCAGATGTTGATGTGGTATCAAAGACCATAACTAACGAAATCTTTTGCATTCCATGCATAGGCTGTGTGAGAGCTTCTCACATTCAGAGAGATTACACGGTTTCTATTTCCGACTTGTCCATTACTTGATCTTTCGAAATATGCGTCACCATATCGAGGTGACTGCGATTCGAAGAAAGATATAAATTCGTAATGGAGCTACGAGTGTGGTAAACGTCGGCCTGAATTTGTTGACTTCATAGTTCATGCACAATATTTTGTCGCTATTATATGTAACTTTATATTATTATAAATTATTATATGTTACATATATGCTATTATATGTAACATTCTATTCAGCGTGTAAATTTCGTACCACCGACCTAGTTCTCAAAGCCATCGATCAGTAAAATGAGAGTAATTAAAACAAAAACTTTGGAATACGAGTACTTTGTTTGAATGATGAACCTACCAGAATAACTTTTTTACTACTAAACTGCGCTAAACAAGTAGAAAAAATTGTAAATTAAATGTTGAAATCTATATTTCTATTCAATTTTAAGTATTTACATTACATTTTCAATAATATTACATATATACATTATTGTGTTCCCTTTATGTAAAATTTATAAATTATACACCTTAGCGCTTAATATTGCCCCTCTCTGGTTAGTATTCCAACAACACATGTGGGACGTCGTCGTAACATTTACGACACCCGACCAGATGGAAGACCCGACCAGAGGCAGACAGACAGGCTGGCACACACACAGTTAATGATAATACCAAACAGTGATTCGTAATGCCACGCAGTTACGCCAGTTACAATGACGAGAGTACTATTTCATGCCATTGCTTCACATAGCATTTCAGCCCTTATGCAATACTAGTACAGAGTACTGATAAGCCAAACACATTACAGTGTCAAAAAGAGAAAAATACGAGTATTATAAAAGCGAATGTAACAGCGTTACGAACAATTCTAAGCGATCATATAATGAACTCTACGCCGCTAATAATATGAAAATGTAATGTGATTAAGGGCATTGGGGCCAAGATTTATTTGTATGATCATATACAAGTTAAACCAGCGCAATTAATTAAATGCACAATCGGAAAATTGGCTTCATTGTTATTAAAAACTTGCCAGCTATAGGAGATACGAAATATATAAATTACCCTGAAAATTAAATACATACATGGTAATAATGAAATTATTCATTAATGCTATTTATTAATTTGTATATTTACAAGGATTGGAAAAACAAATTGAGTTATTTTTTATTCTATTCGTGGGGTGATGAATATAATAGAGCTTCTCACAAGAACTTTGCTTATAACAAACAAATGCCTTTGAAAGTTTCGAACTTCTCACATTCAATGAGTTCAAAAGCAATCTATTTGTAATATCCTACATCTTAAACTGCATCCATATAAGCTGCAATTAACACAAGAATTGAAAGAGTCTGACTTCACTGCAAGGCTCGCATTTGCTAATGAAATGCTTAATCGATTTTCCAATTTTTACAATATCCTTTTCTCTGACGAGGCTCATTTCTTTATGAATGGGTTCGTAAACCGTCAAAATTGTCGTTACTGGAACAGTGAAAATCCCAAAATCAAACACCAGAAACCATTGCATAGTCCTAAAGTGACAGTATGGGCAGCAATCTCTGGCAGAGGAATAATTGGTCCTTTTTTCTTCGAAAATGCGCGGGACCAAAACGTCACGGTTAAAACGGAACGCTATGTTGAGATGTTGGACGGATTTTTGGCTCCAGAAATTGAAAGTTCAAGAATAGTGAATTCCAGAACTTGGTTTCAACAAGATGGAGCTACCTGTCACACATCAAATGACTCCATGGCGGTGGTGAAGCAGATGTTCCCTGGCAGACTGATTTCGAAAAGAGGTGATATCCCATGGCCCCCATGTAGTCCAGACTTGACGCCTCTTGACTTCTTTTTGTGGGGATACCTCAAACACAAAGTCTATAGTAATAATCCAACAAACATCGTTCAGCTCAAGGAGAATATCCGTGGTGAAATGGCAGCCATTACACCAGTATTACTGAAGAAAGTTTTGAATAATTTTCGATTGCGGTTAGAGGAGTGCCGTCATAGAGAGGGTCACCATTTAGATGATGTTATTTTTAAAAAATAAACTCCACTTATTACTCTACAATGCCTTAGGTTTATTTTAACCATACCTTTTGTATTTATTTTTTAATCTATTTTTTAAATATGCACATTCTAGTGCGCCACCCTGTATTATAAGAACGAGTTCGGACCTCAGTTTGAATTTTCTAATAGGTTTGTCCTTCAAACGAAGTGGTCGCCATTGAAAACATGAAAAAGGATTGAATTGGGGACAGAATCGATAATCAAATGCGCGGTAGTCACGAATATTAACCACCGAAATATAGTTGACAGTCAACAGCCAATAAATTCATTAAAGGCAATGAATAAAAATTTCAAAAGGTCAGAAATTTTAATGCTTGTTTGCAGAGTGTGCAGTTTTTGAAATATGTTTCCTTTTCTCACTTTGTTTTAGCTACAATAATTTCTATTTTATTGTTATAAAAAAAATTTCGAAGCTCAGTTTGAATTATCTACTAGATTTGTCCTTCAAACAAAGTGACCATTCATCAAATCCACGGTAGTCGCGGATACTAACGAACGAAATATATCCAACCATCAATAGTAGAAAAATTGAGGCTTATGAATCAGACTCATTAAAGGCAATAAATACAAATTTTAAAAAGCCAAAAGTCGTTTTTTTTTCATAGTACGGGGTATTCAATTCCTTGAAGCAAAAACATTGTTTCTTTCCTCACTTTGTTTTAGCTACAATCATTTCCATTTTATTGTTATAAAAGAAAATTTATTCATCATTCATTCAGTTTGAATTTTCTACTAGATTTGTCCTTTAAACGTGACGACCGCTGTTCAAGGAAAGAAAAATTATTGATCAAAGGCACAGTAGTCACGGACGCTATACATGGAAATATAATCGAGCATCAATAATATAATCAATAATGGAATAAATGGAAACGTTGGAATGGAATAAACAAACGTTTCTTTAATTCAAAACTATTATTACCGGTGCAACCAAAAATATTGTTTTTAGAACTCGTCCTTATGAAAATATAAATGTTTTTGCTAAGAAATTTTTGACCACCAATTTCATGTCTGTTAACAAATCTGAATTACATCTCTAAAGTCAGTTTCTTTTTATAAAATACACTCGTATATTGGAAAATGCTTCTTATGGTGCAAAAGTTGTATCAATTAGCGCCTAGATAATGTGGCAAGTCGGGGCACTTTGTTCGCTTTTATCTCGGTGCCTTTATCGATGAATAAAATTTAGCATTTAGACTACCTCTTGTCCATGAAATATCGGAAAACAAGCTTAATTTAAATTAAATTAACAAGCGATAGTTAAAATATAGAATATTTTTCAACCGGTTTTTTTTTTAAAGTAGGAAATCTGATAGCTCTAACTCTATATGTTAATCAATTTTATTTGATGCAGGGCAAAAATTACAAATTGCTTCTTGCAACTAAAGTGATTCCAAAGAAGATATGGATGTGTCGAAATGCCACCGCCTAAGGTGTCTGATACAAATCAATTATTTTTTGAGTCTAAAATTGTTTGCAGGACATTTGGTTTCAGCAGAGTGGTGACCCAAGTAAATTTGTTATGGGTGCAAAATTGTTGCCAGAAATCACCCAAGATCAAGTGATTTTCTGTCGAGTTTCTTAAAGCATCGATTTTGTGCCAAAAAACTAACAACGACTTAGATTTGGAAGGCATTACCAAGAATACAATTTCCGAAATGCTCAAGAAAAAAAACCTCATCGGAAATTGAGGTTTTTACTCGTAAAACGCTCTTTTTGATGGCCTAGAAGATTGTAGTTACGAAAGGAAAAAAAAAAACATTTTTAAGAATGATTTAGACAGTGACCTCAGTTTCGTATTGGTTTTAATGCTGTAAATTTATTTAACACGCATTTGTTTATGATTCATATTCGAAACAACTGCTCAATTCATACTCTGATTCGTTTTATGTTGATTGATTCCTTGTTTGATTCTGTTTCTACCGAAATATAATGCATGAAACACTTTGATTCGAGAATTTGAATCGAAAATGTACAATCAATTGCGTTTCCTAATTGCGTTTGCTGCTTGGCAGGAGAAAAGGTTTAGCGTCTAATTGCCAATGGTTGAAATGACTCAAATGATTTATATTTTGAATTTAAGATACCAGACTCTTCGAAATTTTCCGAGTTACTCAAAAATTATGTCCAAGTTTTTTTGAAATGAAAATGCTCAAATTAAATAATAAACAAAGCGTTTCATAAACTTGAATTATTTCTAATTTCATTTCAGCTGTTTGAATCAAAATCAAAATTGTTTGTAATTTCGTTTTTGATATATGAAACGGTAACAAAATTCGATACAATTTGGTTTCGGTTTTCCGCATCGATATTAAAATTTCGTATATTTTTGATTTAGATTGTAGAAATTGAAAGAAATCAAAAAATAGTCGAATTTATATTCGTTTCGATGAAAATTCTTGGATTTAAGTTGTTTCGGATTTGCTTTCCGTTTTTTCAAATTTTCATTTGGACAATAAATTCGATTCCAATATTAAAAAAAATGTTTATTATTTTGTAATTTATACTTCAACCGAGGCTTGACTTAAACCTAAAGTGTCGCACAATCTATAAAAAAAATCGAAAGCTGACAAAAAAAAAAATAAAAAAATTAAAAAATTGTTGTGAAAAAACATATTGAAAAAAATCAAATTCTCATGCATCCCATCCCATGATATGGGATACCTTCTCATGTTCAATTAGCTTACACGCATTCTATTTTTGGAGTAACTCAAGGGGATCTACAGTTTAACGACGAATCCGAAGGTAAGAGTTTGAGACGAATTTACTAAACTTGTCGCCTACTCAAAGTATTCACCGCTCATATAGTGAGAAGTGGCGGGATCGAACCTGCGATCATGTGAACTTGCGGCGCGATGGTCCGTACACGTGACTATCAATTGCCGATCAAAAATACACTAAAATAATACCGCTTTTCCAAAAACTTAATCAAAGGCAAATATGAACCCTTAAGGAACTTGATCTGTTGAGTATGCTAATTTATTACTAAAAAGCTAGTTATACAGTTATCCATTCAGTGGCTTCAAAACCGCCGGTCAGGCAAGCCTATCAGTTGTTAAATACCTGGTATTTGAAGTGTTATTTATTTAGTGAAAGTTTTGCCATTTACGAATATGGATCGTTTAACATTCGAAGAACGTTTGAAACTACTTGTCATCTGAAGTGTTATTTATTTAGTGAAGAGTTTGCCAGTTACGAATATGAATCGCTTAACAACCGAAGTACGCATGAAAATAGTTAAAACTTACTGCAGAAGTGGTGACTGGGACGTGGTCTTTCAATCAACCAAATTCAGTGACAACAACCGAACCGAAGAATCCAGAAGTGTTTGTGGAGAAGCCATTGCATCCGAAAAAAGTGACTGTTTGGTGCGCATTAATGTCTGGAGGTGTTATTGAGGCCTATTTTTTCGAAAATGATGCTAAAGGATCCCCTGCTGCAACCAATCCAGAGGCGGCCATTTAAATGGCTTTGTATTTCATACATAATAGCAAAGTCTAAGCATGATAATGAAATAAAATACTCATTGAAATAATAGCTTTATGTGTGTTTTATTTAACTTTACTTTTGATACCGAAAAATGCATAATCTGGTATTTGTAATGAGTGTAGAAATTAGGATAATCCATAAGATAATCATTTATATTTTCATGATATTTACGTAGGACTTGTCTATGTTTCATCTATTCTCCCCGCTTCATTTAGCACCAAAAAGCCAAACTTGCCAACCAGGATAATGTAGCTCATCATCATAGTCACGTTATGAATTCATCGAAATATTTTGTTCGTAATGGAAATTGGAAAAAAAAAACAGTTATTATACGATACGATGATGGCTGCTCTCAGGCTATTTGTTATTACTTAATTTTTTTTTTCGCTTGTGTTCTAAAACATTTACTCTTGCAATTACGATACACGGTTGTCGTTATTGCCTCAGCTCATTAAATATAATTAAGATTGTTGATACAGTATTGAAAACGTTACAATGCCACAAATGTGACATAATCTATTACGACTCGATAACTGTACTACATCTTCACAAACTATAGATATTTCACGGACGTGAAGGGGTTGCCGTTTTTGCATTCAGTTACACAGAGAACAGAATCGAAATGTATGGCTCTGTGGTAAAATTTCAACAAAAAGTGAAAAAAAAACAAAGATTCTTACGACAGTTATGCAATATTTAATGGACTGAGTAAAACGAAGCGTTGGGAACAGGAGGACGAGGGGTAGGAGGAGGAAAGAGAGGAATGATTTATCAGATAGCACAAGCAAACGGCAACATGACGAAATGACAATTACGAAATTTATACAGCCAACAATGGCAAAGGGAAGAGAGAGGATGCGCCTGGACGGTTCTTGTAAATGCAATAATGGAAATGTTTTCGTCGTGTTATCAGACATTTGCATTTTGTGTTCACTTTGTGGAAAATTGAATAAATTTCAGTTTTGCAATTTGCTCGCCTCCTATGCAGTTAATACCTACCACCACCACCACCAGGTTCATTTACATGATTTGATTTTATTATACATTTAACATTTTAAATGCTGTTGCGGCTGCTGCTGCTGCTATTACTACGACGGCATCTGTAGTTATTAGACGTAGAAAATCTTATACATTTCTACTCGCGGATTGGGAATTGAGAGCCAGCTGAATATTAGACTTCTTTATGTTGGTTTTTCTTTTATTTGCGATTGTAATTTGGGCCACAGAGCTGGGAGAGTTGGATATCCAGCATCATGTTCATGCTGACAATATATGTATGTATATGTGCGCTATCTATCTGCAGCATGCAGCTTAAATACTGTTGCAATCGTGAAATGTTGCAACATGTTGCAATTGCATTTTGTTGCTACTCCCATTGCTGTTGTGCTACTTTAGATACAAGTTTCAAAATTAATCATTTCGAACAACTTTTATCAAATTTTATAGATCAGTGTGTTTAACTTGAGAAAGTCTTAAGTTAATTTTTGTGTGGATGCCATTTAATATCACACTGAACTTTTTTTGTTTAAGCGCTGAAAGGTTAAAAAATTAGATGGTTACATTTAGAAACACACTCAGATATATATCTTCGGTATCATAGAAATTTACATCAGAATCTCGCCGATTTATTTAGGAAAATAACAAGAGTGGAGAAATCTAAAGGGAATAATAATCAAATATTTTAGATTACAACAGTTCTCCCCATATTTTAGGCGCATTTGGTGCTCCCAATCGATACTAAATCGAAAAATGCGTCCGTGCATCCCTGTATCAAAAGGAGTATTAGCCGAGATGACAATTTGGAAATGAAATTGTCGAAATGACAACGTCAACGAACTACAATTCACTGCAATTGCAAACTTCAATTGCAATCTACTTCAATTGCATTTGAAATTTAAAAAAATCCAATTGAAATTTTAAAATGATGTTCGATACTCACAAAACGTCTATAGAAAATCAAAATTCATGAGCTTTTAATTTGATATATTTTGAAATTCAATTGACATGTTTTACATTCCAATTGATATACTTCATAATCCACATGAAAATTAATTGATATGTTTTAAATTTTACATAAAATATTTGGAATAGAATTTTTGAATTACACATAGAATTTTTGAATTTCAATTAATTGCTTTTCGTTTCGATTACAAATGCTGTAGAAGATTCTAGGTTTCAATACAGTAGTCGTACTACATATAGTATTGCTGATGGAACAATAAACTTCAACTTCAATAAAATGGAAGCTAAACGTTAGGACGCGGTATGAGGCCTACAGATTTATGGTGTTATTGAAAGTTATACAAAAGTGCTCAAAAAATTAATTTTCAGTAAGAAAAAAAAACCGTCCCTTGAACAAGATATGCGAGAGCTTTATAGTTTGAAAAAAATATTCTGGTGATATACAAAATATATATGTTTCGATTAGAACATATGTTGTAAGTTTCAAGGCAACGTTATTTGCGCTATCAAAATTAAACGATCCCAGTGAATTTGTAAAAATGGAAAAAATTGGTCACCGTTAAGTAATTCAATATATCCATTTGAAAGGTCTCAGTCCAGCCAATATTAAAATCGAGCTAGATTCTATTCTGAGGGAGTCTGATCCTTCGTTTACGACTGTAAAATATTGGGTCGCAGAGTTTAAACGAGGCCGTACGAGCTGCCAAGACGAACACTGTAGTGGTCGAACAGTCGAGGTGTCCATGGCAGGCACAGTTAAGAAACTCCACAATATGGTATTGGATGATAGTCGACCGAAGATGCCTGAGATAGCTGAAATGATAGTTATTTCATAAAATGCTATACATTGTAAATTGACGGAAGATTTGAAAATAAGAAAGCTGTGCGCAAGATGGGTGCCGCATTTGCTTTCTAGAGAGCAAACACAGTGTTGTTAAGATGTTTCAGTAAAGTATTTTCGATGTTTCATCGCAATAAAGCCGAATTTTTGCATCGATTTATAACCATGAATGAGACATGGGTCCAACACTTTACTGGAGTGGAAGAATCGTTTTCAAAGGAGACGAAGGCGCTTCCATATGCAGGCAAGACCATGGCGTCTGTTTTTTGGGTTGCGCATGAGATTATTTTTATTGACTATCTTCAGAAGGGAAAAACCACCAACGGGGAATATTATGCTAATATATTGCAGCATTTAGATGAAGAAGTTATGGAAAAAAAGAAGATTGTGTTGAAAAATAACGACAATTTTTCTCAATTTTATTGTGTCCTTTTGTTAGATAGGCTAGTATTGGGACCGACCTGGAAGCATATGAGCTCGTTTTAAAATGAAATATCTAACGAAATATATTTGAAATATATTTCAACGGTCTCTGCCACAACTAGGCAGATGTCATCAAAAAATACATGAGCTAGAATGGTTACTTTTATCGATTTCTACCGTACACTACTTTTATGTAACGAATTTTGCCGGTAAAAAGTTTAGGCAATATCAAAATAGCAACAAGTTTCCGGAGGTGCGTTTGATTACTATGCAAGAAAGTTTTTTCCAACTGAATCAAATTTGGAAAATGTTTTGGTCGTTGCATAGACGTATTGCCAGCTAAGAAATCGTGTTTCCAAAATGCCCCGTTCTTATATATATTATACAAATTTCCCCTTCTTTCTCAGTGAAAATTGACGTCTTGTAGTACTTTGCAATAACCATGCCCACAATTAGAAGTGACCCCTGCAAAAATATAAACAAAATGTAAATGGTTACTGCCTGCATCCATCAACTACCACCCCTATTATCAATAGATGGTAAAATTATTAATTGTTAATGGTTAAATTCGCAAAAATTTAAACTTTTCTGCATGGTGTCGTTGATATGGTATCAAAAATTATTGCAAAGTTGCCAGAATAAACATAAAAAAAATAAACACAAGAAGGCTGATCCAAGCCTGCTTAAAATGACATGAAATATTTCTTAAACATTGTTCAAGTAGAATAAACTTAAAACTCATAATGGCATTAAATTCCGGAAATGTTGTATTTTAAGTTTAGAGATTTTTTTACTTAATGATTTTTTTGTTTTAAATTTTTTATACAAATTTTTTATAACGAAAGCTAGAAGTTAAATGGTGGAAGTAAATATTCTATTATATTACGGGGCCAGAGCAGACACGTGTTGCTTGTACGTGTCAAAGGAAATGAAGTGAACTGCAGTGAGACAAAGAAACGCTTAAACGCGCAAAATTGTTATTCGTACTCTCTAATATGCACCTTCATCCAGTTGGGAGAAAATTTTTATAGTTTAAGCGAATTCGGCAAAAGTTCACACTCATCTAAAATCTAAGGGATATTTTATGGCATATCATTGAAATTGTTTTTATTTTTTATACTGCATTGAACAAGGCTTAAGCCAAAATCAATCCAAATCAGTTTTACAGACTTCCCTAAGACAAGAAAAAAAATTGAAAAAATTTGTATTTTTCCATTGGGAGGATCTTTATGTCTCGTTTCTCGTTTGATGTTCTAAACCTATTTAATGTTCATTAGAAATTTTTCTCTCATATTCGAAACAACCCAATTCATACATTTATTTTTTTTTTTTACCTGAAACGAAATCAGAAATCTACATTGACTCTGTTTCTCTATCGAAACATAATGAAACGGATATCTTTTGATTCGATTTGATTCGAAACTGCGTTTCTAAGTCTGAACTAGAACTTAACCCAAACGTAGTTTAATTTCTTGGCAGAAAAATAGGGCTGCCGCCAAACTGCGATAGGTAAAAATGGGCCAAACCATTTATTTTCTAAATATTCCAATACCAGGCTCTCAGAAATTGTTACAGCTCCCAAAAATGTGACTTTTTTATTCATTGAAAATTTTCAAATAAAATACAAACCAAAGGTTCAATAAGGGAACAGGAATCAAAATAGTTCCTAATTTCTTTTAAGGTGTAAAAATCAAAATTAAAATAAAAATAAAAATCCAAAGCAAAATCAAAAACAAAAGCGACAACAAAAACAAAATCAGAAGCAAACGCGAAAGCAAAAACAAAAACAAAAGCAAAATGGAAAGCAAAGGCAGAAGCAAAAACGAAAGCAAAAGCAAAACAAAAAGCAAAAGCAAAGGCAAACGCAAAGGCAAAGGCAAAAGCAAAGGCAAAAGCAAAAGTAAAGGCAAAGGCAATCAAAAACAAATGCAAAAGC
>JAHXMU010000399.1:322133-398337 GCA_019455685.1 Philornis downsi
AAAAAAAAAAAAAAAAAAAACGGAGAGTTTACTTAATACCATAAGCATTTTCCTATTGTTCTTCTTTTCTATCCTGTTTTTTTTTTTGTTCTTAGATATTTTTAACCACTTTATTAATTTTATTCGTTTATTAAGATCAATATATAAATCTAGTCGATTACTATACTATTTATATCATATACTTTTTAAGAGATTCATTAAATTTTCTTCCTTTGAAAGTTATAAAATCAAAGAAAGTCAAGATTTTCAGAAGTTCCGACAAATCAAATTGAAAGTAAAAAATCAGAAGGAGGCCTACAATTCTATGGAAGACTATTAAAACATTAATTTTCACTCAAAATATTGATGTGTTAAAACACAGAGAAAAGACGGAGAATTTAATTAATACCATAAGGATTATCCTATTGATAATGTGTAGAAGATCATGGGTAGATCTTTTAGGATGAAGGATCATTTTCAGGAAAGTTGGCTTCTGGCTTAAAACCACATCAAAATTTTTTTTGCTGGTTTACATCTAAATTTTGTTTTTATGTATGTCATCCTAATGTATTTTGTTATAGAAAAAAACGGAGAGTTTGCTTAACCACATCTGGATTTCTTTATTGATAATCTGTAAAAGACCATGGGCTGACCTTTTAGGATCAAAGAGTATTTCTAAAAAATTTGTCTTCGGGCTTAAAACTTCACCAAACCTTTTTTACTGGTTTAAATCAAAATTTTGCTTTTATGTCATCCAAATGTATTTTGTTATAGAGAAGGCGAAGAGTTTACCTATTTCCACAAGGATTAACTTACTGATAATGTGTAGAAGATCACGTAAAAGAAAGACCTTCTGGATGAAAGAGACTTTTTACAAAATTAGCCTCGTTGGTTAAAAAATGTGTTAGTCTGCTTTTAGCCTTAAAAGGATTTCCTTATTGATAATACGTAAAAGATCATGAACTAAGTGTCGTCGAAGTGACGAAGGATGTGATCCTTTAGGATGAAAGAACATTTTTAGGAAATTTGAGTTTTTGCATAAAACCTGAACTACATTTTTTGCTGGTTTAGGCTAAAATTTGTTTATGTCATCCTAATATATTTTGTTATAGAAACAGCGGAGAGTTTACTTAATCACACAAGGATTTTCTTATTGATAATGTGTACAAAATAATGGGCTGAACTTTTAGAATCAAAGAGCATTGCCGGAAAATTTTACTTCTTGCTTATAACTTTAGTTAAGGATTTTTGCTGGTTTACATAAATTTTTGCTTTGTTTAAAAAACGGTGAATTTTTGTTACTCGTCTTATGCTTTCAATTACGTGTAATCTCACATTCTGCTTTTGGGCTCGATTTGAAGTGACCACTACTGTCTGCCACATTTCACGCTGGCGGCTACCCCTTCCCCTTTCACGGTATACATTTCAAAGATTTTGCTTAATAAAACGCTTGAGAAATATTCGCTTAATTCGAAATTACGTGGATCTAAATATAAACATAATAAAACCAGGCCCACGCTTTATTATACAAGCAGCAACAAATGACAGCAGCAACAAATGATGGCGGCAACACAACTGCCTGCACCAACGTAAACTGTAAATATATTACAAAAGTAATTTCGGTTATAGCTTTATGCTTGTAGACTAAACGAAAATTATGTAACTCATTCATACCCTCCTCTCGCCACACTGTTCATCATGCTGGCTGCGGCGGCTGCTTCAAAACGACCAAAAGGCAAACAAAACAGTTGGTCGCTGTTAAGAAACCTCTGAGCTGAAACCCAAAAACAACAGCTTCGTCAGCGGTTTGGGTATGATGAAATCGGTTTGGGTTTGAACCATGCGAGCGACCAACCAACCAGCTAAACAGCACACTATAGATGCCAACATACTCGTACACCTTAGTAAAGCTACACGTACGTTTAGTTATCTGCGAGCATGCAAAAAATTTCAGTTCAGCATAAGCAAAGCAACAACTTAAACGTCATCGCTTTTATTTAGTTTTTTTTTTTCTTTCTTAGTGTTTCGTTTTTTTGTTGCTGTTTTTTTTTTTGTTTCCCTACATTTCAGTTGACTTTGACACACTTTTCCAGCCAGCCAACCAGCTTACCCACACTAGCTTACATGATACGCTCACTCTCCTCATCGCATGGGATAGGTCATAACAAGAAATGCTGCTTCAACCCATCAAATCCCCCGGTGGGGTGTCACACTTAAGAGAGAGTACAGTTATGTCAAGCATAAGAGCATTCAGTTTTATGTCAAAAAACACATAGAATGGTGTTGCCAGTAGGTTACAAAAAAACATTATGTTAAACATCCAAATGTATAGCAAAAGATTATAGCAAAATATCGCGAACAAAATTTAAAAAAATCAAAAAAAAAGATGCTAAAAATAAGTTGTAAAATAAATATATTTTGTTTATCAGTAAAACTTTTCCGTAAATAATTTACTAAGAGTTTGAAATATCCTAAGGGAAGACTTTAAGCAATCATATCTCATGCACTGTTATGTATAAAGGATGGGATGGGATGGGAAGGATGGCGTATGGCAGGATTGCAACGTCTGCAACAGTCAGTAAAAGCTATCTGAAATCCTACAAATAACCCAGCAAAAGAGAGTTTCCAGAGAAGTTACAAAGAGCCACTGATCGTGGTCTAAATGTGGTGAAAGAA
The DNA here is from genome assembly GCA_019455685.1 of Philornis downsi. Classification (NCBI taxonomy): domain Eukaryota; kingdom Metazoa; phylum Arthropoda; class Insecta; order Diptera; family Muscidae; genus Philornis; species Philornis downsi. Next base: position 324,789 of record JAHXMU010000399.1, read on the forward strand.
AAGCTGTATAATCATTTATGAATTTAAAATAGGTTTGTCATAACACCTTTACGTCATGGGCCCCTTTGGGTATAATTAGAAAGGGCTTCTCAAGCGGCGCGGAAAATGTATTCACATAGCATTTGTGGAAGCTATGAAAATACAAGGTGGTGCATCAATTGCGCTACAATAAGAAATTTAGATGCCTTTTTTTTAACAATGTATTTCATTTATTTATATTTTTTTTTGTTGCATAGAAAATTAAATTTTATTTTCTGCAACAAATTGGTTTCGAAAATGATAGATCTTAAATGACCTCCATCATTCACGCATATGCAACACCTGACCAGAAAATTATTCATTGCGTCCTGAAGGGCTGAAGTCAGGATGGCCGCAATTATTGTTTCAATAGACTGCTTTCAGTCAAATTTCTTGGTTTCTTTTTTGTATAACTTTTGCTTTGAAGTTAGGTGACCTTGGTGGACAACGTAAAGTGAAGTTTTTGGTTAATAATTTGTTTGGGAATGACCGGTCTGACAATGTGTGCAGCTGCTCCATTTGGCTAAAACCAAACTGGTGTTGAAACGGATACGTCTTGGGAGCAGTTCTGGGTAAAAAACTCCTTCAACATCTTTAAACAACGATCCTCATTGGCAGTTGACAGTAGCACGATTTGTGGGCCACTCTATACTTCTTTGGAATGACTCCCACTTGTTTTTTTGCTGGGAATATATTATTGATCTTCGTAAAATTTTACTTTGCTTTGAGCCTGTCCGTCCGTTCGCCTGATATGTAAAATTACTAGAAAGTTCGTTAGATCCCAGAAGCTAAAATCTTGAGTAAAAATATGTTATATACATAGGCGGTTTAAATTCTAATGTGGTTAAAATCGGCGCTGCAAAGAAAAGAACTTGCTCTTACAAGGGTTGAGCAAACATTTCATGAAATAGTCTTTTTTTATATACAGGGCGTCCGTCGGGAAGGTATACTACTTTGTTTGTTTATAATTTTTGATTAAATGAAAGACAATGGATCTTATATTGATAAATGTTTTATTTAATGTCGGCAATTATGAGTGGAGTACAATATTTGATAAATTTCCGCCTCTGTTAGCCTCACAAATGCGAGCCTTTTTGCCTGTATTGTCAACAATTTTATTAGATTTATTCGTTTATTAAGACCAATATAAGAATCTAGTCGATTACTATGGAAAGATTTATATCATGTACTTTTTAAGAGATTCACAAAATTTGCTTTCTCTTAAAGTTATAAAATCAAGATTTCCAGAAGCTCCGACAAATCAAACTGAGTGCATTCGTAAGTGGACAATTTTAGCCCCTTTCTGAAGTTTAAAACAAACAATGTCTGCAATTCCATGGAAGACTATTAAAACATTAATTTTCGCTCAAAATATTGATGTGCCAAAACAAAGTATTTTAGAAAAAGAATGTTTCTTAAGGTTGCTTTCGTATTTTAGGGAATATTGGCAATTTCTTAAATATATAAAAACAGGAATATTTATATTTAGCAAACAATCGAATCGAATAAATCATTTTAATATATGATTTTTAACAAATATAAATACGAAATTTTTATGTAGAAGTGATTTCGAGTATCTGCGAAAAAAAAAAATTAGACTGTACTCTTATCTGCTGAATATGGAGCACAAAAATAAGCAATTTCATGAAAATTATGCTAAAGGTCAGATATGTAACAATAAAAATTAGCGAATTCAAAAAATTAAATTAATTTAACAAAAATTTGGCCATTAAAAAATTTACTAAAAAAGGTATAAAGTGGGCTTATAGGGTAACACTACTTCACACCCATCAAATGTCACATTTAAGAGAGTACATCGTTATGTCAAACCTAAGAGCAGCCATTTTTATGACAACAACCAAAAACATCATGAACGTCACAGGCTTTCATCATTTAACTCACTGTAACAGTGAGAAGAGCGTCGTTTGAACCACGCAGGCGTTTTCAAGAGAGCTGTTGCCGCCGTTGCCGTCATGAAAGCCGGTTTCTATATAACTTTACAGTTACATAATTACAATGTGCTGGTGTTGTACACGCTCAGCTCGAGTTACTGCATCAGTGACTGTTCACTGAGACGCTGTCGCGTCTCTGTTATATGACGCCGATGACGTGAATAAATTATGTATGCGATAATGGGGGCATAACATTAGGCGACGACGACAAATTTACAAGTTAGATAATAGAACCATTCATTCGTTCATTCAATCTTTCGTTCAATTCAGATAGTAAGCAGAGTAATGAGACTGCAAAAATTATTAGACTAAACTGATGATGTATTGGGAATTAATTTCTTAAAAAATAAGTAGGTATCAACAGATGGTAGGAATGAATCAGGGCGACAGTTGTGAAACTGCACTGATATGAACTGACAGTAGTCCTAAGGGTTTAAAAAGTATTCGGGGATAGATTCGTTAAACTAATGAATACATTTTTTCAATAATATTGTTATCGTGAAAACTGTTAAAGTTTAACAGAATAAAACTAGTTCAAAATAGTACCCCTCCCTCTACTTCATAGGCGTTCATTTTTAATTAACTAATATGGTTCACGGACAGGAGTAAATTTTTGAAAGGGAGGCGCAAAAACTCTAAGCACTGAACCCGATATAACCCGTAGCAAATATTTTTTATGGCAGCATATTTGTTATTATTTTCAAATTTACTTTTGACACCATTACGCGCTACCAAACTATCTACACACACATCTACATTGTAATTATTACTGACTACGGCGAACGCAAACTGACAGAAGTAGTAGCTTCCAGAATAAAACAACTATTGACTGCAAAAGAAAGAGCTACCAAATTATCTCCATTTCCGAAATGTACTGTTAGCTAAAACGACGTCATTTAACGGAATACACACAAAACGCTTAAATTATAGTTATTGATGCCTATGGCGAAATTAAACCGACCATAGTAGTCGCTTCGAAAACAAAACAACAGTTGACCGCAAAAGTCGAAGAAATTGCAATAATAGTTACAGCAATAGTCGATGCAACGATTGGCAATGGCTGCAGAAAGTGTTATTTAGGTAATCTGAATAAAATTTGCTTTCGCATGACAATAAAGCGATGGCGTTTTTACTATTATTTGCTACTTTTTAACATTACACCTAAATTTTTTATTTCGCCAGCTACACTTTCGCACATTATTTCAAAATAAAGATATGATTTAGATGAAACTTTTATTTCATTATAATGCTTGGATTTTGCCATTATATACGAAATACAATGTAATTTAGATGACCATTTCTCGATTAGTTGCTGCAGTAACTCCTTTTGAGGTAGTTTTCGACCACTTTTCCAGCGGTATTTCGGCAACAACTTAACGAATGTTAGTTTTCAAATGCTTCAACATTTGAAGATTATCCGCGTAAACATGGTCCTTGACATAGCCGTCAACTGACGTCACCAAAATGTGAAATTACGCTTTTTGAAAATTTCTCACGCAATAAAGCCAAAATCGGTCGTGTTGTGTGGCTCGTGGTACCGTCTTGTTGAAACCACACATCGTTCAGTTCATAATCTTCAATTGCAGGCCAAAAAAAGTCAGTTATCATACGACCATAACGCTCAGAATTGAAATTCAGATTATTCACCAAACTTTCACTGACAAAAGCGATATTTTCGGCAATGCTGAAGAAATTGCGATGATGCACAGGCCTTACCACGTCTGTAAAGCTTTCAGTCTCTCCAAATTTCTTTATAATCCTGAAAATTCGTTGCACAATATGTCGATTATAACGACTATAATCACCCCGTGACGCGCGAAAAGGGCCTACGTTTGAATCACTACTTCTATATTGAGTTTTAACAATTTCTACGCTTTATTTGGTTGTTAAACGATCCATATTCGTAAAAGATTAGCTTAAAATGATACCATTTCCGTGGAGATACAAATTTAAAAAAAATATCATTAAATAAAATATCACTAAAATATAAACCTGCCCATAAACCGGAAGCATCCGATGGTGTCAAAATAATCTAACTTTGGAATATATTATAATAATTATTGATAATTTTTGACAAAGGTCCAGTCCACACAATTGAAAAGAGCCACGTTTAGACCTCTGAATAATAACGTTATTCTGCTTTTCCGTACCTCACACGTAACGTACGTTTATTTGAATTGAATGGGGCGCCATCTATCGTGCTTGAAATGTGTAATAATAGAAACAATTTTTTACATATGAACAAAAATGACACTACATTACATGAAAGGTTTGGAGTTCAAGTTGAATAGCTAAATCGACAAACATGCATTAACTACACAGTCCAATGTTACGCTTTATCAGCGGTTAGATGTCGACCAATGATTAATTTAGTTATGGGGTTTTTGAACTATGACTAGTTTTTCTAGGCTGGTGGTAGTTTTCGAGATATCACGTTTCAAAGCTCAATTTTTACCTAAATCGGGAGGCTACAGCAATGCCTTTGTATTGGGGATCGGAAACATCGAATCCAATTATGTCTATAGTGATGACTTTAAAAATGTCTTGTATTATTGCAATGAATCTTGGGTATGTGAGAAATGTGGGGATATGTTTAAGATTCGTAGTTGTAGCAGCTACTTATGAATGATTGATTCTTTTAAACAACTATTTTCGAATTTTTAGTAAACAAAAAAATATAAAAGTAAAATTTCCGATCATTTCTGTGTGAATTAAGAGATAACCACACAGAATTTTACGAAATTTCTGCTTTAAATCTATAAATTCACTTTTATTTGAATTCCTGAAGTAAATAGATTAAGAGATAACTATATAGAATTTTTATGAAATTTCTGTTTCAAATCTATAAATTCACTCAATTTCAATCCAAATTAGAACCATCGCAGGTAAACACAAATTTGGTTTGGAAGTAATCAAATTAAAATTTATATCGTCTTGAAATTCTCATTGTAATCTCGAAATTATGGTGGCACAGAACGGGTCCGAAACAGAAAGTTGTTTGTTTACTTCTTTACCACGCAAATGCAGGTATAATTATTAAAAAGATTTTATTTTGTTGTAGGTAAAATTTAGGGGTCCGTAAGATGTGAACTATGAAATTTGCCACTCAACAACGGACCAGACAGATTGTAATAATTTTTGAAATGATAAAACCGCTCATATTAAAGTCTTCCAATAAATCTTCCAACCTAGAATTTTTCTAAATTGTATATATCACATTCGCAACCAGCTATTGCAGCTTTGAAGGACATTTTTACAATGGATATTTTATTTGATTTATAAACCTTCAATAAACATTTATAAATATGGCTCATGATGTTTACATTCCCAGTTCTCTTTTCTTATTGATTAGAAATCTAAATTTAATTTCTTAAAAATAATTTTGACAACATTTTAACATAATATTTCTCTTCTTATCTTTCCAGGTAAGTGTTTTATCCCACATTAATGCCGAAAATATTTAAAAGATTACAGGATATATGTATGTAGGTATGAAATTTACCGATTTCTAACATCTATAAAATAATTGATTGGTTGATTTTTATTTAAAAAAAAAATTCTACGCTGATTTGTGTTCTTAAGTCGACAATAAAAATAATAATTTATTTTTATTTTAAAAATCAAAAATTAAATCAGAGATGTATTTCCACTTTCAAAAACCGAATGAGAACTAGAACCTCTCGTTAACTGGGTTTTATTTCGCCGATCGAGAGAAAAAAATTAAAAACAAAAACTATAAAACGTCAGCATTTGATTGAACTAACACGAATCATGTTAAAACTTTAGGTTTTATCCATGGAGAGATAACATCAAGTCGAAGTAGTTTCAATCATTAACGATTATTTTCAAGAGAAAATATCAATACTACTAGATGCGGAAGATACCAATCGAGATATCTCCCTTCGAAAATGGCTCTCGACTCATTCAGTAAGAGGCCCTTTTTCCGCTACGTTCTTTTAAAATTTACTGTACACGTATTATAAGTTGGAAAGCTCATATGTTTGTCAGCTCATGAGTCGACTCTTTTCAAAAACAATGCTCAATTAAAATTGTTTGATATTTTCGTAAAGCAAAAACCGGTTCGTGAGGCAGCTCATAAACCTGTGTGCCGGTTTATAAGCTGCCTCACGAACCGGTTTTTGTTTTACGGAAATATCAAGCAATTTTAATTGTTGTCTCTATCTATAGGTAGATATAATAGAAGTTTTTGATTTATTATTCTTTTTACAAAGAGTTACATTGTGAGCCAACGATAAAGTTCTTATTATTGACTAAGAGTCCTCTCATGACTCTTCCAAGTGTGCCTTAAATCGGCACACAGCTCATTGGCATGAAGGCTCTCGACTCCTAAAGAAGCTAACAAATAATTTTAGCGCTCTTAACTCATTAGAAAAGAGCCGCCAACTTCACAACACACAAACTACGAACTTTGATAAGAGATTATTTGTATGTTAATGTTAAAAAAAAACAAATTATTTTGATTTGTTTCAAGCTTCTGGAAACAAAGTCAAAATTATACAAAATTTTTATTCTGGTAGCCGAAGCTGAATTAAAATTGTATTGAATTTTTTTCGTGCAATAAAAACGAACTACGAGCTTTGATAAGAGATTATTTTTATCTTAATGTTAAAAAAAATCAAATCTAAAAATTATTTTGATTTGTTTCAAATTTCTGGAAACAAAATCAAAATTATAGAAAATTTGTATTCTGAAAGCGGAAACTGCATCAAAATTATATTAAATTTTGTTTCTTTTTCGTACAATCAAAAGGAAATTACAAACAATTGATTTTAATTCGAAATGAAATTAGAAACAATTTTGATTCTAATTCAGTTCATGAAACGTTTTATGTAGAATTTTAATTTGTTATTTTAAAATTTCTTGGAAACCAAATCAAAATCGTACAACATTTCTATTCTGATAGCAGAAACTGAATTAAAATTATATTGAATTTTATTTCTTCGATTTTAATTCGTATACCCGAAATGAAATTAGAAACAATATTGATTCTGATTCAGTTTATGAAATGTTTTATTTGTAATTTTAAATTGAAATTTTGCATTTAAAAAAAAGAAAAAACTGATAACATTTTTATGTAGCTATGAAAATTTCTGAGAAAATAGAATATTTGAAAATTGTTAACCTTTTTCACTGGCCTCTTTTTCTCTTCTAAGAAACTAAACTACATCTGGTTTCAGTTCTGATTCAGATTAAGAAACGAAACGGTATAGAATTACATTTTGGTTTCGGGTTCTCCAATCGAGAATAATTGCCAAACTTACAGCCCAAATGTGCGAAAAAGTGGTCAGAAGCGGTCATTTAAACCCCATTGTATTTCGTACATAATGTCAAAGTCGAAGCATTGGAATGAAGTACAAATTTCATCGAAATCATAGCTTTATGTATGTTTTGTTACACTTTACTTTGGAAACCAAAAAATGGATAACGCTACAGAGTTATAGTTTAGCTAATTCTTAACTAAACCGTAAAACGTTCCACATTATTAGGTCAAACGTCATTCTGTATTGAGTGCTGCCTAAGGTCACTTCATAAAATTAATCTAAAAACTATTGCATAATTTCAGCCCCTACCATCTGGCTCCAAAATAAGGTCAAGGATATTACATTTACATTTTGGCACAATATGCCAGACAAGTAAGACAGCCATCAATAAGGAATAACAATGAAACAAGAGAATTTGTTTGCAAACCAGTACCAGTGTTGCAGCATAGTTTTAAGGTTTGGCAATTGGGTCGTTTGGCAATAAATAATAAAAGATTTTAACTAAGTCTTTGATGGATGACAATGTATAAATCAACACTAGACGTTCTTGGACGGGCTGTTCCAGACAACAACAGTACCAGTTGCCTGGTTGTCAGCGTCAGTCAGAGACTTTACCTCGCGTCGTATCATTTGGATGACAAATTGCTATGGGGTTGTGGTGTCTGTTTGTTGTTGTTGTTTGTTTTTTTTCTTTTGTCTTTTGTTAATCGCTGCAATTGTTGTTGACTGCCGATGTCAATGTTATGGTTTTGGTTGGGGTTCTGTGCCAGATATTTGCACAAATCGATTCCAACAATTTCAATATTAACTTGACACAAAAATGGCATTGCGACAACCTGGTGTTGGCTGACTGGTTTTAAGCCACACACCATTGATTGGTTCGTCTGTCTGTCCACTGGGTTGGGTGGGTGTTGTTGGCATTGAGTTTGTTCTTTTGTACTCGCATTGATGGCCACAACCTGGCTAAAGCAACCACCTATTGCGTTCGTTCCGTATGTCCCGTTCGCTGTGAGGTCAAGGCCACCATGAAATCTGGATGGATGAATAATAGAGGGGTTTTTCACACAATGTCTGTTTGTATTCGAAATACATATAATAAGTGTGCATGTAAAGCATACAAAGCGAAGCGGGTTGTCCAATTTGCGCGTATAAAAAAATGAACAATTATTTGCGTTTTGTGTTGCAGCATTATATTCTTTGTTATTTGAAAATGGGAAAAAGTTCAATTTATCAGATGGTTTTGGTTTGGTTTTGTTCTTTTTCAGAAAAAAAACACCCCACCTATTTGATGAGTAATTTGAATTTGCCAGTTTTGTTTTGTCAACAATTAAAACTATGCGATAGGTGTTATCTGTTATAATCAAAAGAAAATAATTAATGATTTCTTGGAAATTCATGGTCTAAAGTCGATGTTGTTGTTCTATTAGACACGTGTCGATAATACACTTCGAGGGGGTGGGTTTTGAGATAAAATAGATGTTGTCACTTTGCGCATTAATTTTAAGCAATACAAATTTAAGAAAGAAACAGCCCGAAATATCTTTTCTCGAAACAATAAACGACCTGTAGTAAAACTACGCCTACTTTTACTTGGTCACCCTTCATCACTTTTTTAAATATTGTGACATTTGTAGAAAATCGTAACATCTAAACAAAATATTTAGAATTACGATCAGATTTGCGTATGTGATTGTTTTAATTTTAGTTTTGCTCAAAGGCACCGCAATCAGATTTTTCATTTATTTTTCTTGTTCCATCGTTCATCGTCAAGAGGTATGATTTTCTGCTCGCTTCTTTCAGCATACACGAGTGCGTAAGCTGCAAGCATTGTCTAACTTTATAGATTTATTCCAAAGAAACCCAATTTTTAGACGCTAAACGAATTCTATATTAAAGATATTTTGTGAAAATTTGTGCTGAAGGAAGCATAAATCACGTTAAACATTTATATTATTTACCGAATAGTATTTCTGAATTTAGGTTTCGATTGCAAAAATGTCGGCAAATTTCAATATCTCGAGATCTATTTGACTCTACAATTGACGGCCTCGTTCGTTACTTTCTCTAATTTCTCTAATTTACACACTTGGATATTTAAAATTCAGATTGTACGCCGTGTGGCCCATCAATTATTTGAGACGTTAAGGATGGACAAAAACTCAGTAAGAAAAGACCATCTAAATCTAAATGGATAACCCATTATTTAGGCCCTTTAGGTTTTATAGTATAAACGGACATTGCTTGGTCTTACTGACCAAAATTTGAATAGTTCTCCTGCTTATGAAATCTATTTTGTATGCTTAAGCATGAAATGTTCAAATTCAAACTTATACTTCTTATTGTCAAATTGATCCAATTGCGTGTAGAATTAATCCGAGTGTGTTTATGTGAAATTCTACAGCCTGATTCCCATGAGTAGCACTTTAGACCTGATAAATCTACTTTAGACCTAATATATTCACACAACGATAAATTCTAAAGAAGACATAAGGAAAGAAGGGCGGCTGTAAAGTTGCCTGATTTGGCAAATAACGTTCTGCTTGCAAGACTGGCTTTGAAACTTCTGCGCACATGATAAGCCATTTCAGCATTTCAAAGGTCGACAACAAGTCTTCAGTAGTGAGAATAAAACATCTTAGTGAAGCTAGATAGGGCAAATTCCCATATTTCGAAATCTATTTGAATCTACAATCAACGGCTTCATTTTCTTCTCTAATCTATAAACTTGGATATTTATAATTCAGATTGTATGTGGTGAGGCCAATCAGCTATTTGAGGCGACAAGGATGGACAAAAGGGCAAGGAAAGACAAAAAAGATATGCTGATCGTGGTCTAGAATTGTCGTAAAAATGGATGATCATCGATAAATTTAACATGGGTTTGTAGTGGGGGCATAGGATGCTGATAACACGATTGGCGGTTTTGTTACCTTCCCTAATTTAAATACTTGGATACTTAAAATTCAGATTGTATTCTATTTGAGAACTTAGTAATAAAAGAGCATCTAGGAAAGTTAGAAAAGATACGTTGATCGTGGTCTAAAAGTGATGAAAAAATGGATGATCGTCGATAAATTTAACATATTCACTGGTGTTCCATTTATTCAATTATCCGAAAAACGACTAATAATAATATGGATCCTTCAACCAAGGCGTACACTTACTATTCCTTATACTATAATAATTTGGATTCTTTAACCAAGGCGTATACTTATTATTCCTTATACGACACCCAGCATTATCCGAGTAACGACTAATATTAATTTGAATTCTTTAAACAAGGCGTACACTTACTATTCCTTATACGATAATAATTAGAATTCTTTAACCAAGGCGTATACTTATTATTTCTTATACGACACCCATCTTCGTCCGAGCAACGACTAATATTAATTTGATTTCTTTAACCAAGGCGTATACATACTATTCCTTATACGACACCTAGCAAAAAATCTCACGGTAACCAGCTATCTCATAACGTTTTTCATCATATTTTGCACTGTGACTTGCACATTTTTTTTTTTTTTTTTTTTTTGAAAAACTTTATTAGAACTTTGTCTTATTTTCGCAATGATGGGGTTAACATCATTTCTTGATTTATTTTCATCACAAATGACGATAAACAAGAGCCGCGAATCACGAAGGGAAGATGTAAAACGTGAAGGGAGGATGATGAAAACAAAATCACCCGCGTCAATTTATAAACAAACAACAATAACACAAATAAACATTTTGTATTGATACAAAATAAAACAAACCGAATGAACGCACAAGAGGCTGTACTGTTCCAAAAATGGCTTGCATAGGGGAGATACCAAAGTTAGTATAGGGACACAGTTAAACAAACACAATCACGACCAGACTAAGGGGAGAATAACAAAGCAAAGCACCATAACATCAGCAACACGAGCGACAGCAAACCAAGAAGGTGATCGACCTACATGAGCAACAACACCCTGTGTGTGTGTGCAAATATTATATATATATATAACAAAAAGAAAAGAAAAAAACATATACATATAACAGGGAAAAACAGAAGCTAACGAACGTTCTTACTTTTATATAGTACATAATACATGTACATACACTAGGGTGGCAGTGAAAATTCATCTACGGAATTTTGAAGATTGAGGGGTGTAACATTTATCTATTTGGGCTACAATTGCGATATGTAAATGTTCTTAAGTTAAAGCGGAGGACTCTTATTTTGTGGACATTCATATAAGAGCGTCTAAAAGCTCCTTCGGATACAATTACTCGTATATGGCAACGAACTTATCTACGAGGATTCACATATATGATGAACTGCTGACGCAGACCGTATTTGTATTATCCATAACACTTTCAGTAGTAGATAAATTTGTCAACATATCCGTGTGCTTCACTTTAAAAACTCTTATGAGTTCTTATGATTTTACACATTAGTTCATCTCTCTACATATATATATTTAATTGCCACCCTAATGTATACGTATGCATAGTGTTTCCATACATATATTCCTGTGTACACATACTAGTACAAGTGTACCGTCCATACAATTGTGGACGTTATCATTGTGGTTGTTGTCGCGGATTTTGCTGTTATCTGCATTCAACGACAGCGATATGCTGCCAATTTAGCCGTTTACTCGCAAAAATTCTCAGAAATATTCTAACAAAGTTCAATTGTAGAAATTTGTTTTCATTGTATAATTAAATATTTTCGCAACTTTTGTAGAATTTCCAACGAAAAATACAACAAAAAAGTACAATAATAATAAAAAAAAAAAAGAAAACAAATAAAGTTATTTTGAATGAAGTGAGTGGAGGGAAACCACCAGCTTAAAATTGTTAATTTTTTTATTGTTTGTTTAGGGATTTTAACGAGAAGATAATGCTACCTTTTATGGACATTTGTGAAGACGTTTGTTTTTAACTTATAAATTTGTGAATTTTCCTTCAAAATTTTTATACAGTTTTTCGGAATAAATGTTTGATGACGAGACTACCACACATTATAATGTGCTTTCTGTTCACATGCAGCTGACACCTTTTTCAGTATGATTTCAGTGTAACAACAAAATTACTGTATTTCGGGTTAATACCAAGTGTAGGGAGTTATGCCAAAAGAGTCCCTCCTTTAAGAGTAATTTTTGTAAGAAAATTTCTGATAATTGAAATTTGTGAAAGGGAAAGTGCCCGAAAGGATAGAGAACTGCTTGAATTGATTTCTTTTTATAATTATTCGAGCGTCCACTATCGAACGTTAGTTGTACTATTTCAAAAAAAAACCCCCTCCTGTGACATGTAAACATTCACATTATACGATGCTAATAGAAATACATACATTAGTGGAGACCTTTATGAAATATGGATCGACAATTTCGCCTTTCTATTATCTAATCGCAGAAATTGCTACATTTTGGCTCAAAAGAAGCGTCTTTATTTAATTATCTTCTAAATATATATAAAACACTTGCTAAGTTGAATAAATAATTGCTAAAATGAAACGATGCCTATATTTCAAAAATAGCGAAAATAATCAAATTTGAAGTCCAAAGGAGCGCCTTTTACTTATTATTCCAAAGGAAATTAAGCACATAAGTAGACCATTCAATCAAAACTTATGCTACCAATGGAGGCAGTTAACGTCAGATATAATTAAATGTTTCCATATACTTTGACTGTGCCAAAATCGGAACTTATTAACAATTGTTGTATACCAGTTTCAGCAAATCGATATTCGATATTCAATTTTTTATATAGCAAACAAACAAACATATTTGTCGCTCATGAGCAGTTTTGATTTCAATTTAACTAATGTTTGCACATGAACTTAATTTTTTGAATAAGTCATGTGTTAAGCTATTGAAATTGGAACATGTTGTCGATTCTTTTATCGTAGCTCCCATACAAATGGACCGCCAAACGCCGCAGTTTTTAATGAATTTAGTAATATTTGATGCACATAATTTAGTTCAACCAGAAATGAATTCTAAAGAAAATGAGCAATGTTTTGGTTCGCTTCTCGAATTAAAAATTTCGGTTTGAATTTTACTAGAGCGCAGCTGTTGAACTTTCACATCAAGCCGGTCCGTATTTCATATAGTCCCTGTCTAAATACTCGTATGCCAGGCAAGCTAGACCTTATCGCTTTTGAAAATCAAAAAATTGCGTTGAAATTTCATTGCATTTGTTGTATACGATTTAGTTGAATCAGGGAGAATTCCTGCAGAAAATGGACTTCTTGTTTTCATATTGCCCCCAAATCAATAGGCCATCCAGGCTTGCTTTTATAGCTTCTATAAAATGTAATTTTTCCAGAACTAATTTATATTTTGTATAAATTCTTTGGCAAACACTACTGAAAATTGGTTATGTCTGTTTATAATTCAATATATTTCCAGTCCAAATACATACTACAATCGTGGCTATATTGTTTCCTTAAGACGTAGATTCTATCCAAAAGCAACCCTAGTTTGCATCTAAATTTTGACTTGCTTAAGTATTAACCTTAATTCATGTGGCCGATATTGGCTCAAATTATCAGGTATGGAACTATACAACCCCTGTAAAAGAGATATATCTTTTATAAGGCTTTCCTTCGAGTTTAATTATACTTAGAGGTTATGTGACAATTGGAGCAGAACAATCTTTATCAGTCGACATCAGTTCATATTTTGATATAGGCCCCACTCATAAAGGCCGTCCCAGATTAAATTTACAGTTTCAAGATGCGCATTTTTTATTTTCGGGCGTCGTAAAAATTCAATTTATTTACATAGAAACCATATGTTTGGAACCACTCAACACAAGAATACGGGATTAAAACCACCATATTTCATCGGATTTGGTCATTACCTATTGTAAAATAAGGCACTTCCAATAAAAAGTCGGCGTTTCTTTTTGTATTTTGTATCTGTAATGGTTAAAATTAAATATATTCTACGGCAAAGTACGTACGAAATATACATTAAACTGAGCGATGTACTTTGAAATCTGAAATTAACCATGACCGTACAAGCAATCTTAGATATGAACTTCTAGGTTATACCACTGATGGCGCCAAATTAGAGAAGACGGAAATTGTCAAAGATATGAGTAAGTAATTACATAGGATTTAGTAGGGATGCGGTCTCCTTATTACACCTGGAACGCAACTTTTTCTATAGGTCATATTAAGTCACTTTCGAAAGATTTTCAATCCGAAAGATATGTTCTGGTGTCGAACAAACCTTTCGATTGATAACATATCAGGTATCGACAGGTACTATAAAAAGACAAACTTTTTGAATTTGGCTTGGTTTCCTAGGCGCCTTATTTTGAGAAACTGATGAAGTTTTCGTACTTCAACAGGGTGAAACAATTAGGATTCATTCCCTCAATGTACTACTTGTACTGAGGCTACGTTGAAAATTAAAAGTGCTTTCTTTGCATAATAACTTTTTTGTATTTGTATGATTGTATTCTCGTTGTATGATTGTCAACCTGCTTTCAGGGTTTCTTTAATATTCTCTATAACAAGATGTCTCTTTAGTTAGCAATTGTATTGCCAGTAATTGTATGCAAAAAAGAAACCTTATTCATTTTTCCTTTCCTATCAGACAGATAAGATATTGGCATTATTGGTTGTATTCGCTCTGCATTTATTTGTTCTTCTAATTTCTTTGTGCTTACATTGTATTGTGTAGACAACATTTTTCTCCGCGGCATTTTATTTTCTCTGTAGATGTTTTTTTTATTTCGGTTTAATTCTTTTGTAGTTTTTGTTTTGTATTTTACGCTAAATAAAGAATAAACATGGAATGAACAACCAAGTTTACGTACAATAAATGACTAAAGAAAAAATATACGCAATATCCGGTCTTTCTTTTGTTATATCCTCCGGATGCGCTACAGAAAAAAGGCGGTGTTATGGGCTGGATTTAGAGTTCAATGATTTGTGGGCAATCGATAAAGTTAAAGGGATATAAAGGAGTAGAAAATATAACAAGGAAGGGAACTTAAAGAGAAAGTTAGATTTTCCCCGGGGAACAAATAACTTGTAAATGTAATTACGAACAAATTAATGCCTCAGAGAAATCTTAAATGTAGTGTTCGATTGCTTAGACAACAAAGGCTGTCTCAACCGAGGTACAGCGGCTTACATACAGACTGATCGACAACAATTACATGTGATTAACTGGTCTTATACGTCACCGTACAAGCATTTTTGACTAAGATAAACTAGGTATTTGCCAGATTCATTGCAATCGAACAATCATGTCAAACTACAACCACGACATGATATGAAAGTTAGTATTCATTTAAACATTGTTCTCTTAGATTGAGGCAGCGTATGTATACGTTTATCACCTCTGTTTTAGGGAAAAGTGTATTTTCCAGGTTTCTCAACAACCCAATTCTTTTAAACTATGATGAAGGTTAAATTTAAAATATTTTTTTGTTCAATTTCAACTTGAAACTATGCAAAATTTAGCAGAGGACCTACATCTCTTGCATTTATTTCCTCAATGACATCACACTGTTGCGCTTAGGGTGTTTCGATGTTTGTTATAGACTTTGGTCCGCATTTTTTTGCAGGCGTTGCCATTTTTAGCGCTTCTTTTTCAAGTGACGCACACAAAAACATTAAATTTTATCGTGTGGAAGAGGAGAGGATTGTTGTTGCTTTGTGTAGTTTTGTTTGTAGTGCCGTCTTCGTTTCATTAAATTCAAACGGGGGCTGGGGAGTGGAGATGCTAAAAAAACCTGGACATGCAATGCATTTTATTTATTATTTGCAAATAGCGCAGGCAAATTTTTCAGTGCATACATTGAGTTAGATATTTAGGTAACAGCATTCTAGCAGAATATTTAATTAAACTTTACAAAAAAAAAAAAAATTAATTTAGTTAAATTCCATAAAATGGCAACCAAATCAAGCCACGGAATAAGTATCAAGTAGTCGCCGAACTTAACCAAATTTTGAATCTTAAAAAAAACTTTGAGTCACCGAACTTAACCAAATTTTGAAAAAATAAAAAAATAATAATAAAAAAAGAAGAATAAAACAGTAAAGAAATTTCACTCATTTCAACTGACTCGCATGAGGTGGGCTTCATGTAAAACTTTATAGGCGTCCCATAATTGTGTGTTCATCACGTGATGTAAAGGGTCATCGATTAAAGAAAAAAATCTGTGAAATATGAAAAAGTCCAGATCTCGAAAACAAAGCGTGTGAGAACAGCTTAAATTTTTAAAAATCGTATAAAATGCCAAAACCGCAAAATCGTCGAATTATATACATACATATGTATGCATACGTATCTCGGAAACGAACCTTGTTGCCCCTAACCATAACTAATTTTTCGGATCCTCGAGGGGTTTGCTGAAAGTTGTAGCCAAATATGTAGATGTGAAGTATCCAATTGCAAACCAAGAAACGGTTACCTTGCGATAGGTGTAGCCAGTACTTCTTAATGAAAAAAATTTAAAATTTCGCAAAAAAAAACATGAAAACAAAGATTTTTAAAAACTCCAAAAAATTGGTAAATTTTTTTTTTAGAAAAAATGATGTAGCTTAAATTTAAATTAAGTTGAAATAAGATATGATATTTAGACAGAAGATATCTATATAGATAAGATGTGTATTCATACTAAAAGTTCTTGTGGGATAATATATACAGGGTGCAGCACCAAGTGCAATACAATAATAAATTAAAAAAACTTTTTTTTTAATCAATGTGTTTCACTTTTTTTTTTTTTTTCTTTATTGTATAGAAGATTCAATTTTGTTTTACATAACTAATTGGTTTTGAAGATGGAATGACCGATCTCCATTCTCTTTCACGCATATGCGACACCTGATCCGAAAATTATTCATTGCGGCCTGAAGGCTTGAAGTCGGGATTACCTCAATTATTGTTTTAATGGACTGCTGCAATTCAGTCACATTCCTTGGATTTGTTTCGTACACCTCTTGCTTGACATACATAATCCCATAAAAAAAAACTCTGGTGCAGTCAGCCCAGGTGACCAGCGAAAAGTTCCTGTGGAAAAGTGGAGTTTTTGGATATAAAGTTGTTGGGGAATTTTTGTTGGAGCTCCGCCATAACCGGTCTGGCTATGTGTGCAGTTGCCCCATCGAGCTGGAAGCAAATGCTGTTCAACAACTTTAAATGTGTCCATAAATCGAAAATGATACAGTTAATCCAAAATACAAGGTAATTTGTATTACAAGTTGGTGATTTTTATTCACTGTTTTCCACATAGTAAATAAAATTCTGAATAGTCAATACCGGGATACGACTACAGAAAGTCAGTTAATGTATAGTCGTATGTAAATTGCGTATTGGTTATTTTATTTTATTGTCTATGTTCACAATCAGAATCGATAATTTTGTGATAAATATAGAAAACGGAATGGTTAAAAACCCGGCGGAATGAGGGATAGATTGAAATTAAACCTGAAGTTATACGAGAAAGGAATACGATGAGTGGTAACCTTCTGCGTGGCAATACGATAAATAAATGTTGATAAGTCACAAGGACTTTGCCATTATACCGCCACTATTCTTGTCCCCTCTGCACTCAAATTAGAAATATTTATCACAAACTGGTGACCAAGCCAAACCAAAGGGGTTAATTTGGCCAATCGTTAAATAGACTCAAATACAGAGTTTGCTTAATTTCCACCGCCCACTTCTTACATATGAGAAATTCCGGTCAATCTATATAAATGCCCAAGCATATAAAGCATTGTAGAGTTTCTATTTTCTATATAAAGCCTCCTCCTTTTGGCAACATTGTCAGCTTTCTGTAGAAGCTTTATGTAGTAGTAGCACCGTAAAGTAAAAACGTGTGTATAATTAAATAAAATAGCAGCTAAACTAAGTTAAATTTATGTCAAACAGCCATGAGACTGCCGATAAGTGTATGCCATTGGAGAAAAACGAATAAATATAACTCCACTAATTACTGCCATGTCTAGGAATTTGTATTTTTAAAAACTTTAATCAGGCCTCATTTTAAGCAAAAATATCTGATACCCACAGCCGAAAATCACAACACGATGGCGGCCCCAAACCAGCTGACCCGACGTATAGATGATGTCAGTAGTTTGAAAAAAAATATTTTGGTAAAAAGTGGCAACCTTATATAACATATCCTTTAAGTTTCCGATCGCCACGTTGTTTAGTATTTTTATTTGAGCCACCATAATTGGGCGATCTCAGCAAATTTGTAAACATGGAAAAATTGGTCACCGTTATGTAATTCAATATTTCCATTTGAAAGGTATCATCAGTCCAACCAATATTAAAGCGGAGCTATATTCTACTACGGGGGTGTCTGCTCCTTCGTCTAAAACTGTAACATAATGGGTAGCAGAGTTTAAACGAGGCCGTACGAGCTGCCAAGACAAACTTCGTAGTGGTCGACCAGTTGCGATGTCCACGCCAGACAAAATTGTATTGGATGATCGTTGGCTGAAGGTGCGTAACATAGCTGAAATGATAGACATTTCACATCGTATATTGACCGGAGATTTGAAGATGAGAAAGTTGTTCCCAGAATGGATGCTGCGTTTGCTTTCAATAGAGCAAAAAACACGTCATGAATATGTTTCAGTAGAGTGTTTGGTGATGTTTCGCGACAATAAAACCGAATTTTTGCACCGATTTATAACCGTGGATGAAACATAAGTTAACCGCTTCACACCTGACACAAAGGAAGAGTCAAATAAGTGGACTGGAATGGGAGAAAGAAGGCGAAGACGGATCCATCCGCTGCAAGGCCATGGCGTCTGTTTTTTGGGATTCGCATGGGATTATATTTGTTGATTATCTTAAGAAAAGAAAAGCCATCAACGGCGAATATTATGATAATTTATTGCAGCGTTTAAGTGATGAAATTATGGGAAAAAGCCCGCATTTAGCGATAAAGAAAGTGTTATTTCATCAAGACAATGCTGCAGTTCATACATCCACTATTGCGATGGCCAAAGTTAATGAAATAAAGTTGGAATTTCTTTATCACGCACCTTTTATTTGCCAGATTTAACTCCCGAAAACTATTTTCTATTTGCACAACTTGACAAAATGGCTCGGTGGTAAAAGATTTTCGAACAATGAAGAGGTGTTGTCTGTGACTAATGGCAATTTCAAGGAGTTTAACAGTTCTTACTATAAATGGGGTATAGAAGCTACTGAATATCGCTGGAAAAAAGGTGTATCTATCTAAAAGGACTTTATGTTGCAAAATAAAGAAAATGTTTTGCAACTATTTTGTGTCTTTTTTGTTAAGTCGGCTGGTTTTGGGACAGCCCTCATATCACTAGTCTGCTTTAGCCAAATGCTATAAAATCTATGCTGCGCCAATGTGTGGCAATCAAGCGTGAACCAAAGCAAAAAGTGCGATTCTTTGTTCGAAACGAGTGATAGCGTAGGTCGTATGAATACAAATTTCTATGTTTAGTAGGCTACGTATTTAGATATCTACGTAAGTACGTAGCTTTTTAAACAGTTGCTAATATACCTATACATACGTTAGTTGATACAGGTAAATTTTATCAAGTAAATTAAGTTTTGTTTTCACTTAAATATTTTTCACAAGGATTAGGTCATTTAGGCTATGCTAATGGTTCCAGCATTCTAAGTGTTGAATTGTGTTGGCGCCGCTTTTGTCGTACTGATGAGCCAGCCCCTCATTGATTACCAACGACTAGGACGTTGACAGTTAAGATAAATACGGGTGAAAGCAATATGTGCCTTGTATGTGAATGGAAATTGTGTTAACAGTGCGGTATTAAATTGGGGCGCCACCAGGTTTTAGTGGCAAAAAAAAAAAAAACAAAGTAATTTACATAAAACGATGTTGTGAATTTTTATAAGTTTGTGTGTAGAAAATGTGATTACGTTTCAAAACTTGCTCAATGTATCTTTGCTATTATCAGTGAAGAGCTAACGTATATGTTCTATACGTTACGTAATGCGTAATTGTTTGTTTTTCGTTCCGAAATTATCATTATTGAAATATCCTACTTGCCACTTCTCTTAACGATTTCTACTCCGGAAACGACTTCAGCGGAGTAAACAAAAATCTGGCAAATTTGTAACATAGTCGGAGGAATCAAAGAAGAGACTCTCTCAAAGTTAATTCGTACCGTCTGTAAAAAAAAACTGGAATTGAAAATATTTTTTCGGTGCTAAGTTGTCACAACTGTCCTTAATACTGATGCGGAATTTGAGACCGATCTGCAATTTACTTTTTTTATAGTGCTCGATTTTTTAAGTTCATCTCAAATGTATTTTGCGATTTTTACAATGGATAGAAATATCGAAAAAAGAAATTGTCTCAAATTTGGAATCGCAAATGGAATTTTTCGTATCAAATTGGCGAAAATAGTGCAGAACGGTTAGAGTAAACTGATTTTTAGCAAAAATCGGTGATACGGCAGGTTAGGTGATACAGTGCCTTTAAAAGCGGTCGAGACGGAGTAGACGATTTCTTCAACAGAAGTTAACAACAACAAAGTGAAGAAAATAGGTTTTTAAAAATTTTCATTTTAATTCCAGAGAGATAGGCGATTTAGATTTCTTTGTCTCAAGGAATAATTCGTACCATTTTACACGATTGTTTGGGTATAAAACACGTTGCAGCTCGTAACGTTCCAAAAGACCTGAATTTTCTCCAAAAACTCGACAACGGAAAGGCCGCTGAAAACTTGCTGGAATGAGCCAATTCGGACACCACATTCATAAAACGTTTTATAACTAATAACGAGACATGGGTTTACTAGTTTGGCATAGAAACTGAGTCGAAACCGAAAAAATCACGTCAAAGTCGATCGTTAGTCAATCTTTTCTTGATTACCGCAGTGTTGTGCATCCAGAGTTCTTTCCAGGAGATCACACGTTAATGAGCATTATGCAGCATTTAAGGGGGCAAATTTGATAATGTTGACCCCTTTCTACGATAATCGCGGTGTTGTGCACTCAGATTTCTTGCCAGGAAATCACACGGTAAATAAAGAATATAATCTAAGCATTACGACGTATTTAAGAGGGTAATGTTCTTAATTTTGACTCCTTTCTACGCCATAATCGCGGTGTTGTGCACTCAGAATTATTGCCAAAAAATCACACGGTAAATAGAGAATATTATCTGAGTATTACGACGTATTTAAGAGGGTACATTTGTTAATTTTGACTCCTTTCTACGCCATAATCGCGGTGTTGTGCACTCAGATTTCTTGCCAGAAAATCACGCGGTAAATAATGAATATTACCTGGGCGTTATGTGGCATTTAAGAGAGCAAGCTTGTTCATGTTGACTGTTTTTTCTGATTACCGCGGTGTTGTGCACTCGGAATTCTTACCAGAGGATCACACCGTAAATAAAAAATATTATCCGGGCATTGTGCGGTATGTGGGAGGGCAAATTTGTTAATATTGACTTCTTTCTCTGATTATCGCCTTACTGCACACTCGGAGTTTCTGCTGGATCCCACAAATTTATTAACCTTGACTGTTTTCTCTGACTATCGCGGTGTTGTGCACTTGGAATTCTTGCCAGGAGATCACACTGTAAATAAGGAATATAATCTGAACATTATATGGCATTTGAGAGTTAAAATTTTACTGCTTTCTCTGATTGTCGCGGTGTTGTGTACTCGGAATTCTTGCTAGAAAGTCACACGAGAAATGAAATATTATTATCCGGGAGTTGTGCGGCATTTGAGAAAGCAATTTCGCCGAAAAATTCGAGTTGTGGAAAGACAACAACATCAATTTTGCACCACAATAACATATCATTTTACAAGTTCATCTTTATGGACGAATTTCTATTGGAAGACTCAACAAATGTCATTGAAGAAACACCATATTGATGTGGCCCCAGGTAATTTTTTATGACTCTTTCCAAAACTTAAACTTCCACTTCGAGGTATTCGTTTTCAGTCGATATAAGACATAGTTGTAAAAGAGAATTCGTGGCGAGAATTGAAATCTTTCCGTCAACTGCGTTTGAAGAACGTTTTAATAATTGAATTATTCGTTGGCTTAAGTGTATTTTTTCGGAAGGCGATACAAAAAAATGTAATGAATAATAAATCTTTTGTTCTTTATTGGTCAATTCTCTATACTTGTTTAATAAATTGTACGTATTCCGGTTAGTGCCTGACGCTGTCGTGAATATGATTCTTTCTTTCTTTCTTTGATTGATAATGTCGATCAATCAACTAATAAAATGAAAGTCTCTCACACTGGCATCTGCAATCGTCATCTGCTCCTTTTAGTTACTTTGAAAATTGAATGCCGGTGAGCTCTTTTAAGTCCCTTTCAAAAAATATATATATTAGTGTCGTTAGACCTTTTAGTAAACTATTTGAATTTTATATGTATCCTATAAGAAAAGGAGTTTACTGATATATATTTGTTGCCATTTCCATCCATTTTATTGTATCTGGAAGCTTTCCCTTCATTTTGAACAAATTTTTAGCCTCCTATTTCGTTCATCATACTCGTACATTATTAAATATATTGCGGAATGTTCAAACAACTCTTCGTTTAAGGACACTCCCTTCCATCCGTTCTCTTCCTCCGTATAGCGTTATTAAAAATTCATAACATTTTAGGCAAGAACATTCATTCATTGCTGTGCTCCAAATTCAATAAAAACCCAGTCAGGCGAACACAAAAGAAAAAAAAAATAGAACAAACAAATTATTGCACACTTCAAAGGAAAGGAACTTCTAACAAAATGTGCATACATGAAAGACCTGAAAAAAATTAGGTCAAGGTTAGCTATTTTATTACAGAAGGCCACAATGCGGAGGAGCGGTAAAGGTGATATTTTCGTAGAAATTGACTCGAACACACTTACAAATAGGATCCCATGGATATAAAGTGCTGTAGGTGCCACCTGCCGCACAGAAACAAAAGTGCCAAAGAAAATTTATGAGCGCACAGCATACTAAAAACCATAAACTTGACGCGTTTTCCTGTTTGTTTTTTTGGCGGAGCTGTAGTTTATTTTTTGTACGCATAAGTTCGGTCGACGCTATTGGTTTTGTTATCTATTAGGTGCGCAAGTAAGTTATCACTATTTGTTTATACAAATTCAACTTTATTATGAAAATATGTTTACAAATGATTCACTGAAAATATTGTCCATTGTTAGCTATTACATTTTCCCATCTTTTTGGCAAAGCTCGAATTCCGTCACCGTAAAACTGTTCATCTTTTGAGGCTATCTACGAATCTAGCCATTCCTTGATGTCGTCATATGAGTGGTACTGCTGGTCAGCCAGACCGCGTGCCATCGAATGGAACAAGTGATAATCTGACGGCACAATATCGGAAGAATATGGCAGATGGGGTAAAACTTCCCATTTCAGCGTTTACAGGTAGGTTTTAGCGGGCTTGGCCACGTAGGACCGAACATTGTCATGCTGAAGAATCACTTTTTCGTGCCGCTCCGCGTATTGTGGCGTTTATCGCGCAGAGCTCAGCTCAATCGCATTATTTGAAGTCGATACCGATCTCCAGTGATGGTTTCGCTTGATTTCAATAGCTGGTAAAAAATAACACCGACCTGGTCCTACCAAATACAGAGCATAACGTTTGCAGCGTGAATATTCGGCGGAGGCGACGACGTAGAAGCATGACCGGGCAGCCCGTATGAATTTCTTTTCTTTGGACTCTTGTAGTGAACCCATTTTTCATCGCCCAGTACAATACGATGAAGAAAGTCCTTCGTTTTTTGCCGCTGAAGCAGTTCCTTGCAGGCAAAAAAACTACGCTCAACGTCTCTTGGCTTCAACTCAAAAGAAACCCCAGTTCTTTTGCTTTTGAATCATTCCCAATGCATGCAATTGCTTAGAAATGGCTTGACGCGTAACTCCTAATACTGAAGTAAGCTCTACCCGCGTTAGACACGGATCCCCATCAAGCCGTTCAATCAGTGCCTTCCGAGGTTTTTCGCCTTCCTTCACGCGAACGGCCAGCAACGTCAAAATCCCGGGTCTTTAAAGCGACAGAACCAATCTCGGCACGTTGTTTCTTTTAAAGCAGCATCTGCGAAACCGTTTTGAATCTTTCGAATCAATACTGCCCGCATGTTTGGCACAAAATCATACATATTCACACAACCAAAAGAATATGACGTCAAAAGAAAATCACTATAGTGTCGAGGCGGTATGTTTACCATACTTGTATGCCTAAAATTGGCTCATAATATTTGGGTTATGACAGAATCGACTAGCATTTACAGCTGGCGGGATCTTGGTTGCGCATCTAATATAAATAATTCCGTTTGCTGTCGCAAAAATATTGCATTACCTGTATGAAAATAGTGCAAGTGTATCGAATGGCAAATATACTAATTTGCCACATTAATAAGCAAAAATTTCACATTGATATCATTGAATGAACTAAATAACACCTTGGCGAAAACAATTTGGAAGCCAGTAACAATGAGAGTAATATGAAACCCATATTAGTTTTTCAATTCAACACGCAATGAACAATTTCTGACTTATGCATTTACATGACCATGGAAATAATAAACAATGGCGGTTTCAAGGCCCATCAACACAGAGGCTCACACAGTGGAAAAGTATTGCATGCCATAGTGGCAAATGCTGCAAGAGACGGGTGACCAACACAGTAAACAACAACTGAGGAAGTAAAACGTTGGATAGGCATCAGAATTTCGACCGGGCCGAATGTTTTAAACCCTCCACCACAGCCTATCCATAGTATCAGGGATGATGTGCCAAATTTTTCTACAAAGAGTGGGGCAAGCCTAAAACGCCTTCCTTTAATATGTAGCATATTGATTACCAATATTAATGTGTAACATATTGATAGTTCTAAAGTCTAAGGAGGAAAAAAATAGTAATTTAATTTGGTCGGACAAAGTTTTGATATCGTAGTTATGTCCATTGTTGCGCGGCATAAATTAAAAAAAAAAAACCTACAAACAAATTCTCTTTCAGCTACCTACTTCTTGTGATTGCCCAAATTCAAATTTTAGAATTTTTTTTATCTCTGTTTAAAGTATTATGAAAAAAAATTAACTAAAATGTATAGCTAAGGGGCCAAATGATAAAACAATAAATTTAAAACCCGAGTTATTGCAGATAAGAGTCTATTTGTCCCAATTTCATACGGCCTTTTTAATAATTTTGCAGTAAATTATTATAATATATGTATATAATAAAAAATTATTATTACATCCATAAGCGTCAGGAGCTCGTAAAAAATGTTGAATAAGACTATGGCTCCTGTCCAGTTTGCGCACAATTTCTCCTCTACTGCATCCTTAGTCCTTTTTTACCTATTTCGTGTTCATTCAAACTTTTGCCTAGCGGCATGTCTTTTTTACTATTGAATTGTACCACTTCTTCATAAAAATAATAATGATTTTATCGCTTGCTTGCACCTTTAAAAATTCACTAATTGAACTTGGCATTATAATTGTGAAACACGCTAAAAACAACAGAATTATCGCAAAAACAAAAGTACCCCTTATTTGCACAAATCCCAAAGTTTGTGTGCATGGTTGCTTCGCAAAGCAAAAAATGTACCGTTACATAAAAGAAAAAAATAAATTTATCGGTGGCTTTATAAATATGAAACGCACTTTATATAAAATATATTTGGGAAATATGGTGCGTATATTCTTGGATGTTATTTATACCCCACTTCCAATGGAAATTTGTTTATATTTTTAAATCAAGGCCCAAAAAAACTTTAATAGAAAAGATAACTATAACATAAATTCTCCTACATCTCATAAATGGAACATAGAAGAGCTTCCCACATTTTTTGAGTCTATATGCTTTCTACTTTTAGACTCAAGACTTGTGTCGATTACTCGGATGCTCGAAGTATTCGTGAGATACATCGTGCTGACCGCCTCTCTAATAATGAGAGAAGGCTGTATCGGGGTTCGAACCCACGATCATATGCATGATAGCATGCGTGTTCTAACTGACATGCCACGGATAGCCATACGAAATTTTTTATTATCACTATGACCGCTGTATGATTTTCAAAAAAAAAAAAAAAGGGAGTGGCTCCGACCACTTTTTGTTGGGACGTGTTTCATTCCATTTACACCGAATCCCTTCTTTTTAATAGTACTTAAGTACTTTAATAGTACTTTATCTACTATACTTCTTATCAGTAATAAGGTTAAGGCAGGGTGGAGAAGTCGAAATCTTATATTATTTATTCAAAGAAATGCTATACCAGGAGCTCCTAAAACTAAAAGAACTAATCAATTCCCAAACCCAACAATTATAATAGGTATAACTATAAAAAAAAATTATAATAAAATCATGAGCTGTTACAGTTACGTTATAAATTTGGTCATCTCCAATTAAGGCTCCTGGGTGGCCTAGTTCAGCCCGAACAAGAATACTTAATGAAGTACCTACTATTGGCATATAAACTGTTAAATCGAGTAGACGAAGCCACACCCCCTCTTTCTTAATCTGCTTGCTTGGTCGAACATGTGACCATTTCGAGTTTAATAACAACATAAATATAAATTTTAAAAACTATCAGTCCGTAACATTGGCCTCCATACAAATTTTACAGACAGTGCTGTGCCAACGCCCACTTTTTAATAAAAATATTTCTTCTTATAATGGCGGCATTTGCTGCAATTCTCTTTTTCACATATCTAGTAGTTCATGAAATAAGGCCGTTTATAAAATTATGAGTTGTTTGTGCTCTGCAGCACCCTTTTTTTTAGTAGCTGTGTAACATATTGTATAACGAATTGATGGCTGATAGTAAATTATTGCTAAATTTTAACACTTTTACTCGGATATACTTCCTTTTCTATATGTCTTGTAATCCTTGCGATACAGGCGTTAAAACGCCTGAGTTTGAGGGATGAAACTACGCTCTTTTATGCAATAAAAATGTCATACAGCTTGTGATTTTAACTTGGACGACTTAAAGAAACAACTTATAGAAATTTGATAATAACAGGCCTAGAAGTTCAGGCGTCAATTCACCATTAAAGATATAAATATATGGATATTCGATATTCACACAGATTTTTTATGATCCTCGAAATACCCTTCAGTTACCCCAATGACTTCGTCATTTGATCTAAATTTTTTTTTAAATTTGCAAACCGATAAAAGTCGTTAAATACCAGAAATAAAAAATGCAGTGGCATATTTGCTATAGTAATCTTTTTCTTCGTCATTTATTCAAATTTTCCTTGATTCTATTCTTCAGACGATCAAAAAATACCACATAATGTTTTGTGTGTGAAAATACATTTGAATTTAACTAACTAAGCCACAAACCACATTTTGATTACAGAGCTCTGTTAAAGAGTGAACAGAGCTCTGTTAAGCCGAAGACATGGGAATATATTTCACAATTACGATTATATCGATTTGGAGAAACCTATAAAGCCAATTTAATAGAAAAAAAACAAAAACAAAACAAAAATATCTGGAAGGACTTTTAAAAATTTGCATCCTTATTTTTCAGATGAATTTCAGAACGTCAAATGCTTCAGTCATATATGAAGTTGACATATAACATTTTTGCCTACTGTGTCTAAATTAAGAATTCTCCCTCAACTAGACTTATGCCAGGACATTGGCATATGAAAGGACTTTCAAAAATTGACATCCTTATTTTTTTAAAAAAAACAGACACCAAAACACAAGATGGATGATGAATGTTCATGCATTACGAAATTCATATAATTTATTAAGGTTTTCATTTTAGTTAATAGTTTTTTAAAAACAATTGAATTTAAATAACCTTTAAGATTGGGGTCGCATATACAGCATCCGTGTTCCTTCATTACTGTCGGGAAGGCAGGGGCAGAGAGAACTGCCTACGTTTTATGTTCGAATGCCTTGCTTTAAATAAATTTACAAGAGCAAATCAAGTGCAATAAGAAAAGACCTAGAAGGCAGCGTTTCGTGAAGTTGGATGACAAGTTGCCTCGTTTTGTGTAAAGTACACACATAGTTGAAAAAGATATTCATTCGGCTTTATTTTGCAAAAAAAAACTCTTTCAATATCTTTCAGTAATATAATGGTAGCAACATTCACCAGCTACCCCGTACAGTTCTCGTACATTGTTTTGGTCAATTGTGGTAAAATCTACATACGTTAGGAAGGAATCAGCGTCATCTAATCATATTATACTCGTATATGAGAGTCACCTTCCGATTGTACACCAAAGGGAAGATGGCCGGAATAGCCTACCAACTACATATTTCTACATCAACGTACATTTACTTACGCTTGGAAATATGAGACACAAACTTTCATTACCATGCACTTACATTTACCTTATAATATAAACTTTACAAACACTCTGTTAGTTTACCTTATAGGGTAGACTCTATAATATACATATACCACACACATACATGTATACAAACATACGTATATCAACCTGTGCATGAACTTCATTCATGTAAGTCCTAAAGTATGTTAGCCCTTGTTTTCCCATTCACTTGCATTCATGACTTTCTTTGTGTAGCCAAATATATGGATTACTTTCAAGGTTGGTGATTGCAATCACCGTAAAAATTCATTCACCCACCCATTCCATCACACATTTACTCAATCTCATGTACGAGTATGTGTGTAAACAGCACACAAGCTTAGTGATACAAATCCATGTATACAAACAATCGTGAATTTACCGAAATAAAACAAAAGCAGAGGGTATTAATAAAAAAAGAAAATATGAAGAGTTTAGCTTTCGCTCGGCAAATCTGTGACCGATGTCGCCTATTTTTAACTGATTTTGTTCGAGGGGTTTTGATTACCCCGGGTGTATGTGGTAACCTTTATTAAAAGTACACACTCGAGTAGACAAATGGATGGATGGGTATACAGACAGATAGCAGAAAAGATTATGGATTGATCGATATTAATTTGATTGTGCTTTTTACTTGTTGTATTGAATGTTGCATTTAGTAGCCCCAATCCAATACTTCCTGCATGTAGATTGAAAAAACCCAATTTCGTTTGTGCTGTTTGACTTTTAGGACTTGCTATGGTTTACAAGATATTACTAAAGTAAAATTTGTTCATGTGTTATTTCAGCTCTATAAATTTATTCAGTACATTCTTCTTTGTACTGACATTAACGTAAAAATCTGTAAATTGATATTAAATATTTCGGAATTTGAAATTTGCGGTCATCAAGTTGTCATTATTTAAAAAAACTACTACTTTTTTTAAAAGAAATCGTGATGCAAATTTTTTAAGTGTCCATATTTCCATATTTATCATCTCATTGGGACTAAAACTAGAGGGTCTGATTTATTATAATTTGAGCAGGAAGTTTTTGTCAACCCCATTTCCTACAGATTTGGCACAGAGATTTGGTCATGATGACATTTCGGCAAAAATTCTTAAAATATGTGCTGAGTTGATTTTGTAGCTCCACGTTTGGTTAACATCTTTAATGATATAATTTATATTATATATTATTAAAAGTTCATAAAATTGTACCAATACCTAAGAAGAAATTATATGCTTTCGTTGATAAATTTCGTCCAATATCAATATTGTCCATTATAGACATTGTTTTTAAACATATTTTACATACACAACTCTTTATATATTTCCAAGAAAACAACTTGTTAAATGATTTTCAATATGGTTTCAGAAAAGGTTATGAAATAGAGGAGGCAATAGTTAATGTGCCAAATTTCATATGTAAGTCGTTGGATGACGGGTATAGGAGTGTAGCTGGAGTTTTTTTTGTCAAAAGGGTTTGATCTACTTGATCATGATATCTTAGTTCAGAAACTCAGGTTTTATGGTGTGCATGACAAAGAACTTTTCCTATCAAAGAGCTATTTAACGTAGCGGCTACAATTTGTACAAATTG
Source organism: Philornis downsi (assembly GCA_019455685.1). NCBI lineage: Eukaryota > Metazoa > Arthropoda > Insecta > Diptera > Muscidae > Philornis > Philornis downsi. The sequence goes on from JAHXMU010000399.1 coordinate 354,901, forward strand.
TTAATAGTAAAAGTACTTTGAAACTAGTGGAGCATGCAGTACCCCAGAGAAGTGTACTGGGCCCATTGTTATTTTCTCTTTATACAAATGACTTGAAAAATATTGATTTGTTTGAATTTGTCCGGTAAACTGTTTGTGTACTCTGATGATATTGCTATTTTGTATCCATATAAATATGAAATGGCTGTGAAGTTTTACATAGAACGAGGAGCAGGTCTATTAGTAGAACATTTGCGTATTAATAAATTTTTCCTTAATCCAAATAAAATAAAATTTATAAGATTTAGATCACATTGTCGGTTTAAAGACAGTTTTAGTATATAGTTAGACGGGGAAGAAATTTCAGAAGTTAATTCAGTTAAATATTTGGGGTTATATTTTCAAAGTAATCTTTTTTGGACACTGCACATAGAATATCTAAAGTCAACAGTATCACCTAAAATAGGTTTATTGTATAAATTTAAAAACAAATTTAATCGAAATACCAAATTTCTAATATTTCAAGCTATAGTTCAAAGTCATTGTAACTATTTAGTCATTATGTATGGTTATAAAAAGAGTTTTGAATTAAAATCACTCCAACGACAACAGAATAAAGCACTAAAAGCTGTAGTGAACTTGGCAATTTCGTATTGTACTCTTCCTCTGTGTAGAGATGTTTTTCCAACAATTGGAAATATATGTTACAATTGGAAATATATGTTTTCAAATGCTTGCGCAGTATTGGCCATCACACGATAAATTTTTGCCGAAATCAGCATATTTTCAATACGTGAAATAATGACAATTTGAAAGTAGCCATATGTCGATCTGAAACAACAAAACAGCGTATAGAACATTCTGGTAGTAGTCAGTACAATATTTTACCAGAACAGTTAAAATCGCTAGAAACACTTTTATTATTTAAAACGTCAATGAAAGAGTATTTATTGCAAAATGTCAAGGAATTTCTGTTATGAATTTTGAGCTCATATTAAAGCACATGTCAAGAAATTAGATTTTTCATAAATGTGTTTGTATTTTGGATTAAAAATATGGTTATTATACAAACAATTTTGATGTAATTATTTTGCCAACTAGCCTCTATAATGCCATGCGGCGCTGAAGTGTAATTTGTATGAAGTTTTTCGGTCAACACTAGTTTTGGAAAGAACCAATGGGAAAATAGAACTAAATAACACACTTTATTTCCATTTGTAATATTATGGAAAATTTGGAAAATTGCAAATTTTCAATTTGTGACCGCATCGTGGGACTGTGAATGCCAACCGCAAAATAAAAATCACACCATTCTTCAAGTGGACATCACCGCAATGTAACTGAAGAACACTTTGAGGTGTTGAATAATCAACAGGTATAGTAAAGGCCCTTCAAACCTTGGCCTTTTTCTGCAGATGCGTGAATGAATCGTTCCACATTGATTAATTTTTTTCTTGTCATTTCAAACCTCCAGTTTCTTACAGGAACTTTAGAAACCATATTCGAATTAGGGAACAAACAAAGTGTCCATTTCCTACGGATTGAAGCCGAAAACAAATTTTGCTAAATTTGTTCCTTGAAGTAATGAAACTATCCGTCTTTAACTTTATTGCCACTCACCAGGATATTAATATTAATTGAGCGAATGTTAGTCTCTTCCTGTACTTTCCACTTGTCGTTCACCACAACCATTTTACATTCACCAATGCTAAACAGTAGCCGATATCCTATAAATGTTGTTTATAAACACCATCAATTATATGATTAAAAATGCCAATTGATTGATATTAAAAAAAAAAAAAAATAAAGAAAAACAGGGTGACTCATAATGGTGTGATGTGGATAATGTCAATGACCGCTTAAGTGAATGATTGTGTATTGCACTTAGCGCTTCATGTGTTTACTTGCACTTGACTGATGTTTTGAGCAAATGAACATTTGTATAATAATGAAAGAAGAAATAATACTAATAACAATAATTGAATAATGCCATAACTGAATAAAATATAAAAAACATATAAGCAGAGAAATTCCCATCAAATCACATGCATTATGCAGGGGAATACTTCTCCCATTCAATTGTTTGATACACATTTGATATAAGTTTAAATACTCAAAAGTCCAGTTGGCAATTTCGGCTGGGGCATTACTGAATGAAATATAAAGATATGACATGTAGTGGAAAGTTTTGAAATCATGATGGTGATTATGCCCAATTATGTAATCAGTTTAAGTTCTTAAAATTATGAATTTATGAATTTCAAATTATGTAAAAACGTTTCATATAGTGAGAAGTTTTGAAATCATGATGTTGATCATCACCAATTATACTGGGGTTATCTATTTTTCAGTTTCAAAAGTAAAGTTAAATATAATACACACAAAGCTATGATTTCGATTAAACTTTTATTTCATTATAATGTTTGGACCTTCCCATTATGTACGAAATAGAATGTCATTTAAATGGCCGCCTCTGGATTTCTGGCAGCAGTGAATCCTTTTGAGGTAGTTTTCAACTACTTTTTCACACATTTCCGGCGGCATCTCGGCGATAACTTGACGAATGTTGGTTTTCCAACGCACGGTTTTTGATGTAGCTGCAAAAGAAGAAGTCAAACAGCGTCAAATCGCATGATCTTGGTAACCAATTGTCGCCGCCAAAACGTTACCCTTTCTGGAAACTTAACTTAAAGCCAAACTCCATCTTGTTTTACGGCTCGTGGCTCTGTCTTGTTGAAATCGCATATCGTCTAGGTCATAATCTTTAATTGCATTCCAAAAAAAAGTCGGTTATCATACGGCCATAGCGCTCTGAATTGAAATTCGGCCACACTTTCACTAACAAATGCCATATTTTCGCATACATTGTACGCCTATGTACCAGATCTGGTCACATCTGTAACAGTTCCAGTTTCTTTAAATTCCTTAACAATCTTGCCAGTTCCTTGCACAGCGGATGGGTTATGACGACCATAATCACCCCGTAATTTATGAAAAGTGCTCACGTTTGAATCACCATTTTTGCAGTAAGTTTTAACCATTTTTATGCGTTCTTCGGTTATTAATCGGCCCATATTCGTAAATGGCAAATCTTTTACTAAATAAATAACACTTCAGATGACAGGTTTATAAAAGCTGACAGCCTTTTATCAGACCGACAGCTTTGAAACTACTAAATGGATAACCCGTCAACAGCACTTAAAGTTTTAAAAATTATCAACATTTTACTTTGCTCACATGCCTACGTACTTCTTCTTTTGTGGACGCAAAAACGCAAGTGTAATCATTTGCCAAAATTCATTCATTGGAAAGATTTCACTGTGCGACGCCAAAACTCTTACAAGAAACGAATCGGACGTTCAATTTTAATGATTCGCAAAATTCACTGTAATTCATTAAAGGTCTTTTTCGCATAATGCGATTAATAATGAATATCTCTTAGGGACTATGTCGCAATATTCATTAGTTTCGCATTCAATTCTATTGTTCTCCTCCCTCCCTCACTCTCTCCCTCTCTCTGCTTGTATTGCAATAAATGTCTCAATTAGAAAAGTTAGATACCACCTGTATTCTGGCGTATGTGCGGGAGTGATGGGTAATGCGAAAATATAACGTTGAAAGGAATGAATTAAAATACATTCTTGCACTTAGTTACAGATGTATTTAATTTCATAGAAAAGGAAATATTCGTGACACGACTTTTGTGAAAGATTACTGGAAGTTGAAGGCTCAAAGTACTGAATATATGTAGAGTTTCATGTTAATACTCTTGCCAAATAAGAGTATAGTTATTATTATCGTAATTTGTTGATATTTTCGAAAAAAACAAAATGTGTAACACATCGTACAAAACATGTTAGGTCGAATGCGCAATGTCCATTTGCCTGGATTGCTGAAAAACATTACGTTCTTCTTTAAGTTTTGGCCGAAATCATGCGTCCCATGTGAATCTTATTGCCCTATTGTAGAAACCAAACATTGATATGCGAAACAAGAATGTCTTTCGAAATCAAGAATAGACGTTTAATTTACATATTTTGCAATATTTTTCATTATACATGTATAAAAAAATGGACAGGTTTTGGTGATCTTGAATGATTTCGAAGATATAAGCCGGTGTTGTGAGAGAACTGGCATCATACCATTTTCATGAGATGTGGCGTGAAATTGAAGCATTCTAGGGCATTATTTCTACTCGCATTCATTTAACACTGTATGAACATTTGACTATTATGATTTCCTTCAGCGTCCAAAAAATTAAAAAAAAAACGATCGCAACGCACCAAACAAAGACTGTAAAGTTACAACAGAATCTATGCATTTGAGGACGAACCTAACTGCAGTCTACTGTAAGAGCCAGACTAATTCAGCACATGCTTGTAGAGTAGCCCTGATTTGTACCAACCCAATTTCATTTTATTCCCATAATTCTAACAACCAAAAAAAGACTAAAGTTATAACAGAATCTATGCTTTTGAGGACGAACCTAACTGCAGTCTACTGTAAGAGCCTTTCAACACCAGACTAATTCCGCAAATGCTTGTAGAGTAGCCCTGATTTGTACCCAATCCAATTTCATTTTATTCCCGTCATTCTTACAATATAAAGCCAACTATACAAAGCCAACGTAAAATGAAATCAACTTTTTCGATATTTGAAGAAGTACGTTGTTGAGTTGCAATTGTAAGTTAACACGAATGCATGTAGAGGTTCCCTTGGTTTACATGACCACTATTTCGAATTAAGCAATTTTCATTGTTAAATATTTGTTTTTTAAACAGCTAAAACAGCACATGTATAAATATTGACCATTGTGTAGCTCTATTATGTTTGAATTGAGGTTTTAGCCTGCAGTGATTACTATTGCTGACAACCATCATATAAACCACATTATTCAGATTATTTTCCTAGTCGTTCATGTCAATATTACACGTTTTATGTGTTTTGCTATTTAAATATTTATAGCTATTTAATAATGTACGAACATAAAGGTCACAGATACAGCTTTATAAGTTGGTTATCTTTCACCACAAGCTCTCATTATGACTTAGGTGAGTTGTATGATAATCACTGATGCTCAAGTGAAAAATATATTTGCGCTGCTCCATATCGAAGTAGATTACTCGTGCATTAGCCTTACATCCATTCTATTTCTCATATTTATACAAGCTGCTCAATGAATACTCTCTACTCGTATCTAGACCACTTGCTACCATGTTTCTTGGCAAGACGTTATCGGAATTACTACTATACGTACTGAATTTGCTGACTTTAGGTCTAATATTGTCTATTTCTCATCTGTCGTCAGGCCTGCGATAGAATATTTCTTCCAGATACTCAAAAAAACTTGTCCTGATCTCATCATCATTCTCATCCATCAGAGCATGTCCACATGCGGGTGTGATGATATGTATTTCATCTTATTTCCTATTGACATTAGGTCGCTTAGAGTATTAAAGTGTTAGATGCGTAGGCCTGTTGTCAACTATAAATCCAAATTCATGTTTTCTCCAAAAAGACAACTGTAGTAGATGCCTGCGTTTTGGCGTCATAATCACCCCTATCCATATTGTTTCATACCCTCAATGTGGCATTCTTATATAAGTTATAGTAAAAATAAATCTATTACTTTTCAATAAATTACATCTATAAATAATACCATTATATTCTTAGTTCAATTCTGCACTCATAACAAATCAACTTTTCGCTCAAATTTTCATCTCAGCTCTTGCAAGATTGTCAACTTTAATCCTTTCATAAATTAGCAATTTAAAGAAAATTGCAAATTGCAATATTTTTCCTATAGGTGGCTTTAGTTACCTATACTCGTATCTCGCGCTATATTAGTGCGATAAGTCTCTACACTAGATGGCGTTATAAAGATACGATTTTGTAATCAAAAATGTGATCAGACTTTCATAAATTAACAATTTTTTTTAAAAAGAAATGCAAAGTTTTCCCTATAGGTGGCTTAGTCACCTACATCTGGGCTAATGCTTAATGGTGTTATAAAGATAAGATTTCGTAATTAAAAATGTAATTAATCAGACTTTCACAAATTACCATTCCTTCTTTTTAAAGAAATGCAATATTTTTCCAATAGGTGGCCACTTATATCTCGCCTTATATAAGTGCGATGGGCCTACGCTAGATGGCGCTATAAGGATAAGATTTCGTAATGAAAAATGTAATCAGACTTTCATAAAATAGCATTTTTTTTAAGAACTAAATGCGATACTTTTTTTTTAATCTCCTGCTATATAAGTACGAAGTAGTAGAAGAAGTAGATGGTGTTATAAAGATAAGATTTATCAATTAAAAATGTAATCAGACAATTTTGTGATTGCTTGACTCGGGTTAATCTAAGCGCGCGTCAAAAATGGACACCAGAGCAAAGAGAAAATACGCCATCTTTTAGAGTTTTTCTGCGATAAAAACTAAAACCCTAGCCAGGCGTCTGAAAATGTGAGTAGTGCTTATGGTTCTGATACTGTAACAACTAATCATGCGTGAATTTGGTTTCACCGATTCCATTGCAGTAATTTTGATGTCAAAGATACACCACATTCTGAAAGGCCAATTGTTGAAAACGTCGATAAAATAATAAAAATTGGCAAATTCGACAGTCATGCAAACACTATATCGATAGTCCAGAAGCTAAACCTTGCACAAAATACTGTTTGGAACCTATTACATAAGGCTAGGTACCAAAAGAGTCTCGATATATGGGTGCCACGTGAGTTAATGCAAACAATCCCAATGACCGAATTTCCATCTGTGAGTTGTTTCTCAATTGCAACAAAATTGATTCATTTCTGAAGTAGGTGGTAACTGGAAATGAAAAGCGGTTTACCTACGATAACGTTAAATAAAAACTGATGTGACTGAATCTGCATTACTACAAAATTGATTCATTTCTGAAGTGAATGATAACTGGGGATGAAAAGCAAGACACTTTCGATAACGTTAAGTAAAAACTCATGTGACCGAATCGTGATGAGCCGTCGCAAACGGTGCTCCAGGCAGACTGCTTATCGGAAAAGTTTACCATGCGTTTGCAGCTGTCCCCGTGACAGGAAATTTACTATGATTTACCACTTTAAGGCCAAACTATTAATTCAGGCTTGTACTGTGAACAATTGGACCGCCTGATGGAGGCAATCGCATATAATTAGCCAGTTTTCGACAATAGGAGATAACGACAAAAAGAGAGAGACACAACACGAGGCCATGCATATCGATAGTGACCTGAAAAAAGCACCAGGAGCTTAACTGGCAGATTCATATGCATTCACTTAATAGTCTAGAACCTACACCAAATGATTACTAACCGTTTTTGCTCCTAGCGAATGATTTTGTTGGTGAAAATTTCGCTTCGAAAGAAACTTTTGAAAATCGACCATGTCAATTTTTACCAAAGTGGAGAAGATTTTCTATAAGTGAGGTTCAGCAGAATTACCTTCAAAATAGCAAATAGTTATCGAACAAAACTGTCCATATTTGATCTGAATTGGATCATTTTTTTTGGTTTATTAGGGCATCGCGTCTAGCCAAATTTTGGGGATGTAATAAAAAGTAGAGTTTCAATAACAAATATTATTTACTTATGTAAGTAAGGGGGCTTCGGTGTTATCATACCATTTAGATTACTCAGCTCGACGACATTCCACTTCAGCGATGACATTTGCAGAAATACTTGACCTAAATCGAAAATCGTGAGCTGTTTGCGAAATTCTGCAAATGGTTTCAGTTATACCCAAGTAAACAGTCAAAAACAGTCAAGAGCTTAAAGTGATATCTTATTAAAATATTTAAGTTCTTCCTCATTAGTGAAGTGCTTGTTTTGCGACCCTCATATACATATATAGATATTTGGTCTATAGATATTTGGTTTACATTCCCTTGCATGCCAATGATTACCTGCCATTATCATGTTCATTATTAATTCAAATATCTTCTTGGTGTTAACATTTTTGGATGTTGAGAATTGTTCTACATTTTCTTGTATTAATACATGATACTGAGAATATTATTATTTATAATGGCTTAATATAGCAACAAGAATGATGACGACAACAACAACGGCAATGATAAAGACAACCACAAACAATGAGAAATTTATTATCGACATAAATTTAATCTTCACCCTTGCAAACAATATAAAAACGACAAAAACACAGATGGTGGAAATGAAAAACAAAGCAGCAAAACGATGCAGCAGAATATCATTCCATTCCGTAGAATACAAATTGGAATTTATGATATGATAAATAATGTGAGAACAAAACAAAAGGACTACTTAAATACCAATGCTCGGTCGAGGCAACCCTAATTGAGTGTCAACATATGTACTGCATACATATGCGGAGATTACAAGTACAGGGTGACGCAAAAGTAATCGTCGTGGCAGAAGATGTTCTACTCTTTTTGCGTATGGGGTCAATTTTTGACGCGATGTAGTCACATTCTGCAAAAAAAATCAGAAAAATACCAGCGGGGATTGATCATTTTTGCTATTTAATTTGTTTACAATCCTCGCATTTGGCAGACCATCAAAAATATGGGTTCTCATTTAAAAAGACTGCTTAAAATGGAATCAAAATTATTTTTTTCAAAATTCTTTTGGCATTATTGTCTTCTATACCGATGAGCAGTTTGAGAATGACCTGCTGTTTAGTTTGTTTCTAGTGCTCAAATTTAGCAGACCATCAAAAATATGTTTTTTCATTTAAGAAGACCACTTAAAATGGCCATCATCTGCTATTTAGTTCATTTACAGTCCTCGAATTTGGTAGACAATCAAAAATATATTTTGTTTTATTTCAAGAGACCTTTTAAAATAGCAATCAAAATTCTTTTTGTCAAAATTTGTTTCCCACTCTTTTCCTCTATACTGACGAAAAGTTTGAGCATGAATGATCTGCTACTTAGTTTATTTACAGTGCTCAAATTTAGCAGACCATCAAAAATTTGTTTTCTAAAAAGGCCCCTTAAAGTGGCTTTCAAAATTCTCTTTGTCGCTAAATTGGCACCACTATCCTCCATACTGATGCTCTGTTTGAGCGTGATCTGTTAATTTATTTCCTGTGCTCGTTTCTCAAGTGTGTTTTGCGATTTTTACGATGGGCTAAAAATGTGTCTCAAGTTTTATGTGACAAAAGAAAAATTTCGTATCCCGAATTGTTAAAAAAATATTACAGAAGGCTTACACTGAATCAGCTTTATCAACAACTGTGAACATATGAGAGGATAGCACACGAACCATTCAAAACTGGTCGAAATGTGGCGGAAGATTTGTCTGGCTGTACTCGGCCATCAACAGCTTCAATTGAAATTAGTATCGGAAAGTTCAGCAGCTATCTGTCTCACAATCCCAACTGTTGATTGAAAATCGCCGAATTCTCTGTATCATTCATACTATTTGACAAGATTATCTGGTTATGAAACACAACACCATTCTTCTAGTTCTCATAGTTCTGAATTTTCTTCACCAACTCAATGGCGGAAAGATTGGCATGCTAGAAGAAGTCAGATCCGATTCCACATTTATAAAATGCATTACAATTGGCGATGAGCAAACTTCAGAACATAGCCTTCCATTCGAACTGAAACAACTTAGAAAACACATCAAATTCAATCAAAAGTCATAATAATGTTCAGAGCTTTCTTTGCTTATCGCAGTGTTGTGCACGTGGAGCTCTTGCTAAAAGATTAGGCGGCAAACAACAAATGTTTTCTGGCCATTGCGCGGCGTTTCAGAGAGCAAAGCCATCGACAGCAAGAATTTGTTGAGAGGAATCTCATAAATTTGGGACCATATTAACGCAGAAATATATTTGTGAGATCTTCTTTAACATTTAGGATATACTAGAATGGGAATATTTTTTAATTCATCTTTTAAAATCAACTAGATTCTAAACAAACAAATCAGAATGGGAATTTCGAAAATTGTTATTCGTTTTCTGTGCGTTGTTTCTAGTTCTGGACATGTCACAGGAAAACTTAGCTTCTGAAAAGTGTTTTAGAGATTTCTTTCCAATTAGAAAAATACCAATAATCCTAAAGCACTTGAGAAGACTGCATATTAAAACTTATGCTAATTTATTTTACCAATTGTGTTTCTATTAAAGCCATATAAAGTGCAGATACTGGAAAGAAACATCAGAACTCTTTTTAGCTGTTTGAGGGGTGGTTGAATGAAATTTTTTTTTAAATACTTAATTTGTAAAAAACGTCTTTACATAGTCTGGATGAGAATTATACCGACTTTCAACCTGAAAAGTGTACATGTCCGAAGTGTCCTCTCCGCATATTAAATACACATATAAAATATATTGATATTTTTCGATATATATGTAATTTATGAAAGAAGAGGATACTTCGACCACATCCATCTTTCAGACTGAAAGTCTGTACCTATATAGTCGTCATCTAGACTATACAAACCCGTTATCACAATTGCCTGAAACCAGTCTCTAATGAAGATAACAAATTGTTCATGCAAGAACTGAGCCACATCCTCAGAAACCATGGTCATTTTCACGTTTTTTTTTAATAATTTTAACAATTATTCTTTGAAAAAAAAAATTAGGTTTTCTTAGATTCTTAGCATGATGAATTGCCGTTGGACATTCGCGATGTTAACTTAGGCAAATTTATAGAATTTTTCAGGGCGAAACAATTTTCAACAACGAACTGCCGTCATCAAGTTTCTCCATAATGTCCAGGAAATATGAATCTGAAAAGCCAATCTGTATTGAGCAGTTTCCTCCATAATATCTTGGAAATATGAATCTGAAGAAGAGCCAATCAGTAAAACAGGGACCAGTTGTATAAAGACCCGTTTTCTCCGTGACATCTTGGAAATATGAATCTGAAGAATCAACTAGTATTGCAGGCTAAAAACTAAGTAGGTTCAGACATCTACATACGTAAATCTACGGATTGAATTATTTACATCTGTGGGTAAACTTATTTACGGTGGATTGCGCATAATCCAAAAATAAATAACGCTTAAAGACTGGTGCTGTGCACACGCCTCGCGGTGAACTCCATTAAAAAATATGGTCGAGAAATTTGGAGCTAAACTTTTTGAACCTGACACTGTTAAGTGTCTGGCGAAGATTTTTAATTTTTTCAAGTGGCAACACCAAACATTTTTTATTGGTTTCCAACACTGATATTAGGTAACTTAAATTTTCATAATACGTTCCACAGTACATTTGTGAGCCTGTGTAACGAAATAGTGATAAATAAAGACACAATTTTACAATTTTGAAAATATTTTGTTGAACATATTATGACGTAAAAATATGAACTGTTCCGATTTAGGTGTTGGAAATCACTACAAGAAAATCTGTCAATGCTGCCAAATTTTTTTGCGACCAAACAGTATCCCGTGGAATTTTTTCCTTACGAAAATAACATGGTGGCTGTCTTTAATCATAAATTCCTTTTCATTGCATTAATGGAATGGGGGAGAGATTTTGATGCTCAGTATGTAAGCTTTCATGCATTTATATCTTCGGCCTTTATAAATGGGACTTATTTTGTAATGACGAAAGCAAAGTTAGATAGGTATTTTGTCGAAAAGGTTCTATAATTAGAAGCACATTTTGGAAAACCAGATTCTTCATTAATCTCCCATCCAAACGAGCATTCGTACAACTTAACATTTGAGGCTGATAAGTATGGCAACACGATGTGTGACAGACAAGGCAAAGCAAATCACATTCTTGAAGATATCAATTTCAACGTAACGACGACGACAACCAAATATGTGTTCGGTGTCGTATTGAAATTTTAATTTCCTACTTATAACAGATGGGAAAATACAAAATTTCATTATATCAGTCCTCGCGTACACTTACATTGGTAAGCACTTACATTTGTTTATAACAAATATCACGTAGCATTGCTGTTATATGCAATATAAGACGGATATATTCTAGTTTCTATATTCTAGTCGTATGTCGGAAATATTCTACTCTACGAGTTATTCATGCAAATGCAGATACTTTTACAACACAGACTGCATACAAATTCACTGCATCATGTCTAACATAAACTGGCAGGCAAATTGCTGTATTGCAAATTGAAATATGTTTGGTAAGAGACACAGAGCAACACAATGTACGTAGAACATTGTGAAAAAAGCCACAGTAATGAAAATTTAAGATAAGCCAACAATAATCGCATAGAGAAGGACGAGTGGACAGGCACAAAGTTGAACAGGTGCCAAAAGATGAGGCAGGCCGAAGTTTATATGTTTACAACCATGGATTGTGGTCCATAGCGGCATGAATCATATATGTGCTCATTGTACAGGGTGGCGCACGAATTGTGCTACAAACACAAATTATGACCAATTATTTAAAGATGTTGAAGGAGATTTTTACCCAGAATTGTGCCGAAGACGTGTCTGTTTCAACAGCATTTGGTTGCAGCAAGACAGAGCAATTGCACACATAGCCAGACCGGTTATGGCGGAGCATCAACGAAAATTCGTAAACAAATTAATATTCAGAAACCTCACTTTCCGCTGGCCCATAGGGTCACTTGACCTGACTGCACCAGCCTTTTCTTTATGGGTTCATGTCAAGCAAGAGGTGTACAAAACGAACCCTCCAGGCCGCAGTGAATACTTTTCTGATCACTTGTCGTATACGCGTAAATGAACATGAAGGTTATTTACGGTCTATCATCTGCAAAACCAACTAGTTATATAAAACAAAATTTATTTTTTTGTACAACAAAAAAAAAAAAAACAAGTATAAAATAAATAAAATACATTGATTAAAAAAAAGTTATTTGAATTTCTTATTGTAGCACAATTGGTGCGCCACCCTGTAGCATAACTGAGCACATCCAAAATGTCCTCTCTTCGCATACAATATATCGATGTAGTTCTTTTACCAAAAGAAATACTCGTATAGGGCGACATACATTTGTTGTGTTCTTTTTTTTCCAATAACCATGCCCACAATTATAATTGTGTTATTAGATTATTAGGGATGATTCCTGCACTAATCTGTCACTTTTCACCTCATATTGTTTTTGCTTAGTACACAAAGTGTACGAAAATATTGAAAAACTTCAATTTTTTCAATTATTAAAATTCTTCTCATGTGATCGAATTTCATTATGCCGGATAAATTTTACTATTTGTGTCGAAGACGATGTGTCAACTTAATTTAAGGAATTATTTGTAAATTGATCTCTAAATGTTAAATACTATAATAATTTGTAATTAATTTATGTTCAGGAATCGCTGAAAATGACTAACGAATTTTGAAAAAAAATTAAAAGAAAATTATTATTATTATTATTTGATGCCAGGACCTAAAAACCGTAATATAGAAAAATATATTTATTATTTTGTTAAAATTTAGTGTATCACCTGCAAAGGAGGCCCCTTTATGATAACGAAGAATCCAATTATCAAAACATTTTTCGAACGTATTGAAACTGAACATTTTGCAGTTCTCACCGCAATTTAATTTGTATGTTTTTTATCAACTTGAATTTAGAAAAGAGAGAAAAAAACCAGCTAGAGTCATATCAGGTGAATACAGCGGTCGTTCAAAGAAATTTGTTGAGTTTTGGATTAGAAATTCATTCATGATGATAGCCTTGTAAGATGGTACGACATCGTGATGCAAAATCTATTATCGGAAAATCCAAATCTGGCCTTTTCGACACAAGATTGCTCAAATGCACAATGCACGGATAATATTGTTTACTTATCGTCAAAGAGAACAATCAACATTATCTTATTTCGGTTGCTACTCATTTCAGAGCTTTTTGTCAGCAATTGTTCGAAGATATTTGTTAATCTTGTGGCCAAAATTTCGTTTGCGATGATAGCTTTGTAAGATAGTGCGTTATCATGATGCAAAATTCATTATCCACATATCTGGCGTTTTTCAACTAAATTTCTGTTTCAAATACTGCACAAATCCCAGCTAATATTCTTTATTTACCGTCTGACTCCCTGGCAAGACCCTGGTTTGACTCAGTTGGAAGCAGTCATTCTGAAATTTCTTCGCTGGTTCAGGTATCAAACTTATAAACTCATATCTCATCACCAGTTGTAATGCGTTTTATAAATGTGTTGTCGGGATTGACTCGTTTCGATTGAGCTTTTGGAGAAAATTCACATCTTTTGGAACTAGTCGAGCGGCAAAGCGTTTCATACCCGAATAATCGTGTCAAATGGAACCGAACCGATTCATAAGACATATGAAGTTCATTGGCTAGCTCTCACATACTTAAATGACAATATTTGATCGCCATTTTCATCACTTTACTGATGTTAATTTCAGCTGAAGATATTAATGATCGACCAGAACGAGGCAAATCTTGTAGCACATCTCGATCGCTTTCGAATACACTGTACCACTCATAAGCACATAATTTTGATAAATTCAATTCACGGTAGGCCGTTTGTAACTTTTTCAGCGATTTGTCGCATGAAATTGTACTTGCGATAGAAAATTTGTGACAAATTCTTTGTTTGATTTTTTTACCAGTTGTAAAGTTCGCAAAACACACTTGAGATGGATGGACGAAATCAAGCACTCTAACTAAGTTAAATGACAGTCAGATCGTGCTCCAGCTATGCCTCAGTACTGAATACTGTTGTGCCAACTTAGCGAAAAAAAAAATTGATAATTAGGTCTCTTAAAAAAACATATAAGTTTGGATGATTCTTTCTCGTGCCTATTTTTATCTTTTCAATTTTATCTATTTATTCTTATTTTTTAATTAATGGATAAATGCCTAAAAACATTGAAAAAAATCATTATTTCGGAGATGAGTTCAGTCCTTGCATGAATAAATTTTTTCCCCCCTTGACCGATTTGGCACAGCTGTGACGCCGTTTATCCGTTGTAAAGAGGACAATGTACCATCATATATGTTGGCTTGCTAGCAACGCACTCTATTTGTGTGTAACGTGTCTATTATAGACGTTTTTCCAGTAAAAATTTAAACTTTTACGCAGCTGTTAACTGGACGGAGAGTTGGAATGGTTCTTTCCATTAACTACATACATTTAGTGGTTTCCACACCGTTGATCTGGCAAGGCTATCAGCTATTAAATACCTGTCATCTGAAGTGTTATTTATTTACTGAAAGTTTTGTCATTTACGAATAATTATCGTTTAATAATTGAAGAATGCGTACAAATAGTTAAAACTTACTACAAAAGTGGTGATTCGAACGTGATCACTTTTCGTGCATTACGTGGTAATTATGGTCGTCATAATTGATCTACTGTGCAAGGAATAGGCAAGATTATAAAGAAGTTTGAAGGAACTGGAAGCGTTATAGATGTGCATCATCGCATCTGCACGCACTGCCGAAAATATCGCCTCTGTTGGTGAAAGTATGGCGAATAATCCGAATTTCAATACAGAACGCTGTGGCCGTATGTTAACCGGCCTTTTTTGGCCCACAATTTAAAATTATGAACTGGACGACATATGATTTCAACAAGACGATACCAAGATCTATACAACATGAGCTATTTTTGCTTTATTGCATGAGAAGTTTCCAGAAAGCGTAAAATTGTCACATATGGGGGGCTCGGAGAACCCATAATTGATAGTGGAAAGGCCATTGCATTTAGGAAAAGTGAAAAAGTTTGGTGCGCATTATGGTCTGGAGGTGTCATTGGGCTGTATTTTTTCTAAAAATGACGGTGCAGGTACCTCAGAAGGATCCACTGCTGCAACCAATCCAGAGGCGGTTATTTAAATGACATTATATTTCGTACATAATGGGAAGGTGGCAAGCATTGTAATCAAATAAAAGTTTCATCGAAATCATAGCTTCATGTGTGCTTTACTTAACTTTACTTTTGAAGCTCAAAAATTGATAACCCGGTATTATCATTGCATATTACTTTTAATTAATGTTTTAATATTTTTTTAGATAGAATTGTTGAAAAAAATCCGAAACTTTCGTTTTTCCGAAAGTGAGTTGAGTTAATTTGGCCAAATTTTTACACACTGAAAAAATTTCGTCCACTTTCAAAACTTGTAACTCATGGTCAGATAGGTGGGCGTGTCAGAAACGTCCTCTATGTGCACACATATTACAGCGACATTGTCGATTTTTCTGTGATTCTATATGTAGTTTTTTTAGCATTTTCCATTAACTGCGTACATAACCAAGGTGATCTCTCAGGAAGATGTAAAACATAGGATTGTTCCATCGAGTATCTATACGCTATAATCATATGCTGCTTTTAATTAGCGAAAAAATGTTAATTTTTTTTAACATATCTTGGAAAATTCTCACTTTTGTAGAGGTCAGTCCAGTCCTGGAATAGACAAGTTTTTCCCTACTGAACCTATTAAGGCTAAATAGGAATTTAGTCTGCCTGTATAGGATGCTTTTGTGCAAAAATTTTGCCTCCTATTTTAGGTAGTTTGGTGGCCATTATCTTTGTAGCAGACTCCTAAACGGACATGCCTCAAAAGAAATATTTTTAACGACGTACAAGGACGACGTACTTGTTACAAACGGAATGACAATCATGGCACACCCGCATCTTGCAATGCTACAAATAAATACAATTTAACCACAAAACTATCGATGTTCTTTTACTTAAAAATTCTTTGTCTCATAACAATGTAATTTTACATTAGACATCACTTGATTACCTTGCGGTGCACAGACGGACGAATTGTAAACGCGTAACAAAAACTAAATTCAATTGAAATGCATTTATTTTGCTCATCTTCTACATCTATAATGAATTTTCATTATGGGAAATATTTCACTATTTTTAATATCATGATCAGGCAATGCTTAGCATTTGTTCAGTGTGCAATTTAGACATTCTGTTGAAAATTGCTATTGAAATGTGTTTTTGAGTTTTTCTGTTTTTTCTTTTATTGTCTTCTTTATCAGACCATGAAACATGACAATCATCACTTTGTAATGGCAATATAAACGTTTTGTTGAAAATTTCTACATTCAAAATACAAAAAAAAAAAATAATAAACAGATTCTATAAAATAAATTTATGAGGCATCGTGCAATTTTACAGTTATGACATATCATGTAGCCAAAGGCAATAAATTATTAAAGCATTTCTCGTTTAATGATTCATTAAATTTACATGCGGATATGAAAGTTGTAAATTTGCATAAAGTAAAAGATTCAAAAATTGTCTCCAAATTAAAACAATTGAATGAACACTTAATAAGTGTGGCGGTGGTCCTGTCAAGATGATTAGAGCACGCGATAAAGATATGCATAATGCCCAGTTGGAGCTTGGAAACAAAAGCCTTTCTTTCTTCACATCGAATTAATTCTAACATGTCGTTAAGTAATCAACAAACTGACATTTGTAACCATTATTAAGCGGGTGGTTCCATTCAGTGAGGCTGCAAATATAACTGTGGGTAAGTTTACTGAATACATTTATTGGATGCCACAGAATTTTTTTTTTTTTTTTTTGGTTTTGCAGGAATTGACCTCACTGAAGTAAGTAAATGTCTTTCGTATGCCTACTTAGATGTTTGTAACCAACAGTAACGCTAATTGTAAAGTCAATCTCTTCTGACTTTAAGATTGGCGATTTAAGGAATCTAAATTTTCTTTCTATTTAGCATAATTTGTGAAAAGCTTTCCCAAGAAATCACTAGAACAGAAACTTTCTAAATTAACAAATATTATCAAATGTTTCCCATTCAAAATGGTGCTTCTCAGAAGCGAAAGAATTGATCTTAATTTATATATTTTCGCAAGGAGCCAACGTTGTTTCAAATCAAGCGAACAAGCGTACAATTCATCAAACGCCCTATTTTCGGCTTGGCCGAAACTTATATGCCCAATACCATGGATTGTGGTCCACATTGGTGCAGACGATATACCAACTCATCATCCGATGGACGAGGGCGCACCAGAAACGTCTTTTTAACAACAAATTCCCTGACTTACCATGAATGAGATGTGGGAGAGCTTTTCACATTCAGTGCATTCCATTTTTATTCTCACCCATGATTCCAAACGTGACAGTTTGAGAAGCATCAAGCACACTTGTCGATTACTTCATTACTCAAAGTGTTTGTCAGGACACATTGATTTTTCTCCAAATTGAACATTTTTGCCAACTCCCAAGTTGGAACCTCCATTCTTGTTGAAGTTTCTACAATTCTTAACTGTTCTACGAAGGCAGTCCTTAAACTAGCCGACATGACGTATAGATAGTGTCAGTAGTTTAGAAAAAAATATTGTGGTAAAAAGTGGCAACTTTATAAAACATATGTTTTAAGTTTCAATGCGCCACGTTGTTCAATATTTCCATTTGAGTCATCGAAAGTAAACGATCTCAGTGAATTTGTAAACGTGACAAAAATTGGTCACCGCTATGTAATTCAATATTTCCATTTGAAAGGTCTCAGTCCAAGCAATATTAAAGCCGATCTAGTTTCTACTCTGGCGGAGTTTGATCCTTCGTTTACGACTGTAAAATATAGGCTAGCAGAGTTTAAACGAGAACGTACGAGCTGCCAAGATGGACTCTATAATGGTCGACCAATTGAGGTGTCCACGCCAGACATGGTTAAGAAAATCCACAAAATGGTATTGGATGATGATTGGCTGAAGGTGTGTGACCTAACTGAAATGATAGGCATTTTACAAAATGCTATACATTGTATATCGTCCGAGGATTTGAAGATGAGAAAGCTGTGCGCAAGGTGGGTGCCGCGCTTGCTTTCAATAGAGCACCAAACAGCGTCGTGAAGATGTTTCAGTAGAGGGTTTGACGATGTTTCGCTGCAATAAAGACGAGTTTTCGCGTCGATTTATAACCATGGATGAGCCGTGAAACATTGGACATGGACATGGACAAGTAACAATCAAAGCAATGGTCAGGATTGGAAAAATCGTGTCCAAAGTAGGCGAAGACGGTTTCATCTGCAGGCAAGATCATGTCATCTGATTTTTTGGGATGCGCATAGGATTATTTTGATTGGATATCTTCAGAAAGATATAACGGCTTCAACGACAAATATTATCTAATTTATAGCAAAGTTTAAGCGATGAAATTATGGAAAAAGGCCGCATTTAGCGAAAAAGAAAGGATTGTTTCATCAAGATTAATTAATTTTTAAATTTAGAAATATGTTTCGATAGTAAAAAATTTGCCAACAAGGAAGAAGTGAAGCCTGCGGATGTTTTAAGGAGTTTGACAATTGTTATTATAAACAGGGTAAAGAAGCTAAGCTTGAAAAAGTGTATCGAGCTAAAAGGAGATTTTATTGAAAGAACAAAATTTTGAGAAGCATTTTTTCCATTTTTTTTTGTGTCTTCTTTGTTAGGTTTGGGTAGTTTTGAGACCGTCCCCTAAGTTGGGACGAAAATCCATTCACATATACTGATTTCGTGACTTCTAACTTAAAAGCGCCTGATCTAAAAATTATCCCGTTTTTTCTATTTTAAGCCAAAGAGCAAATTATTAAACGTGCGGATAGAAAAAAATTCAGAATATGAATCTTTGCCGTCATTCTACTATACACATTTATCCGTTACTTGTGAATATCATCTTTTCAACAGAATATCCTGGTCTCCATATCTGATTTTCTTCTCCCGTTCAGTGGAACAAAATTACGCTCGCAGTTCAATAATCGTATGTAATCACATTCTTATACGTAAAAGCGGTTACTTGTTTTCATTTAATAGTACAATGGAAGCAAATAAATCAATTAAGTAAAATTAAAAAAAAGAAATCTTTGAAATGTCGAAGTTGTATTGAGCCATAATAAAAGTGATTATATATTTAGAAATAACAATCAATATCAATTTGTGTTGTTAGGAACAGGACATAGCCGCACATTCAAAATAATTATATAATTGAATATAACAACAAAACAAGCTTCTATTTCTTTACTTAGATATTACGACGCCCATATTATATCACCTCCAACTGGGAGAGTACTCGTAGTACAAACTTGTGAAGTCATTTATTTAAACTGTGTGATCTATATAAGGGTAGCTGGCTTAAAATACCTTCAAACAATAAGCTCGTTTTATTGTGGAAAATAACGCGTTTCAATGGTTAGTATGCTAATTTCATAATATACTGGGTTTAATTAAACCAGTTTTCTATGAAATAAATAAATCGTTACATCCTCAAAGAAGATGATTACATTTTATTTCTTTTACGAAATTTTTTCTGTTTGCCAATTTTTCTAGTGAATATATTAACATACGCATTAATAGAGTGACAACATTGTCTAAACCGTGGGAACCATTTTTTGTCATCGTCCTTGGTTTAGAAAACGCATAGAAGTTATCGCCAATTCATGCCTTGGTTTTGTGCTTTCAGACTCTGAGATATCTTCAATCTTTCCCCTTCGCTGCGTCTCAGGTTATTGTATGAAAAGAAAACAAATTACTAAATGATTATAAATACATTTTACTCATTTAAATGTCATATCTTGATTATTTCGAATTGTAACCTGTTGACAGATCTTAATGCGCAAAACTATTTGAAATAGTTGAGAATTTGCATAGAAAAAATTAACTTCAATTTGAAAAAATTTTAAAAATTAATTTGATTGATATTATTAGCTTGCAGTTATTATCGAAATATAGTCGGCTGAAAAAAGATATAAAAACATAAATTTCAAAGAATTAAAATTTAAATTTAAGTGTTATTGTCAGCCCCTTGCACAACTCTTCAACTTAATAGCCAGATACTATAATATTTATCATCTCTCAATGACATTTTGTCTATACGGAATTTCAAGATTTTTTCCTGTCGCATGTCAAAACAACAATTTTCTTTGATATCGCATTCGTATAGATAGCAACAGATAGCAGTAGAGAGTCCTCACTCTCTTCCACATTCGCACAGTCATCTGTATTGCATATGGTGGGAAGACTGAGTTGTTGCTACAATGTGTGAATATTGTTGAAGATTTTGTTGTTGTATTTTTTTTTTTTTTTTGTAAAAATTTTTTTGCATAAACAAGTAAGAATAAAATTGTTTTTTTGATGGTCATCAAATCAGATAATCTACGGTGGTATGATTTTTTGAGAAGCAACGTGAACGCATAAACATGAATGCATGGTGGGACAACACAGGCATCGTAGCTTGTATCGTTAATGTTTGATAGAATAATACAGGGTGGGCCATAAGGGTGTAGGCGGTTTAAATGTTCAATTAAAAAAAACTACGAAACATAAAAAAAATATATTTGTATTTTTAAAAAGTAGAAGCATGGGAATTTTTAAGACTTAAAAATAATGTTGTCCAAATGGCTTCCCTCGGCTGCTTGACACTCTTGGAACCGAAGTCGCAAATTTTGGAAAACTCGTTGAAAAGTTTTTCTCGGTATTTTGTTACTTTCCTGAATAATGTTCCTCTTCAACTGCTCTAAATTGGTCGGGTTATTCTCGTAGACTACCGATTTGAGGTAGCCCCATAAAAAATAATCGCATGGATAGAGATCGGGGCCACGTGGGGGCCATTCAATATCCCCCCTTTTCGAAATGAATTTTTCAGGAAAAACATTTTTCAGCAGCTCTATGGATACCCTAGCCGTATGACATGTGGCCCCATCGTGTTGAAACCACATCCTCGAGGTATCGCCTTGAAGTTCTTGCAAAGCTGGCACCAAAAAGTCTGCTAGCATGTTGTAGTAATTGTTCGCTCTAGCCGTCATCGCATGCCCTCTTTCGTCCTCAAAAAAGTATGGTCCAATAATACCGGTTGACGTTATCCCAGCCCACACGACAAGCTTAGGGCTGTGAAGTGGACGTTCATGCAAGCGTCGGGGATTAGTCTCGGACCAGAACTTCACTTAAATCGTGTAAACCGTGTTCATGCCGATACAAACGTCGTGCAGTAATCACTGATTTATTGTTTTCGTAATACGCTCGGACACAAAATGCACGCTGCACTCCCGTGTACGGCTCCATGGCGACTAAATTTCCAGGAAGCGGCGCAGCGAACAACATATCCCCCCGCCACCCCGCGCCGCGCGTTACCGAGAAATTGAAGAATTAAATCGCCAACACTCAAATGGCCCACCCTGTATACCTAAGCCGCATGCTGGACGACATCGAAAACAATTTAGAAAAATAATTATTATAAAGACTAATTCTTGGTAACACTTTTAGTTATTAAGAGCCAAGAGAAAGCTTCACAGATGCAACAACCTTTTTTCTTCTCTTAATATTGACAACACTTTTAGTTATTAAAAGCCAGGAGAAAACTTCTCAAATGGAATAACCTTTTGCGTCTTTTATTCATGGAATGTCATAAGGATTTGTGTTCTACATTTAAAAGACCAAGAAGTTCAAATTGAGCTGTTGAAGGTGACCTAAAAGACTGTTTTATGAGTGTGGAATTTGCTAAAAAGTTTCTAAAAATGGAAACCAACTGGGCACAATCGTTGGAAAGAAAAAATCGTACACATTTTCCCTCAGGAATCGACTCATTATTCTAGGGTGAAAAAAATATTGGTGATATATACAGATTGATCATGCTACAAGCGTGTTTGAAGGTATAATATTATCGGAGTTGCACTTCAAATAAATGCTGTAAAAAAAAAAGATTTTTAAAATTCCTACTATCATTTTACCAAAACTTTTAGAAACTTTGTTGTAATAAAAACCGCAATTTGCATTAATCTAAAAAAAAAAACAACAAACTCTTAAAAGATCTGGATGGCCGATCTTTTAATAATTTCTTTTTATGCAGCTGTAGCAAAACTTCTATTATAATCATGTCTACAGAGTGGCTCTACAGAAGACTTTGTAAAGATAAATTGTGTCTTAGGCGTAAAATTATACAAAACGGCAGAAGTAAACACTTGCCAGGCCAAAACTTCTATACCCATTATTATAGGCGTCGTGGAAAACATTAGGACGACATAGCTGTTAGTGGAAACATCCTGTTCTCAGATATAATATATATAATATTCGGCAGTAATAGTTTTTTTCAACAAAATATCCACTAAAATATAATTTTGGATTGTTTTTTTTTTGACAACGCCGGCAATTAGGGCAGCGGGTTATACCTATATAAACTGGAATATTCCTTTGTCATATTAATTAACGCAAACTGTTCAGGAAAATATTAAGCCTAAAGGTTTTTGTTTCCATCTTTATGCTGGATCTATATTCTTATACATTATAATATGTATACATATATATATTCTATATCCCCTCCTTCTATATCAACAGCTCATACACTTCATTTCATTTTTATTATCTTCATACGAGTAGTAAATATGTTTGTTTGCGAAGTGACACTCTTCTTTCTCAAATCAAAACCTAATATAGTACAATATATGCATTTCTTCCGGCCGAAACAAACATATTATGAAAATTTCATGACAATCGATCCGACAGTTAAAACGACCATTCAAAATAAGCAAGCAAACAACCAAACACACATATCAGCATTCAGTTATATATATAGAACATATAGATAATAAAAATAATCTTGGAATGATTTGTGCACCACCTATCGTACAATAATTGTTCTATTTTAGCAGACATCACCACCAATACGTAAACAATAACTGGCTAAAGTTTCATCGCAACCGTTTAAATGGTATACGAGTATGAGCTAGACACCCATCAATGTACAGTGGGTTACGGCTTATTTTATGCAGTGCATAGATAAAAATTGTTAGGCTCTATAACTTTTACGCTGAAACGAGTTTTGAAGAAAGAAGACTGCAGAAATATTGTTGTATACTCAGCGAATTTAAAACAATAAATGAGAATATTCCCACCAACAGTTCTCGCACGACTGTAGAACAAAGAAAAATGGTCATTCTTTACTTTAAGAACGGGCATTCACATCGAAAAATTATTGAGCGACTTCTGCATAAGAGTCGGGTGATTGATAAAGGCAGAAAAGCACCAAGTAAAATTTTCACTGAATTTGACGAGCGGTATAAAGGGCCAAAAATATAGGCAAACACGAGACTCCCAGCCACAAAATTGGTCACAAAATTGGTTCAAAAATGGCTTGATGAAAAATATAGTGTCGAAACCGTCCGCCGGGTTCCTCGAGATAACGATTTACATGCAGAGTTGCACGAGAAAATTTATTTATTAGCTCCAAAAACAAAATGTGTAGTTTTAACTTTGCCAAAGACCACTTTTACAAGGGCCCGGACTTCAGGAACTCAGTTATTTTTTCTGATAATTCAAAATTTAATTTAAATGGGGCATGACGGCATGACCTGCGTATGGCGAAAGGCAAACACGAAGCTCAATAAGAATCATTTAAAAGCGAATGTGAAGCACGGTGGTGGCGACGCTATGGTATGGGCCCGTATGTTTGCTGCTGGTAGTGAAAAATTAGCATGTATCGAATCTACAAAGGACAAGCATAAATGTCTTCAAATTTTAAAGGATAACTTGCTCCAAAGCGCGGTAGACTTGGGCATACGGTCCGATTTTCGATTTTACCAGAATAATGACCTCAGAATATAAAACTGGAATTCACGGGTAGTGTAAATACAAACGCTCACATTTGATGACACCACCAGCACAATCACCAGAATTAAATGTCTTTGAAAATTTATGGGCCATATTGGAGAAAAATATCACAAACCATAAGATATTCAACAAAAATTATCTGAAACGGACTCCCGAATTAGAATGGAGTACAATATCAACAGATATTACAAAAGAACTAGTTAATTATATTCTTAGCCGTCTTAAAGCTGTTATAGACCAAAAAAGGTACCATACCAAGTGTTACAATGTAAAAAATTTATATATTTCTAACTGTAAAAATATCAGCATAAAATAAGCTATGACTTCTGCATTTGTATTTTTTTTATATATTTTAGTTTCTTAGCATTAAAGTAATGAACATTACCAATAAATTTATTTCTTTTGTTAATTTTGTATTTTTTTTCTTTCAAATTCCAAATGCTTTCCAAATTCCTTTTTAGTTTCGAAGTAATAGAGTCACAAAGCTTAATAGTATTTGCACTGCATAAAATAAGCTGTGACCCACTGTATGTATGCATATATATAGAGGATTGCTATATAGAGGATTGCTTATTTTGTCTGCCGTTTTCAGAAATAGGGCGTTAAGTATGCAAACAATAGATATAAACGAATATTAAATATACGTATAAATAGTGCACAGTATCTCAGCAGCATTTAGAATTTGCAAATCGACGCTATCTATAAAATTACTGTTATGTAATAACAAATGAAACTATTAAAAAAAAAGAAAAGAAAAACAAAGTACATTCTGAGCTCGATTCTTACTACAAACAATTACAGTGATTTCTTCGCTTTTGCAAACAAATATTAGGAGGATAGAGGATAGAGAAAATTTACTTGATCTGTCTCTTTATTGAAATCACGTTCATAATAATAATTGCTAAAGTGTGCTGTAATTGTATAGTTTATGTTCAATGCAACTGCCTCACTTACCTCACTACCCCGCTGACTCTCAAAGAGTTGCCTAAATCGGGTTGATACTGTCTATTAAATGCATTATTAACTACATTGTGCTTTGTCTGCGGTCGCGCCTCTATATGTACGATTATAAACATAAAAATCTTGCTCAATGCTTTGTTTTTTCTTTTTTCTTCTGTTCATAGAAATAAAACAGGAAGTCTTTACAGAATAATATTATATTTGAAAAATTATTGAAATTTAAATGATATAAAGTAAAATAATATCCGCATACTTGTACATTGTGGTCCACTCCTATATTTAAAAACAATAACTTGACAAAATAACTTAGAGGCGAATGCAATGACAGAAAATATCCCAGCAAAAGAATAGACAGATAGATGGTGCTAGTAGTTTGAAAAACAAATATTTTGGTAAAAAGTGGCAATCTTATAAAACATATGTTTTAAGTATCGAGGCACTACGTTGTTTAGTAGTTCTATTAGAGCCATTAAAAGTAAACGACCTCAGTGAATTTGCAAACATTGGAAAAAATTGGTCACCGTTATGTAATTTAATATTTCCATTTAAAATTATCTCAATCCAACCAATATTAAAGCTGAGCTAAATTCTACTCCGGAGGAGTCTGCTTCTTTGTTTACAACTGTAAAATATTGGGCAGCAGATTTTAAACGAGGCCGTATGAGCTGCCAAGATGTACGGCGTCCATCGACCAGTTGAGGTGTCCACGCCAGACACGTTTAAGAAAATTCACAAAATGGTATTGGAGGTTGCGTGAGCTAGCTGTAGCGATAGGCATTTCAAAAAGTGTAACGCATTGCACATCGACCTAAGATTTGAAGATGAGAAAGCTGTGCGCAACATGGATGCCGCGCTTGCTTGTAATAGATCGAAAACACCGTCACTAAGATGTTTCAGTACAGTTTCTGGCGATGTGTCATCCCAATAAAGCTGATTTGTTTCGTTGATTTACAATCATGGCTGAGACGTGGATCCAATATTTCACACCTAAGAGAAAGGAACATTTAAAGCATTTAAAACAGAATGGGAGAATCTTGTCGAAATAAGGCGAAGGCGATTTCATCTGCAGGCAAAGTCATGGCGTCTGTTATTTGAGACACGCATGGAATTATTTTTATTCATTATTTTCTGAAAAGAAAACTATCAATAGCGAATATTAGCTAATTTATTGCAGCATTTAGGTGATGAAATTATGGAAAAAAGGCCGCATTTGGCGAATAAGAAAGGATTGTTTCATCAAGACAATGCTCCAGTTCATGCATCCACTACTGCGATGGTCAAAATTATTAAATTAAAAATCGAATTGCTTCATTGCTGACGCACCTTACTCACCAGATTTAGCTTCCTCGGACTACTTTCTATTTTCAAACTTGCAAAAATGGTCCGATGATAAAAGATTTGCCAACAATGAAGGGGTGGAGTCTACGGTTGATGTCAATTTTAAGGAGTTTGGCAGTTCTTACTTTATACAGGCTACATAAACTATAGATATCGCTGAAAAAAGTGTATCGAGCTAAAAGCAGATTGTGTTGAAAATTAAAGAATAATTTTCCCAACTTTAAAGTCGGCTAGTTTTGGGACTGCCATATATATACCATATATATATATATATATAATGCTTATGATTTTTATCCTGTCCCCATTTCAGATTTGTTAAACAACTCTTCTGCTTATACATATATGTATAAAAAACAAGGACATTCAATTTTACATTAATCGAGACATTATGCTTATGAACAAAAATGCTGTAATCGAGTTCAACCTGTACTGCGTGTGTCACAAATCCATTCCTTACACCCGACTTTAGTCATGGTTGTAAAACCATCCCATTGCCTGTCATCTGCGTGATGGTCATTTAGTGTAGGAAATATACTCGTATTGTCGCTTCTGTACGCCATTGCCACATTCCAAGCGACGAGCAGTAGATACAAAGCGAGTGCATTCATTTCCATCCGAGCGATAAATACCAGTTTTCAATGTCAATTCCTAATTTGTCCAACGCCATGGTGTGTTGGTTCCAGATCTCCACATATGATATACGTGAAGGTCTACCAGAAAATTAATGTGCGAATGAACAAAGTACGAGCGAACATGTAATTGCATTTCACGGTGAATACGTAAGATTGAAAAAAAAGAAAAACAGAAATGAAAACACTGAAAAAAGTATATCTAACAAAAACAACAGATCCCCATAGAAAATAAGAAATTCAAAACCGCTGACAAGCAAACATTATTAAATAGAGAATCGTCATATCCCACATCTATAAACAGCTGAAAACACCAAGAAGAGGGGCCTCATGGATTGGAACCCAAAGACAAACCCGCAGATGTTGCGTAATGATTTTATAGGCATTCGCGTGTTTTGTGTGCGATGTGAAACAAAATCAAAATTTATTGCTAAATGATTATGATTTGTTTATAAAACGCCATTTAACAGACTGAGAGCGATAGCTATTAACTCTTCAACTCTTGCTGTTAATTCGAATACAGAACTGTAAACCAAGGCACTCTTTTTCTCCATCACCGTCTCTCTTTGCGGCGCTCTTAATATCGCACAAGTTTCTCTTCAATCGAAATTACTGTGTTGTTAACCCATACCCTAGCACAATTTACGAATAGGCACCAGCCAGCATGGTTGTTACCTAATGACACTTGGGTTTTTACTTTTTCAAATGTTTCAACACAGTTTTCTAGTTCCATTCAAAATTCACGTAAAAGCGTTGTGTTTATTAATGGAAATTACTTAGTTTTCCGAGGGGAATTTCTACATTATGTGTGAAGGAAACAATTGAACTTAGAATGGAAAATATACGAGAGTATCTTTGAATCATTGAATGAATGAATTTAAAATTCTCTTAAGACCAAGAACTTTTGCTCCGCTAAACGGAAATGGTTGGATTTTTATATACCTCAATGCTGAGTCTCCACTGCATCGATTTAGAACCTTTAAAAACTTGTCTAATTCGCATATATTATTTTAAACAGTACAGAAATTTCAGCCAAGTAAATTGACTCAAAAACGTACTCACACTATGTCCTTTTGGAAATGCAACAAATTAGGTTCGCAGTTAATAATCTATAATTTTTCCAACAGATGGCTTTAGTAAATTGTATCTCGCAGTTGCATAAGTGCAATCGGGTTGCGATAGATGGCGTTAGAAGAATAAAATTTCACACTAAAAACAAAAACTCAGCATTGTTAAAACACGCGTGAAAGATACACGCCAGCAAAGAGAAAATATGCCCTATTTTACAATTTTACTTCGATAAAAGCCAAAACGCAAGCCAAGTGGCTGGAAATATAAATAATTTAACAAAAATTAACCTACAATTTTTCCAACACATGGCTTTAGTAATTTTTATCTCGCAGTTGCATTACTGCAATTTTGCTACGATAGATGGCGTTAGATGACCAAAACGCAAGCCAGGTGGCTGAAAATATGAATATTTTTTACGGTTTCGACACTATAACAGCCAATCATAAGCAATTCTGTTTCCGTCTATTCTAAATTTGATGTCAAAGAAACACCACGCTCTGGAAGCCCATTATCGAAAATGTCAATTGAATGAAGGAAATCGTCAAGTCCGACCGCCTTGGAACCGCTTGGAACTACTTGAACAAGACTGGATACGAAAAAAAAAAAACTCAAAATATGCGTGCTGAGTTAATCCAAAACAACCTCATGAACTGAATTTCCATCTGTGAATCGATGCTTAATCACAACAAACTAGACCCATTTCTGAAGCATAAGATGACTAATGGGTGATTTACGATAATATCAAATAAAAACCGTCGTGTTCGAATCGCGGTGGTCATCTAGAATTGCCAGTCCGGAAGATTTTACTGTGTGTTGGGTGGAATTGGCAGGAAATCATCTACAAGGTGCCACACAAAGCGTGTTGCAAACACAAAAAAGGGGATCAATGGGGACCGTTATTTAACGATATTGAAGAAGTTTTTTTTTTATCCAGAACTGAGCTGAAGACGTATCCGTTTCAACAGCCCTTTAGAATGTCTTTCAAGGCATGAATTTCTCTACGAGCAATAAGTTACAAAGCTCCATGTTTGGACATATTTTCTCTATATACGTATTATAATTTATTGGCAACTTTGGTCATTGAACTCAATACCAGGTAGTATCACGTAGCAGTATTTTAGTTAGCAGATGTGAGCCTCTCCACTCTGATTATTAGAGTGTTTTGGCTGCCAAGTAGCAAAAGCAAACAGCAAGCATTTGTATTTTTATTAAAATAAAGTAACCACTATATATAATTCTTAGCAACGACATTTTTACTGAAAATTATAAACTGTAAAAGAACTCAAATATCTGCCTTTGAAGAAGACAATAAATTGTAAAATATAACAAGATTTCAGCGAAACACTTTCAGGGGAATTTGTATTTTTGTTACCAGTTATAAAAATACCGAAGAGATGAATTTCAACGCGGCCGTACAAGTAGTTTGATAAAGATACACAACAAGTTAATGAACTGTTGAAGATTGCAAGGATGCGAATGGTCTGTGAGCAAGTACTTCTACTGAATGGATGGGTGAAAAACTAATTGTGTGTGAGAACAAAGTTAGGAAAACGGTGGTGTTCCTTTCTAACCTAACTGTTGTTTAACGGATTTTGATATTTCAGAACAATAACCAAACTAGTTTAGGATAATCAAGTAATAAAAATAGGCTCTTATATCATAATTCGAAGGGATCTCAGAAAGTGGAAGATTGAGTTCAAAGTAAGAAAAGAGGATTACTTTTAAAAATACAAACTATTGTCCACATGTCTCTTAATACAGGTCTTGTTAGTTATCATACCTAAAAGTTTGTAATCATAATTATATCATATTTACCAATCTGATGGATGGTATTTCATATCCAAGAGAAATCGTAATATAAAGGGTGGCGCACAAGTAAGGTTAACGGCGACTATATTGAATGTGTTCTTGTGCATCATTTGGTTTTAGCTCGTGAACAAATTGCATCTTATATGGGAAAAGATGTAACATATGTAAAATTCTTTGCAAAGATCGCCTGGAAATCTCTAACTGCTGAGAACGTCGCCTGGTGGAAGTTTCGGGCTTTTCCTCAATACTTGCTTGCACTCGAGCAATGGTCACTTCATTTCGAACTGCACGAGGTCTTCCAGCACGCGGAAGATCACAGACACCCCCCTTGTTGCCCAAAATGCTGAACCAATCTGTAAATTGTTGGAACGCTAGGAGCATTTCGAACATAAAAGAAATTTCGATACGATCTAAATAATCGAATGCTGATCTTCAAAGTAAAATTGAACAACTTTGGTTCTCTGTTCTGTGCTGAGCCTTTCCATCCTAAATTTCCCAAGTATTATTTGGTTAGTTCTGTAAAGAGGCGAGAAAAAAGATTTAAACAAAAAATGTATTCATTGATCAAATCTTAACGTTACTTATGCATCGCCCTATATTAGCATTGATTCAAGAGAAATGAAAGTGCAATTTCTAGCTAAATGAAAATCTGATCGAAATTGTATATCTCTCTATATATTTTATTAGAATAACACACTAAATTTATGAAAATGAGCAAAATATAATTAACTGCCAGAGAAATTAGTCATAAACAAATATGCCACCGTCAGTGGGCCCACGGCCCACAGGTGTGGACATGTTTACTGACTATTTAGGTGGTGGCATGAGGTGATCATCGAATACTGTTTGCTAGTTGATGGTCTGGCCCACTAGGAACATGTCACTCGACCATTCTCACGCAATACTACACCTAGGAAAATATGTTCAGTATTTGTTATGTCACAGCCTTGTGGACGGTGCTAATGAGAATGAATGGAAACTTAAGCATTTCAATATTTACAAATATTTCCCTTGATTGTGAGTGATCTCTTCAAATGTAGTAAGTGTGCACGCGTCAATCACTAGCCGAATAGCGATGTGGCAGTTCAAGTGAGAGAGCATGTTTATTTGACAAATAGATTGTCTGTCAGTTAATTTTCCACAATAGCTGAAAGCGTCGATAGATCTTTATGTCATCAACAAATACATACATACATACTTGCGTACATATTGGCCACTTTAATCTAACGAAACATTCCAAATATATGTATATATAATATAGGGTGATTTTTTAAGATTTAAGTTTTTTAGGTTGGCAGCACTGGTTGGTAAAGGCGTCCAAACGTCATCTGTCAAAGTGAAAAGTGTACAGTATACTCTGCCATTTCATCATGGAAAGACTAACAAACGAGCAACGAATGCAAATCGTTGAAATTTATTATCAAAATTCGTGCTCTGTGACAAATGTGCATCGTTTGATACGATCATTTTATGGTCGTCATTATCGACCTGCTGAATCAACAATTCGTGCTGTTATCTCCAAATTTCGCACCAAATTTACTTTGTTGGACATAAAACCATCGACTCGCATGCGTAGAGTGCGTAGCGAAGAAAATATTGCAGCCGTAGCGACCAGTGTTAATGACGATCGTGAAATGTTAATTCGTCGCCGTTCTCAGCCGTCGCCATATTTTTCCCCCAATTGGCTGAGTTGAACTTGTTTGACATGAGGTTTAATCAGGGCGGCGCAACATGCCATACTGCTCATGAAACAATGGATATGTTAAGGGATGAATTATCGTATCCTCAATTACCTGAATCTCTCGATTTGGTCTCGTGAGTTGGTCCCCAAAATCTTGTGATTTAACGCCTCTTGATTATTTCTTATGAGGTTATGTCAAGTCGTTAGTCTATGTGGACAAACCGAACACTATTGAAGCCTTACAGGATAACATAACACGCGTTATTCGTGGAATACAGGCGAAAATGTTCGAAAAAGTGACGAAAAATTGGACCTTTGGAATGGACATTTTGAGACGGAGCTGCGGATAACATTTACATTAAATTATCTTTAAAAATTATCGATTCCAATAAAAAATTTTAATATATAATGCAAATTTGAGTGTTTTATTCGATTAAACAAAAACTACTTTTAAAAAATCACCCTTTATATTTGAGATTTATGCTATGCTAAGTCGTCTTCTGTGCAAATCACTTAAAGTTTCCAACAAATGATTTATGCTGTTTTTCCTTCACTCTCTCTCTCTCCCTTTCTCTATTGCAGCCCCATCAAATTTCAAGAGTCTTCTGTTGCGCGCCGAAGTTTTGAGGAAAATGAATCATTATCAAAGTTCGCTGGCCGACGTGGATAATGCTTTGAAGTCGCGCTATACATCAGCTAAGGTATGTGCACGCATACACCCCATAATTAATTTAACAAAATACTTAATTAATCTATTCTCTCTGAAGGCCCACTATTTGCGCTCTTTGGCTTTAAGTGATTTGAGCCGTTACGAAGAGGCTCTATATGAAATATGTTTAGCCATAAGTTTGGATAAGTCAACAAATCTTAGCAGTACTGAATTGTTTCAGCATGATCTCACAAAGGTAAGAGAATGTGTTGAAATATCTATAAGTATTCAAAAGTAATACACGAGGGTAGATCATAAAGTTCGTTATGCGTTTGAGTTTTGTGTTTTTTTTTTTTTTTTTTTAATATCAAATCAAGACGATGGAGAAATCAAAACAATTTTATTTAAATGAAAACACAAAAAAAAAAAAAAACAAAATACTTTAAAGTGCTTGATAATTGAATGAAAAAGTACGTACATATCGTACAGATTTTAACGTAAGCAATAGGGCTTCAACTCATAAGGAACCCAAGTGCTTTGCTTTTAAATCATTCCCGAAGCATGCAATCGCATGGAAATGGCTTGGCGGGTAACTTCTAATACTGAAACAAGCTCTAGCTGCATTAGACATGCAACCCTATCAAACAATGCCGTCAATTCAGTGTCTTCGAAGGTTTTTCGTCTTCCTTCACGTGAAGGGTCGTTAGCATCAAAATCACCGTCTTTGAAGCGACGAAACCAATCTCAACATGTTGTTTCACTTAAAGCAGCATCTCCGTAAACGTTTTGAAGCTCTCGATGAGCTTCAGTCGCCATTTTCTTCGAATGAAAAACGAAATTGAATACTTTCCGCATGTGAGGATTATTTGGCACAAAAAACAAAAGAATATGACGTCAAAAGGAAATCACTATTGCGTAGTGTGTTGTTAACATATGCCTAAGCCTGACTCATGACGTTTAGTTTATGGCAGACTCGACTAGTACTTACAGCTGGCGTCATCTATTGGCAAACAGCGGGAACTTAGTCGGGCACCTAATAGAATTTGCTTAAAAAACACTGAAAATGATCATTTCCCTTTCAAGATTTTGCAAGGGAAAGTTTTTCCTCAATGTACCTATTTCGCCTACAATATGGACAATATGAAGCTCTGAATGGACTCATTATTCGAAAGGAGATATATCAGAAAATAGGTATTTTTAACATCTCTCGATAACCCTGTACATATTTAGCGCAGTTTCTTAAAAAATTACGGATAAGGTAGTCATTTCCAATATCCATAAAATGCCACTACTTATTGATTTTAACTAATGAATCCATTTTTATGGAGGAGGATGATGTTTTTTCCAAATGGACTGATTTTATTCTATTTCGAACTTGACCTGCCTATGAATAGCAGACATTTTTACAGACAACATTTTTGTTCAAAATCTTAACCAAAAAGTATGTATAATTTAATCGGTGTAAAGCCCGGGCTGATCAATCAAAGTTGCCTTATTTAAATTAAAGAATAAAACACGAGAGTCAGAAGCTGCTATTGTATTCAGACACAACAAAAGTTTCGGTGCAATTTATGGCCTCGGGGAATCATCAGTCCACATTTCTTCATAAATTAGGTCGGCCGGAATGACGCTCGTGACATGATGACAGTCTATTTTCTGAATGAAATTAAAGCCCATGATCTCGACGACGTTCGATTCCAACAATACGACGCTAAATGCTACACACAATCCTCGGAATTCTGATATTATTGCAGAAAAGATTCAATGAACAATGCATTTCAAGTTTCGGACCGTTAAATTGGTTGTTTATATCATGTGATATGACGACTCGTGACGTCTTTTTTTTTTTTTTTTTTGAACTACTTACTAGATAAACTATGTTATGACGCAATTACGGTCAGCATTTGGAAAAGATAATCTTTTGAAAAAATAAATATAAAGAACAGGGAATGTCATCAAAAACGACATTAAACACTAAGATTTGTTTTAGTTTCTGGAATCTAATTCAAAACTACATAAAATTGTTATTCTAATTCCGACAATCGATTTTATTGAATTTTGTTACCGATTCATCATATATCAAAAACGAAAGTACAAACAATTTTAATTTTGATTCAAACAGCCGAAGTGAAATTAGAAACAATTTTGAATCAGTTTATGAAACGTTTTGTTTATATTTGAAAATTTTCATTTAAGAAAAATACAAAACTGGCAAACTTTTTAGTAGCTGTGAACTAACTAACTGTTAACTATTTACACTATTTTTACTCTTTGTAGTCAGAAGCCAAACATTTCTCCTGCCAAGAAACGAAACATCATTTGGCTTCTCTTCTAATCCAGATTACGAAACGTAACTGCATAACGAAACGTAACTGCATTTCAGATTCTCGAATCAAATTATTTGTTGCATTATATTGCGGTAGAGAAACAGAATCAAGTTAGGTTTCTAATTTTGCTTCAGAAAAAGAATCCACGTGTGAAGTGAGCTATCGTTTCGAATATGAATCAATGAATTATAAACAAATTTCTAATATATTCTAAATAAATCTACTGTATCAAAGCCAATACTAAACTGAACTTTCGAGAAGTTCCCTGTTCAAATCATTTTTAAAAAATGTTTTTTTTTCTTTTTGTAACTACAGCCCTTATAATAACTCTAATTTCCGATTATTTAGCTACTTATTTTATTATTATTATTATTTTTTTTTTTTTGGGCATTTTGGAGATTGTATTTTTGTTGATGATTCCCAAAGCTAAACTCCACAGAAATTGTTTTGTTTCAGTTTGTGTTATCTAAATTCATAATACACAAAACTTCCATTATGCCGATTCCAAAAACCGTACCAAAATTGTATTGAGTTTGTTTCTGTTTCATAATTCAATTTATGAAACGTTTTGTTTGTATTTCATTTAAAATATTTTTAAAACCCTGGTATTATAAATTCAGAAAAACAAATTATTTAAATAAGTTTTAGCTATTTAACACCTGGCGCTGTTCCTCTGCCACGAAACGAAACTACATTTGGTTTCAATTCTGATTCGGATTAAAAAACGAAATTTTAAGCAATTTATATTTTCATTTCAGTTGTTTGAATTAAGATATCTTTTTAGTAATATTTCGGTAAAGAAACAAAATCAATGTAGGTTTTTTTAACTTAGTTTTAGGTTAAAAACGAATCAATGAACGAAGCGAATTGTTGTTTCGATTATGAATCAGAAACAAATTTCTAGTATACGAGGTGTGTTCCAAAAAATAAAGCGAATTTTCAAATTTCGCGAACTACGTACATCCGACTTTCGATTATTATTTTTTTTATGTTGCTACACCAGCCTCGAATATATGTTGACGGTTTTATTCATATAGAATGTTTAGTTTGTTTGTGAGAGGCATAAATAAGACAAGTGTTTTGCGTGTTCGACGATTCGGTTTTTATCTCCTCAATCATCGCAAAAGGCCGTCCTTTCATGGGTCTCTTCAATCTTGGGAACAGGACAAAATCGCAGAGGGCCAAATCTGGTGAGTGCAGTGCCTAAGACATGATAACGGTATTGGTTTTGGCCAAATATTCTCTCACAAGCAAAGATGAGTGAGCAGGTGCATTATCATGATGCAAAAGCCATGAATTTATATTCCAAAATTCCGGTCGTTTTTTTTTCGTATTGCTTCACGCAAACGGCGTATAACTTCAAGTTAATACTCCTTCTTTACCGCACGACCTTGTGGTAAGAACACCTGATGCACTACGCCATGGTATTTGAAGAAAACAGTGAGCAAACCCTTGACATTTGATCGAAATTGGCGTGCTTTTTTTGGTCTTACCTCTTCTGGACTCTTCTATTGGGACGATTTCGATGTCATAACCATATATCAATGATTCGTCACCAGTTGTGACCTTTTTAAGCAAATCTAGATTTCTGCAAATTCCTGAGCGATGCTCATGCGACGTTGTTTTTGGTCAAAATTCAGCAGTTTTGTAACGAACTTCGCTGCCACACGTTTCAAAATTTCTGAAAAGATTGCATTGCATGAGCCAACCGGTATGTCGACATCCGACATTCGACGATTGTCCATAACAATTTTTTTCACTTTCTCAACATTTTCACCGGCTCTTGATGTGCTGGGGCGCTCAGAGCGAGCGCTTAACTAAAACTATAACTAAATTTGAGAATTCGCCTTATTTTTTTAACATACCTCGTACTTTATATAAATTTAGAATATCAAAACCGACATGAAACTGAACCTTTATGAAGGTCCCTGATAAATAACCAGTCTTTACTAAGTATTTAACAAAATTGATTTTATTATCTTTTCTGTATTTCGAGAAAATATTTTCAATGAATCACCCAAATTCAGCTACCAATTTGTTTAGATTTCCGCTAGTATTTCACGATTTGAAATTCCAGTTTGTGGAGCACCGGAAAATTCTTAACACACAGACATTTCTTTAGGAAATCATTTCGGCGAGGCAAACAATTTACTTAAGCGGTTATTCGAAACCTGTATTCAGTAGAAACCGAATCTTTATCCGTTTTATGAATAGTTTTGAATGGTGTAGAAATAAGAATATAAACGAACAGTGATGCGACTACGATAAATTATTATGTATCAAATTTATTACGCCAACCTGTTTAAGAG
The DNA here is from genome assembly GCA_019455685.1 of Philornis downsi. NCBI lineage: Eukaryota > Metazoa > Arthropoda > Insecta > Diptera > Muscidae > Philornis > Philornis downsi. The sequence goes on from JAHXMU010000399.1 coordinate 392,139, forward strand.
TTCCATTATTTTTCTAGTTAATTAGCTAATGCAGATTTAGATTTTCTTTCCCTTCACATAACGTCTCTTGTCTTTCTTTGTTCTGCATAACATTTCCACACAAGAAAGAAGTTGCAATACATTTTAAAATTTTTAAAAAGTTTTTCGTTTTGTGTATTAATTAGAATTTATCAATCAACTTTCACCTTAAAACTTGGAATCAATCTCATAACTAACAAAATAGCAATTTTAATATCGTCTAACGTCGTTCTCTGCCACTCTCTCGTTACAGATTCTTCAAAAACTCCTCTCACAAACACCCAAATGCATTAAATTGGATTTGGTTTCAGTGCGTCCAAAGTGTCCCTATGACTACTACTTGGACCATAGATTAAGAAGAAAGAATATCGCCATCCATGAAGATGAAGCGCTTCATCCGTACGAAGAAGAAGACTTTTTATCGGCCACCTACGGCAAGGAATGTGATATATTGGCCGATGACGATGTTCTAACGTGCACCGATTCCCTCAATTGTGCCGATAAGCGAACTACCTATGCGAGCATTGCCAAGAAATATGAAATGGAATTGAAAAGGCAGACGTCGCGTAAGCATTTTCGCCGGAAATGGTCGCAAAGGGTAACGGAACTGTTGCCATCGAATGATGTGGAGAGTGCTCGATGCAGCGGTCAGTTTCGCAATGTTTTGGAACGTTTGCAGCAGGAGATTGTGAGACTGAGAAGTAAGTTTTGTGAAAAAATATCCTTGGCAAATTTCGTCCGTTTCTTATAAAAATCATTAAAACGTTTTCTAGAAATTGAATCGTCACCTGAATACGCTTTAAAACAGAGGATATCTGTTGCTGCCTCCCTCATTGATGCCAGTGACTTTGACTGCATTCTCTGTTGTCGCACACTCTGGAAACCCGTAGTCACACCCTGTGGCCACACGTATTGTTTGGTCTGTTTGGATCGCTGCATGTATTACAACCCATCATGTCCGCTCTGTATGTCACCTCTGGTCGAGTCTAGTGTTAACATGCATCAGGGTGCCTCTTCACCCGTTCCGCTGGTGTTAACCAAACGACCGGTTACGAAATTTCTGGAGGCCGCCATGAAACGTTTCATTCCAGATAGTTATAATAAGCGTTACCGCCAGGAAATGGTAATAGAGACTTCGGTGCCGATTTTCATTTGTACCACTGCATTCCCGTACGTCCCGTGTCCACTGTTCGTCTACGAGCCTCGCTACAGACTCATGGTACGGCGAGCCGTCGAATCGGGCGAAAAACAATTCGGTATTGTGCAGCCGCATAGTGGAAAGACGCGATACTATGATTATGGTTGCATGTTGGACATACGAGATTGTGTTCTCTTGGGCGATGGTTGCTCTATACTAAGTACTCTAGGATGTAAACGCTTTAAGATCCTAGCCCGCAATGAAAAGGATGGCTATGAGACGGCCAAAGTGGAGTATATACACGATGAAGCTATACCCGAAGAACATTTATCCTACGTCAACACGATGCATGATATTGTCTTGGAAAAGGCCATTTCGTGGTACGAGAGTTTAGGAGAGGACCTCAAGCATGAGATATTGCAGAGTTATGGTGAAATGCCCATGGTAGAGGATAACTGGGCGACCCGAGCTGATGGTCCAGCGTGGGCATGGTGGATAATAGCGTTATTGCCACTGAGGCCGCAATTGAAGGTTGGTAAAGATTACATTTTCAAGAGAAAACCCGCAAAAACATATTTTTGTGTGGCATTTTGGGCCACATCGGGACTGATTAATTAATCGATATTGCGAGGAAGAAAGGCAGTCTGTTCGTACAATTTTCATAACATTACGTATAAGGTGTGGTAGGAAGAAATCCATTATTTTTGCAAGACATTGAAGGCTTTATTTAGCATCGTTAAAATGATCGATTACTTGTCGCCATTTTGCAGGTAATTCTACTATGCCTTCCCTCGTTTCTATTGACGAAAAACTGGGACAGTCGATTTTGATAAGATTCCATTCAGACGAATTATTGGCTAGCAAAATCAATCGTTATAGACAGGTACAGATGGTAATCAATCGGTGCCAATTTTGGACTATAAAGTAAATGGTAGATTGGTATTCTTTTTGTGTTCAGCCTTATGTTGAATAGTATTAAATGGTTTTCTCTCCTTTTCTTTCTTTCTTCTTTTTTGGTTATACTGAGTAATCCATATTTCGGTTTCAAAGGTAAAGTTAAATAAAACACACAAAAATCTATAATTTCGATGAAACATTTATTTCATTATAATGCTTAGAGCTTGCCATTATGTACGAAATACAATGGCATTTAAATTAGAGTCCCTGGTTTGATTGCAGCGGTGGATCCTTTTGAGGTAGTTTTTGACCACTTTTTCACACATTTTGGGCGGTATCTCGGCGATAACTTGCCAAACGTTGTTGTAACGTTTGGGGATTTTTCGCGCAAACATGGTCTATAACGTAGCCACACAAAAAAAGTCTAACTGCGTCCTAGCGCTTGATCTTGGTGGCCAATTGATGTCGCCAAAACATAAAATTACGCTTTCTGGGAACTACTCATGCCCATGCCAAGCCAAAATCGGTCGTGTTGTATGGCTCGTGGCACCATCTTCTAGAAGTCACATATCGTCCAGTTCATAGTCATCAATTGCAGGCCAAAAAGAAGTCGGTTGCTATCATAGTGCTCTGAATTTAAATCTGGATAACCCGTCACACTTCCACTAACAGAAGCGATATTTTCGGCAGTACGTCGTACATTGCGATAATGTACAGGCCTGACCACATCTGTAACACTTTCAGTTTCTTCAAATTCCTTTATAATCTTGCCAATTCCTTGCGCAGTAGCTCGACTATGACGATCATAATTACCCCATAATGCACGAAAATTGCAAAAGTGCGTTTGAATCACCACTTTTGTAGTAAGTTTTAACTAGTTTTACGCATTCGTTGGTTGTTAAGCAATCCATATTCGTAAATGGCAAACCTTTCACTAAATAAATAACACTAAAGTGTGACAGGTTTTTAACAGCTGACAGCCTTGCTAGACCGGCGGTTTTGAAACCAGCAAACGAATAAATTACTTTTGGGCAATTGAAACGGTGCCTGCGCGACAGACGGATTTGACGATTTTCACTCCGTCTTTGTCATAAAAATTATCGGACTGGAATACACAAAACCAAATTGACCACGATTGGCTGCACCAGTATTAGGACTAAGTATAAACGCTATTCACATTTGAACCCGACCGCACTAATACAACAAGATGTACAGGTTACTAAAACCATCTATTAGAAAAGTTATGGATTTGTTTTTACTCAATCTTATATTTTCCAAGAAAATGAGAACAGGACTTGAATATTTAGCAAAAACATTCTCTAAAAATGTGATACTACACAAGAGGATAAAAATAATACAAGTGTGTGAATAATTCTTCGAAGGACGATCTCTTTCTAAAGCTAAAATACCTTCGAATATGTACTATAAAGATAACATTGAGTAACAAATGAGTGCTGCTCGCACAATAAATTTTTCTCAATGAAACTCGTTAAACGCAAATATCAGTATAGCTCAAAAACTATCGACGCGGAATCCACAAAATTTCTCGAAGATTGATTAAACAAAAAAAAAAAAAAAAAATTTCTAAAATCAAATTGCAATCAAGTCTTTTATATGTCATGAACATATCCAATTTATCTTAGTTTTATTTTATATTCAACAACTATTTTCAAAACTTTTTAGGGAAAGTTTGAAATCATCATACAATATGTGTTCCCATTAGAGGTAAATAATTTCATTATGTTGATGACTGTTGATGATTTTTTAACAAGGCGGTTTGAAACTATCAAATGAAATACACCAGCTTGTTCCACCTTTTCAAAAGAGTTATTCGTATTCGTAAGAGGACGCTCAATTTCTCGGTACTTTCCCATTTCAGAATTGCAGTTCCGTTTAGACAAAACTTTTCCATAAAAGTATTTAAGTGCAAATTGCGTTTCCTACAAAAAAAAAAACATTTCAATTTTTCACTACACTCTCATAAAACCAAACCAAAAACACCCGAGTGTCTCTTTTACACAGCGTTCACTATAGACTGGAGGTCACAGGATTGTAGATGACAAACTTTCTCGTCGTAACGTTAGTAAACAGGACTTAAGTGTATTCTTCTCGTACAGTCGGTCCCAAAACTAGCCAATCTGACGTGTAGATGGAGAAAGCGGTTTCAAGAAAATTATTTTAATTTTTTTTTAGTGAAAAGTGCAAACCTTATAAAATGTTTCAAAGTTTCAAAGCTCCACGTTGTTTAGTATTTTTATTTGAGCCAACAAAAGTAAACGATTTCAGTGAATTTGTAAACATTGAAAAAATTAATCACTGTTATGTAATTTAATATTTCCATTTGAAAGGCTTCAGTCCAAACAATTTTAAAGCCGAGGTAGATTCTACTCTGAGGGAATCTGCTGCTTTGTTACGACCGTAAAATATTGATTAGCAGAATTTAAGCGAGGCCGTACGAGCTGCCAAGACACGGTTAAGAAAATCCACATTACTATTTCACTGATTATTCTACTCTGGAGGAGTCTGTTCCTTCGTTCATGACTGTTAAATATTGGGTAGCAGAGTTCAAACGAGGCCGTACGAGCTGCCAAGACCAACACCATAGTTGTCGACCAAATGAGGTGCCCACGCCAGATACGGTTAAGAAAATCCACAAAATGGTATTGGATGATTGTCGGCCGAAGGTGTAAGCTAGCTAAAATGATAGGCATTTCACATCGTATGTTGGCCGATGATTTGAAGATAAGAAAGCTGTGCGCAAGATGAGTGCCGCGCTTGCTTTCAATAGAGCAAAAATAGCGTTTTAAAGATGTTTCAGTGGAGCGTCTGGCAATGTTTCACCGCAATAAAGCCGAATTTTTGCGTCAATTTACAACCATGGACGACACATTAATCCACCACTTCATACCTGAGGCAAAGGAAGTGTCAAAGCAGTGGACTAGAATGGAAGAATCGTGTCCAAAGAGGGCAACGACGGCTGCATCTTCAGGCAAGGTCATGTTCGTTTGTTTGGTTGGTTATCTTCAGAAAGGAAAAGCCATCAACGGCGTTTATTATACCAATTTACTGCAGCGTTTAGGTGATAAAATTATGGAAAAAAGGCCTCATTTGGCGAAAAAGCGTTGTTTCCTCAAGGCAATGCTCCAGTTCACACGTCCACTATTGCGATAGCCAAAACTAATGAATTAAAAGTCGAATTGCTTCATTACGCACCTTATTAGTCAGATTTAGCTCCTTCGGACTATTTTCTATTTCCAAACTTGAAAAAATGGCTCGGTGATAAAAGATTTGCCAACAATGAAGAGGTGAAGTCTGCGTTTGGTGGCTATTTTAAGGATTTTAAACAGTTTTTACCATAAACAGGGTATAAAAGCTGTGATAAAGATTTAGATCAACTTTTTCCAAGAAATAATTAAGTGCTTTCAACACTAAAAGTAATCACATAGATTACTAGATTATAGATTACATTTTTTCTCACTTATATACATTTGCATAAAAATCATAAGGTTTTCACTGCTTTATTAGATCTGCTGAAATGGAACCAAAACCATCATATTCGAAAATTTTATATATATCCACAGCTTCACAATTGATTTCCGATTATATTCATGAACTGCAGTTGTTTATGGGTTGTTCGACAGAAATCAAGTTTTTGCAATTTTGCAAAAAAAAAAAAATCTGTTAACCGGAGCGCAAAACTGACCAAACTTCATATACAAAACTGACTATTGTAAAAAAATCGAGTTCTGTTGTCAATTATAAAAACCCTACCAATGTCCTGAACGTGCATCAAAATGACATATCCTTCAATTGATATCAGGCATTGGCCTGCCTATAAATCGTTTCAAAATCGAGCTAATTAATCAACGTCCCGTCAACAAATTTATGTTTATTTATTTTACTTAAAATTATTAATATCGTATTCAATTCAAACATCCTTAGGTCGATATCTTGGCTACAACTTCGCTGGAGAAACGTTTGCGTGCCATTGAAAAGACGATACACTCCATGCCCGGCAATTATCATTATCAAAGGGTATCGCAAAACTGTAATGTGGCGGTCGTAGTGCGCCAACAGCAACATCATGATCTGGAAAATTCACCTCATCACCACCACCACCACCACCGTCATCATCATCATCATGAC